>OY292402.1:11673317-12015906 GCA_958496205.1 Idaea biselata
ACTTCCTATTTCAGAGTCGGTTAAAGGTATCTGCATACGTAACGTTTCCCGGACGGGACGTATCAATTTTTACATACAAAAATCCCGTCGTCGGGGCGACGATGGGGGGGATGGCACGGGATTTTTGTATGTAGAAATTGACGTGTCAATTTTTACATACAAAAATCCCGTCGGGGCGACGATGGGGGGGATGGCACGGGATTTTTGTATGTAGAAATTGACACGTCCCGTCCGGGATACGTTACGTATGCAGAACCCTTAAGTTAAGTGTGTTCGGTAAATGATAATGCTGATCCGTTCGTTGGTTGGGATGGGATGTAACTGAACTTGCACAATCAGCTACCTAGAAACGTAGACTTTTCCTCAATTGGATAGGTACCCAATTATTCGGTTTCATATTAATTGGAACGATCTGGAACTCTACGAATTTTCGGTTTTTAGGGTTCAGTTCCCAAAGGGTAAAAAGGGGACTTTTACTCAGGGGCGTCTCTAGGTCATGTAGCGCCCGTGTGCAAATATCTCCTTGGCGCCCTGTAGTAAGAGTTAAGAGTGATTCCAAATATGGAATAATAAAGGTACAAACAGCAGTAGGTACTAACTTGACGTAGGTACCCCTAATATTTTTTTATTGTGAAGTTGAAAAAATATGTCGGGAAACAATAGGTACCTACATACACCGATATCTTTTAAATGAAATGTCCGAATTGAATAATTCAAAAGGTCCTAGAAAGGTATTGAATTTGTCTTGAATATGAAGTAATTTATTTTACCATTAATTAATACCAAGGTACAAAATAAAAGGTTATTAAAGCGACGGCATGTTCACGAGTTCCAGGTCGGCAGTGGCACACGTACGTAGGGTTTTTTTTCCCTTCCCCATTCCGACCGCCATATCCGTAGCCTCCATGAACACGTTCAAATTCCATCCCCATTTCACCCACATGACCGTTCAGATCACCACCCAAAACGATTCCCTGTGACAACGAGATAGCCCCAAGGACCTCGCCGAGTTTATCCCAAAACCACCTCTTATCAGCGTCGCTACAACCGACTTGTAGCGCGTAAGTACTTACGACGTAAGTAGGAACCCCCCAATAAGCACCTTCACGCACATAAGTCGATCGCTAAAGCGATTCACCTCCAAGATATCGCCATGCAATCCCTTAGCGAGCACCACAGCCACCCCGTTCTCTCCACCAGGTGCACCCGTGTAGATCAGTTTGTTGCCTTCCGCCTGAAGAGTACGTCGGCCAGCTCCCTCGCGCGTCCGGTTAGCGTGAGAATGTTCCACGTTGCGAAGCCGAGTTTCACCTTGTATTTCGGGGCTCGCGTCTTTGGCCGTACCCGCCCGGTAGCCCTCGTCCACTTACCACAGGAGTCGGGCGAAGCTCCTGTGAGCCGTTATACGGCGGCGCCCTATCCGTGTGGCAATCATTTTTTGAACTCCCATAAAAGATTTGGCGAATTTCGACTTTTACGGGAGCGACTGCCGTCTGAGTTCTGACCTCCCAACCCCGAAGGGAAAGTCTGCGCCAGAGCCTCCGTTTATCAGCAGGTGCACCGGCTAGCAGGTGAGGTTGGCTTGGGCCCAACGATCTTAGTGGGCCCCATTCACACCCAGTGGGCCCCATACACACGTTTCTGTTTATAAATCTAAATATTATTTAATTCTTTATGTAATTGTATTTTGATATAAAGAAATGATTCTTTTTTTACTTGTTTTATGTAATTCTTATAAAATATGCTATTTTCATACCTTGATATTTACGCAAAATCATTAATCGTATCAGGCGTCATTTTTCCTCGCCACTCAATCATTAACATCGACACGTTGTCATTATCTTCAAGAGTCATCTTTTAAAAATTTGATATTTCTCCTAAAATATTAGCTTTACAGTGGTGCCTCTTTTACCATTTTCTAATATATTAATCAAGTAATTAATAAAGTACAAAAGATTTGTACTGGCACAGGGTTTAATATTTTTTCATAAAAAAAAGCAAAAAAATATTCCGGTCGAAGAATCACCCTCCCGACACGCGCCTTTGAGTAAATAGCGATGCGACATTTAGCCCTAATAGTCTAAGAGCCCGTGAAGATCGACCTTCACCCATCTGATAACCAAATGAGACATATTTTTTATCAAATATTATACATTAACGAACATGCCTATGATAGCTTGCCTATCGAAAAGTGTTCATGGCTATTTTTAATTAAATTAATTTTAATCAATTTTTTTTCATCACCTTCACTCTTTTGATAACCGAATGAATTGTACCTCAACTGATAGTTTTTAACATACAGAATATGCCTAGATAGGCTTGCCTACTAATTTCTGTTCATGGCTACCTGGCAAGCAGGTGTGAACGGGTAAGTCAATATAGGTAACTACACCGATCTGATAACCCATTCAAATTTATATCATAAGAAAGATAATTTAATTACAAAAGCAATCGTATAAGCTTGCCTGCAAAAAACCGTTCATGGAATACCATTGCCAAGCTATAAACTTTCTCTCTCGCACCTATTAAATGACTCCAATTCTAAAACTTTATAGCTTGGCAATGGTATTCCATGAACGGTTTTTTGCAGGCAAGCTTATACGATTGCTTTTGTAATTAAATTATCTTTCTTATGATATACATTTGAATTGGTTATCAGATCGGCGTAGTTACCTATAGGTATTGACTTACATGTTCACACCTGCTTGCCAGGTAGCCATGAACAGAAATTAGTAGGCAAGCCTATCTAGGCATATTCTGTATGTTAAAAACTATCAGTTGAGATACAATTCATTCGGTTATCAAAAGAGTGAAGGTGATGAAAAAAAATTGATTAAAATTAATTTAATTAAAAATAGCCATGAACACTTTTCGATAGGCAAGCTATCATAGGCATGTTCGTTAATGTATAATATTTGATAAAAATTATGTCTCATCTGGTTATCAGATGGGTGAAGGTCGATCTTCACGGGCTCCTCTACTATAATATACTATTTCGGATTACCATCTCATACCTACCTACCTAACGTAGACCATAATAGAATCTTTAAAAATAAATATGAAATAAAATAAACCTCATAGTTTCCGAAATGCGATTCTGATACGGGGGCTGGGTGTGGGCGCCGCAGGCGCAGCGGTCTCAGGGGCGCCGCGGCGCCCCTGAGACCGCTGCGCCCGTGTGCTGTGCACACCCTGCACACCCGCTAGAGACGCCCCTGCTTTTACTGAGACTCCGTTGTCTATCCGTCTGTCTGTCTGTCAGTCTGTCACCAGGCTTTTCATGAACCGTGATAGCTAGAAATTTGAAGCTTTCACAGATGATGTATTCCTGTAGTTTTTTTATTTTATTCAAAGTCAAATATATTTATTCATTTAGAACGATGTATTTGTATAGGTTACATGAACGTTTAGAAATGTCGAGATTTTACTGTGGTGTCGGAACGCGCTCTCCGATGAGAAGAAACCACACGAAAGATTTTTTATCAGCTATAGATTGAAAAATAAACCCGAAATTACCAAAATATGGCTGAAAGGCGTCAAGTGACTCATTTCAGTAGAAAGGAGAGTAGAGGTCGGTTATAAAAAATACAAAAAGAAATCGGTAGCCAGCAGATGGTTATGAAAGTTTTGATAATAAATTGCCAATAAATTGTTACCCATGTTATCCATGACATCTTTATCCATAGGGCACGGTGCCTGGCTCATTTCCCACTCAAATAAAGACCATTTTAATGTATCTACAGTTTACCTCGATGTTAGTGGTTAGAAAAAAACCAATAGAACAAGTTATAGTACCTACACAGATTTTTCTTCTGTTTTCGCGATGTTGCATTTTTCGGTTTTAATTGCGTGGTATTTATTACTTTTAGCATTGTTTCAACGCTCAACGTTTCGAGACCTTTATAGGTCCTTTCTTCAGGATTGACTGAGATGTGATTTGTCATTCAAAAAAAAACTTCTAAGCTCAACGAAAATCAGCAAAAGTCGAGCTAATTATATCACACGAAGTGGCAAGAGCGATTCAAAAATATGACTCCTGAAAATAAAAGTGAAGATAATGAGTAATGAAGCGGACCCCGGGGTCTCGAGAAGGATGCAACCGGGAACATCGCTCAGATGATGATGATGATAAAAAGTAATTATGCTAACCGTAATACGATGACATGGACGAAAGGACGAACTACCTACTTTCGCATACGTCTACTACGAGTCATGTTACAACAATATTAGCTTAAATCGTATACCAACACACATGTCGCAAAGTCTCGTAAGTAATTCTTCCAAACGCCAAATACGAAAAGTTGTTGAATTAAAACACGTAACTTAAGAACGTGGCGACTGTTACCATTTTCATACAAACTTAATACCAAAATAAATTATGTAAAATTTAGTTTTCTACCTTAATATCGATATTAGTCGGATTAAGATTTTACTTTTAAAGGGTTTTCGGTTTATAAAACGGAGAAACATTTTTCAATGAAAAAAATGTTTCTCCGTTTTATTTCATTTCGAATGAATATTTTGTAAAACCTTGTGATGGGGACCCTTTAAAAGTAAAATCTTAATCCGAATAATATCGATATTAAGGTAGAAAACTAATTTTTTTAATAATTTATTTTGGTATTAAGTTTGTATGCAAATGGTAACAGTCGCCACGTTCTTAAGTTGTTATAACTTTAATTACTTCGGTAGCTACCAGCTTTCTATACTTACCATACAGTCTGTGATTTAATCAGCAAAGTTGCTTGAAATTATCAAGTAAATTAATCTTGGTTTAGCCTTGAAGTTCAATGTGTACAATGTTGACGGAAAATCTGAAGTTAAATTGTAGAATTCTTGTAGTACCGGATATTATGTAAAGTCTACCATAGAAACGTAGTTGTCGACTATTTCCCCACTGGATAATGAATGACATTTAGAGCAAATATGCTTATGCCATAAAACCTATAGAAAAGAGTAGGTAGATTTTCCCCAGGTATGCATGTATCTTTAGTAAAAGTAGGAGCATACCAGAGACATAAATTAATATCTATACTAATATTATAAAGAGGTAACGTTGGTAACATGTATGTATGTATGTATGTATATATGTATGTATATATATTGGGGGTAATCTCCGAAACTACTGGACCGATTTCAAAAATTCTTTCACCATTAGAAAGCTACATTCACCCTGAGTAACATAGACTTATATACTTATACTTTTAATCCCGATATTCCCACGGGATCGGGACTTACGCGAGTGATATACTATATCTAGGTGTAGTATGGAATTAATAGTTATACTTCGTTTTTAGAGTTCCGTTACCAAAGGATAAAAACAGGACTTATATTATTCAGTTTTTAGTAAGTACTTACCTATATTTGTTTGTTAGCGGCTACAGAAATACATCAGCTCAGTGAAAATTTCAACTGTCTTTGACGTCTTAAATTTCAGCTATCACGCTTCATGAGAACAAGCCTGGTGACGGACAGACAGACTGAACAGATAGTGGAGTTAGTAACAGGGGCCCGTTTTTACCCCTTTAGCACGAAGCCCTAAAAACGAAGCTTACCACAGAAAACATCTAAAAATCTACTACTAAAATAAATATTCTCTATTCCCTACCTAATTTATCTTGAAATATTGAAACGTTTAGAATTACACGGCGTCCATTATCGGCTGTGTACTTGAACATAATTAGTCTGTCACCGTCGGCGCTAGCCTAGCCGGTAATGGATCGCAAACAATATCTTATTTGCAGCCCGAGTCGTTGAGTGGTTTAAAAACAGAGAGGCGCTTCAATAGGGAGAAAACGTTGAATCTATATTATTATTTTTTAGGGTTTCGTAGTCAACAATAAACTCTTAAGCCTGCCGCACTTTGGAAACGTTTTCATTCGAAATCATTCGTGCGCTAACGTACGACTACGTATCAAAAATCCCATCGTACTTAGACGTGCTAATAAGTTTACGTACGACGTTACGCGCGACATTTGCAGCGGCCGTGGACACACTTTCATAGTTTTGTATGGAAACTGCACGCAAACTGCACGCCGGCGAATACACCGAGCTGCAAATGACGGATGCGCTTGACTGCCGTAGACGGTGTCTAATTCGTATGCAGTCTGCGCGCTTTCATAGTATGGACGAAAGGATTTTCGTACGTCTCCGTACGAATGAAATTCGGACGAAAACGAATCCAAAGTGCGCTTGGCCTTATAGTTCGTCATGTCCGTCTGTCTGTTCGCGGCTTATATAAGAATCTGTGACTTTTCATGAGTAGGTATACATATTGATCAGATCACGCCGTCAAAGTGCTACAATTAAAAAAAAACTTTTTTTAGGGTACCTCCCCGACATATAAAATGGGACGACTTTTTGGCACACAATGCGTGCCATGCAACTGATATTTGTATGCAAGACGACACGCACCACTTAGACCGCTACGGCGCCGCAACGCGCCATGTGGGGTCGCTCTGATATAGGGACCTATATCCTATATCTTATACCTTAGGTAGGTACGTGTTTATGTAGAATAGTAGATAAGAAAAACGTTCAAACCTTAACGCAATCCAACCTTATTTATCGGGTAAATGCATAAATCTATACGAAATGAGGCACTTGCATCGAATGAGAACTGCTTCCAGCAGACATTTTAAGCAAAAATATTCTGTAGAATTTGTAAAGGTTCTTATATCATGTGAACTTACAGAGAATCGGACTAGGGGATCTGAGGGAGATGGAGGGTTGGTATTGGGCAGGCGGCCGGCCAATCAAATATTTATTTAATTCTGTATTTGTTGTTATAGAGGCAAGATGAATACATCATCTGTAAAAATTTCAACTGTCTAGCTATCACGGTTCACGAGCTGTTACGGTTCACGAGATACAGCCACCAGACAGACAGACGGACAGTGGAACCTTAGTAAGTCAAAGGGTCCTGTTTTATCCTCAAGTGCGGAACCATAAAAACGACGTGAAAACTTATGTTCAAGAGACATAGTAGCTGCTATTTAGGGTACAAATGTAACCCTTTCAATTCATCCCCTAATCCGAAACCGCGGGTACCTAAGCTTAACTTTAACGCCAAGAAGAAAGGGCCTTTATAGGGCCTTGTTTTGATAATTGCTAGTCCTAAGTACAAAGTACTTAAATACAGACTGAGGTATGCTTACATGACCTAAATAACATCTACATGCCTATTTCTTTTTTAGGGTTTCGTAGTTAACAAGAAATTCTCGTATAGTTTCGTCATGTACGTAATGGAGTTAGTCAATATAATTTTGTTTTGTATATTTTGTATATATTACATTTAATAAATATATATATAAGTAATATATCCGCTGTCTAGTCACCGTAACACAAGCTTAGTTGCTTACCACGGGGCTAGATGGCGCTGTGTGTTGTTCACAGAATGTATTTAATTAAGTTTAAGATGTAATTTAGTCTAAAAACTTGTAATAAAATGAGAAATGAAACATGAATTTACGATATAAATTACAAAATTAATGTTGTGTAAAAATTACGAAATATCGTCCATAGTACAAGCTTAGTTGCTTAGTTTGAGGCGAGATGGCGCTCTGTGCAATGTAATGTTCATTCTCATACCGATGTAAATTCTAACAATAATAAATTGTTAAATAAGAAGCTCAATGTGGCAGGTAAGTGGCACAAAACAAAAACGACAAAAGACTAAAAGATAAAACTGTATTTCCTCCAACATTTTACGACTACGACAGTAAAAAAAACCTTGACATATTTTAAAAATCCTATTCTACTCATCACAAAAACAAGCCACGCCATTATTCCCGTGCGAGAATTTTACGAGCACCTGAAGGAAGCTGTAAAACTGAAAGTGGGCCAGAAACGCCTCTAACTGGGCCACAAGAGCCACAAGGGGCCCCAAGTGCCTCTAGTGTCTCTGAGCACTGAGGGGTTAAGTCACGTTCATACCGAGAGCCGTTTCAAGCCTTTGCTGCTGATTGAGTGAGTTACTGCGATGTTTCGTACACTGTAGTTTTACGGTTGAGTTGGTTTGACACATTTCGTTTTATTTAGTTGTCTGCCGAATATACCCGTCGCTATCACAGATTTGTAAGAAACAAATTCAAAATATTGAAGTAAAAAGTTGGATCTACGTTTCTACCCGACTGTGTGATGCGAAGAAGGGTTATGTGTTTGTTTTTTTACGTTGTCTGCCGAATATACCCGTCGCTGTCACAGATTTGTAAGATACAAATTTAAACTTTAATTCAAATATTACAGGAAAAACTTGGCTCTAAGTTTCTACCCGACTGTGCAACGCGAAGAAGGGTCGTGTTCGTTTTATTTCGTTGTATGCGCAATAATGCGCATTTATAGAGCCGTTTCAAGCCTTTGCTGCTGATTGAGTGAGTTACTGCGATGTTTCATACACTGTAGTTTTACGGTTGAGTTGGTTTGACACATTTCGTTTTATTTCGTTGTCTGCCGAATATACCCGTCGCTATCACAGATTTGTAAGAAACAAATTTAAACTTGAATTCAAAATATTAATGGAAAAACTTGGACCTACGTTTCTACCCGACTGTGTAATGCGAAGAAGGGTAATGTGTTCGTTTTATTTTGTTGTCTGCCGAATATACCGTCGCTATCGCAGATTTGTAAGGAACAAATTCAAACTTAAATTCAAAATATTGAAGGAAAAAGTTGGACCTACGTTTCTACCCGACTGTGTGATGCGAAGAAGGGTTATTTGTTCATTTTATTTCGTTGTTTTTTGCTTCTGATTGAATGACTTACTGCGATGTTTCGTACACTGTAGTTTTACGGTTGAGTTGGTTTGACACATTCATTTCGTTTTATTTCATTGTCTGCCGAATATACCGTCGCTATCACAGATTTGTAAGAAACAAATTCAAAATGTTAAAGGAATAAGTTGTAAGTTTTGACCCGACTGTGCAACGCGAAGAATGGTTATGTGTTCGTTTAATTTCGTTGTCCATATGTGAATTATGTGACAGAAATTCAAACTTTATTTCAAAATATTAAAGGAAAAAATTGTAAGTTTTTTCCGACTGTGCGACGCGAAGAAGGGTTGTGTTTATCAATCTACATTATGTACCTATGTACCTAATATGTTTCTTTGTTTCTACGGAGCCCAGGAGGCTAAACGGATAAAACAGAAAAGTTGCGGTGGTTGCACTTTGTGTAGCAAAGTTTATTTTGTCTTTTTTTGAAGCCGAGTTGTTTTTATTTTTATTATTTTATTAAAGTTGCCATATGTTTTTAAAAAGATAAATCTATCTAACTTGTTGGTACCGACTTCTAGACAAGAGCCTCCTCGCTCGAAGAGTATCATCGCTTGTCAGACAGAATCCATCTATCAACATTTCAAAAGTCTTTGATACCCACTTGTCTTAGCTAGAGCGCACAATCAGCATTATAGGTACCACAGATAACCCATCTAATGTTAGACGAGACAAAACGAATGTGATTGCAACACACAACCGAGGTGCTTCATCACGAGGGTCACTTTCATTAGGTACGAATTTCTGTTAAGAGGGTTCATTCCATTCTCTTTCTCCATACAAACGTAGTTTACGTTTTCCTCCCTGGATAAAGACATTAGAGCAAATATGTTTATGCCATAAAACCTATATCTGCCATGTCTTGTCAATGTACGAACCTTTTTTTTTTCTAATTAAAATAATAATAAAAAATAAAACAAATAAAAAATGAAAAAAATAATTCGGAAGATGAATAGTCATGCCAGATATAAGTTTTATGGCATAAACATATTTGCTCTAATGTCTTTATCCAGGGAGGAAAACGTAAACTACGTTTGTAAAGAGAAAGAGAATGGAATAAACGCCCTTAATGAAATGGAAGATTAGTTTGGTTGGTTAAAGGTACAGTTGGTCCCCACCAAGTTCTGAAGTTGGTAATAAGGATTCTAATGTGATATAGTAAATAAACATATTTGCGCTTACATTACAAACGCTGGTTGAACCCGACGAGATAGTTCAAAATAATGTACCTACATACTACAGTGTCTTCAGTATTGTACGGCTATACCTACGTCGCTATAAAGATATCTATTAAAAAATAAATTATATATGAATTAACAATATAATGATTAAATAAATATATCAATAAATTCTGTCAACAACACACAGCGCCATCTAGCCCCGTGGTAAGCGACTAAGCTTGTGTTACGGTGACTAGACAACGGATATAATACATATATTTATTTTTCTTTTGTAAATACATACATATTATACATAGAGGGACACCCAGACCAGACACAAATATTTTTTATCATAAATACTTGCACCAGACGGGAGTCGAACCCGCAATCTTCTGATTATTGATTTTCACTTGAACCAGACACTGCCAAAAATCTTTCATTTTATATGCGGAAGCTTTTTAGGGCGTCGGTCGCGTCGCTAAAAACGCCGGAAAAAATACGGTATTTTTACCATATTTTGCCGATCTTGTTGTTGGCGGTAATGTATGAACGCCCTGCCATATGGGCGGTGACCATTACCGAGATTTATAGCCGAAACGACCTATTCCCCTCTTAACAGGTATTTAGTACAATTTGTAGCCTGGATTTCGGGACAATATTGTTCATAACGGTTGACAGGTTGGTTTATGGGGGGTGAGAGGTTCATAGAGCTCGCTTCCGTGGAATTTATAACTTAGGCTATAGGTACGCGCAGGGAGGTTTTGTGTCAGGCAGGCGGCCGGCCGTTAAAATGTTGTAAAAAATGGTACTGTATACTGATATATTAATAAGAAAAGATTTATTTGCTTGTTTGTAACGAATAGAGTCCCTAACTACTGGACCAATTTCAAAAAACGTTTCACCAATAAAAGCTACATTATCGAAGAGTATCATAGGCTATATTATAGGGTTTCGTTTTACCCTTTGGGAACGAGACCCTAAAAACGATGAAAGTCAACCAAATCAGAGACGAAAAATACGCCAAATGAGGACACAGTTTTTCATTAAATTCTTCAACCGAACCATGATTGGCAAAAAATCTCTAAAAGAAAATCCGCACGTTAATTTTTTGCCTCTTTGAGAGTCGAAAAAAGAAACTTTCCGATTTTTTCTGTCAAAGACCGTAAAGTTGAAGTTACGAACACGGAACGAAGTATAATATAAGTAAACCTCTAATTTCTTACGATACAATAACCCAAGTTTCAGCTTTTATGTGTACTTTGACTGCTATAAACATGAACACCAAATTATGGCCGCAATCTCGGATCGTACGGTGAGATTGCAGGCTTGATATACTAAAGTTGTACTCGTATAGGTACATAAACCATACAATACTGTTCTAATTTTTATTATATGTAGGTTAGGTTATGCAGCTGGTGTTTAAGAGGTTTGCCTCTACAGAAATGGAAACAACTTTAGAATGAAAAAAAAATATTGTACCATTTTAAATTTTGCTATTACCATGAATTTAGTAGAAAGTAGAAGGCGACGTTGCCGTGTCTCTAGCTATGACAGATTTATTTGTGACTAGACTTGTCTGTTTTGAAAAACCTCTAATTTCTTACGGTACAATAACCCAAGTTTCAGCTTTTATGTGTACTTTGACTTCTCAGCTGAGCGATGTTCCCGGTTGCATCCCTCTCGGGAGCCCGGGGTCCGCTAAACCCCAAATTGTTTTTTTTTATTTGGGGTCGGCGCAGTCGGTAAGTCATCATTGACCATACCTGCTGCAATTAGATTTGGCAATGTTTTTACGGCCGGCCGCCTGTCTGGCACCAACCCTCTTAGGGATCAAGCAGTTTATCCGCCACCGCGCGGGAGTTAGCTAATCTCCCTCAGATCCCTTAGTCACCTTTACGACACCCACGGGATGAAATGGGGTAACCCTATTCTATGCCGGGGCTACACAGCTAACCAAATTATGGCCACAATCTCGGATCGTACCTTAGATTAAACCAAAAAACTAAAGATACGGTACGTAGTCACGGAAAATGAGACAGCAAAACTGCGTCTAGCTGACGCACTAGCCTCAGTCGTATGTCGAACCGTTGCCGCGTGAGCACGTGCTGTCACACTGCGATTATCATTTTGACAGCCATAAGAATGCCATTTTGCTTATTTACAAAGCCTGAATCATTCTTAAAGACAAATGTTTATACTTAAATTACAATAATTTTATGAAAATGCATGTAGGTGTTTCTAGCTCATGTTTCGAATACGCAATGTTAGAACATACCGTATCTACCTTTGTTTGGTTTTATCTAAGGATCGTACGGTGAGATTGCAGGACCATACAATACTGTTAATTTTTTTATTGTATGCAGGTAGGTTCGAATATTATGCAGGTGGTGCTTGGCTCTATAGAAACAACTTTGAAACTTTTACATCATCATCTTAACCTTTATCTGTCCACTGCTAAAGATAGGCCTCCCCCATATAAACATGAACTTGAACACCAAATCATGGCCGCAATCTCAGATCGTATGGTAAGATTGCAAGTTTAATTCTAAAGTTGTACTCGTATACGAAACCATACAATACCGTTCATTTTTTTATTGTATGTAGGTAGGTTGGGATATTATGTAGCTGGAGTTTGATGCTTGGCTCTATAGAAACGACAAGTTAGAAACTTTTACAATTGATAGATGAGCCATCATCATCATCCTAGCCCTTATCTGTCCACAGCTGAAGATAGGCCTCCCCCATATAAACACAAAATTATTGCCGCAATCTCGGATCGTACAGTAAGATTGCAGGCTTGACACTAAAACGGCGTAGCGAAAAAGAATTCTAGGCCTGTGCTAAAACGTGACAAAATAACATCAACATAAAATTTGTAATTCTTTTTTCTAATTAAGTGTATGTATTAGGTACCAATAAATGTTGTACTTCATAGATTAATTAACCATCCATGAAGTATGTCATAAATCGGTTATATAATACCGATTTGTGACCTGGGCCCCGAGCTTTTAAGTACCTATTCAACGAGAGTTTGATAAAACAAAATTTGTATGAAACTGATTTTTTGTGAAACGGGAACAGTATGAAAACGAAATTGTATGAAATGGGAATTTGATATTAAATTAACTTGGATTTATAGAGTACTTGTTCATAATGGTCCGGATCCGGTTTCACCTGCGTAAGTCCCGATCCCATGGGAATTTCTAAAAAATCTTTTGTATCGAATGCGTACATCTCATAAAGAGTTATAATAATATAAAATAAATAACAAATAAATAAATTCTGTTAACAACACACAGCGCCATCTAGCCCCGTGGTAAGCGACTACGCTTGTGTTACGGTGACTAGACAACGGATATAATACATAGATTTATTTATCTTTTGTAAATACATACATATTATACATAGAAGGACACCCAGACCAGACACAAATATTTATTTTTTAAGCATAAATACTTGCACCCGGCGGGAATCGAACCCGCAACCTTCTGCATTGCAGTCGCGCTTTCGCACGACGCGCCACAGAGGTCGTATACTTGCGTACATGTGAGGGGAATCTGTACCTATAGCTCTATCTAAACCAGCCATGCACATTATTTTTCTTTTACTAAATCCAATTGTGAAATATTCTTCGGTGTCTGCACCATAAAGTTTAAACATAAACCAGAGAAAAGCTTCTAGAATCTAGGACAAATATTGTGAGCGTAGAAAAATGCTTTGTCCACGTTAATATGTGCTTAGAAAAATTACGACCAGACGTTGCCTTTTGTGTCCTCTTTTCTAAATAAAAGATAATCTAGTTAAAAATAAATATTTGGAAGATATGACAAGAGTGGATGAATGTAATAAACTAGCTGCGTCCGGTGGTTTCACACACATAGGTCCCGTTCCCGTGGGAATATCGGGATCAAAAGTAGATTATGTTACTCCTCGATTGGTGTTTTAGGGTTCCGTACCCAAAGGATAAAAACGGGACCCTATTACTGAGACTTCGCTGTCTGTCCGTCCGTCTGTCTGTCCGTCTGTCATTTTTAAATCGTTAGTAGTTTCGGATCTTATTAGTAACAAACAAATATTTCCTCATTATGATATTAGTATAGATGTAAGAAGATAAACCAGCCGAGTACTATTGGGACTCGCGCACGAAGCGCTCCACGAAGGGCACATTACCATTATATAATACAAAAAATCCTTGACAACCTTACACAACTTGAGTATTTATTTTTATTGGTGCCACTAGATGTCGCCAATGGTAAAAATAAATCGCAATATAGTTGTGTTTAGAATCCATATTTTTAGAGAAGAAACCACTAGGGTTAGTGAGAACATGCTTTGTCTTTTTCCGTGACAAGATCTTTCAAACTTGACAGACAGAAAAAAAAAGTGTTAAAAATATTCCGATCTTACTCTACGTTTATTAATAAGGCTAAGTGAGCATAGCTATCATAGTTTGCGATAAACGCACATGTATAAAAAATACCTATTTTGACTCTATTAAATTGTATCTCGATAACATGCTCTTTATGATCTTGTAATCTCACTTCAAGACATATTTTTATCCACTCCTACTTAATCTTATCGATTTATCATGTTCGGTAGGTGTAAGCAGACTTTATTTCTTGAACACTTATCACAGAGCAGAGCTAGAGGCATTACATGTTCACCTATTCAGATATTCAAACAAGATTCAAAAAACCCATAGAGTTAAGTAATATAAAAAACCTTTCGCGTTTTTGCCTTCTGCTATTTAGCAGCTTATAAAGTAATTTGGCCAGTCTCACGTGGAAAACGAGGAGCGAAGAGTTGAGTTGAGAGTGGGGTAAGAAGATTCTGAAAGTTCCGACGTTTAAAAACCTTCGTTTCTCGTCAAAGTCAAGCTTCAAAATCAACAAGAAATTTCTGTCACAAAGACTCAAAGCAAAATGTAAACAAAAAATATCACACCATTTAAACATTTAAAATTATTGTGTACCTAACCTACGTAAGTGAAAATAAATAAATTAAACACTTCAAAGAAAAAAATATAATTTAGTTCACTGTGTCTTAGAAACATGTAAAATTAAAACAAAAATCAGATTAAAACCTAAATTAAAAACTACTAATAACCTTATGCCTTATAGGTAGTACAGAGATACCTATAATACTACAAACATCAAATCCAAACTGGTCCGTACCATTTACCGCTAATGTTTTAAACCAGTTTCACCAACAAAGTACGTGCCATAAACTAAATAATGTTAGTACTTACCAGTTATTAACAAAGTGTTTACAAATACGTTCGGGTGTGATTTTTTAACTTAAACATTCGTAAATGTGCAGTAACTCACGATTCACGACTATTTAACTGAAACGAAACGACTAAATCAGACATTTAAAATATAGGTAATGAATGTGACTTACATACGTAATAAAAATAACTTGAAATTAAAGACATTTTTCTGTTTGAATCGCGTAGTGTTTATTACTTTTAGCATTGTTACAACGCACCACGCGATTTGAACCGAAAAAATATATGTAATTTCAATACAACATCGCGAAAACAGAAGAAATATCTACAAAAATAACTTCATAAAAGCAATTAGGAGTGCAACAACAGTAGCATCACAAGTTTTACTAATTGCCCTGTGTTTTGTGATGGAAAGTCAGTGTGCAGATCTATCGAAAGATGTTGAAATAGGGGCTGGGCCAGTAAGGGGTTACATCGCTGATGATGGTGATTATTACGCATTCTTAGGTATACCATATGCGTCACCACCAATCCAAAACCGAAGATTCAAAGTAAGTTGAGTTCATTTATATCTAACTAGCTGACCCGGCAAACATTGTTTTGCCTTATAAATTATAGATAGTAGCCGATTCTCAGACCTACTGAATGCGTATGTGGAGTTTGGTGGAGATCGGTGAAGCCGTTTCGGAGGAGTACGGTAACTAACATTGTGACATGGAAATTTTATATATCTTAATTTCCATGACACAATGTTAGTTACCGCTACTATCTATAATTTATAAGGCAAAACAACGTTTGCCGGGTCAGCTAGTATTTCTGTATTTTTCTAAAAGACCGTTGTCAAAAATTGAAGAAGTTAACTGGTAATTATTTTCATTATTGCCATTAAATAGGAACAAATAAATAACGAGAGACGGGAAAATATTTCACTATAAGATCATAAAATATTGTCCTTATCGTTATTTTTTTTCTAGGCCCCATTTCCGGCACCATATTGGAAAAATACATTTCATGCTAACCGCACTGTAAAATGCCCTCAACGAGGTCAAGGGGACGAAGATTGCCTTGTCATTAATGTATTTACACCAACTAAAATTATCCACGGTCCTCTACCGGTACTGGTTTACATTCATGGAGGCTCATTCTTAATAGGTTCAGGTCCGACAAAGGGAATGGAACCATTATTAAGACAAAATATCATAGTGGTTACTTTGAACTACAGACTAGGAGCCTTAGGGTTCCTTTGTCTTGGAATCGACGAAGCACCTGGAAACGCTGGTTTAAAAGACCAAGTAGAAGCTTTGAAATGGATAAGAGGAAATATAGAACACTTTGGTGGAGACCCGAATCAGGTTACAATTTATGGTATGAGTGCTGGTGGCACATCAGTGGAGCTGCTTTTTCTTTCAGAGTCAGCTAAAAATCTATTTAATAAAGCTATTATAGAATCGGGTACAGCAACAGCAGTTTGGGCAATTGATGCTAATCCAGTAGAGACTGCTTCCAATCTAGCAAAGTATTTTGTCTTCCCAAACACAACAACAAATGTTTTTCTACTAGCAGATTATTATAAAGATGTACCGGCGGATATATTAAGTGTCCTTAATAATGAATTGTATCAAAATTTAACTGATGGCACGTTTGGTTTTGTACCTTGTCTGGAAAAGAAAGTATTTGGAACAACTCCCTTCATCAGAACCGATCCCTTAGAGCTAATTAAAAAAGGAGGATATACAAAAGTTCCAATTCTGTTCATATTTGGTACTTCGGAAGGATTGTACCTTAGAAGTTCAGATTACAATGAATTGAATTACAAAGAGAAGATGGCTGCTAATTTCGGAGACTTTATGCCAGCTGATCTGACTTTCGACACAGAGGAGATAAGAGCTGAAGTCACAGAAAACGTGAGACAATTTTACTTTGGAAAAGAAAAAGTGGGAAATGACACTTTAACAGAGTACTTAAATTATTTCGGCGATCATCTCATAATGCAAGGTCTTTTAAATTCAGCTATGACTTATTCTAAAAATAATACAGTTTATTTGATGGAATTTGCGTACAAAGGGAAGTTGGGAGGCTATGATGAACCTTTTGAGTATTTAAACATAGCTGGCCATGGAGATGCTCGTAGATACATCATTTTAGAAAAGGCAATACAAGATCCAAATGATAAATTAATAGTTGGTAGAATGGTTAAAATCGTGGGAAATTTCATGAAATATTCGTAAGTGTAAAACATTATTATTATCTTAATACATAATATGAAGTGCTCCGGCCCTCACCACTTTTCCATTACGTTCAAGACATTTCATACTAACATAATGAAAAACACGTTTCCGTTGACCCATCCCTTCTGTAATCCTATCGCAAAGCCCCAGTGTGATAACTTGATAAAGACACTAAGCTTTTCTTTCAGGAATCCAATTCCAAGCAGAACTGACAAGCTACCGATCTACTGGCCCGCTGTTCATCCTGAAAACGTGACCTACCTTCACATGGACACAGACCTACAAGTCTACGAGGAACCACTTTGGGAACGAAAAAGGTTCTGGGACTCACTGTACGACAATTACAGAAGGGGTATCAAACCTGTAGACCCAACACGTAGATCTTTTTGATCATGATAATGATGTGAAATTTATATCTTTATCTTTATTTTTCTATAAGTTTTTTGGTATTCCAAAGCCTCTTTTTTAACTCATGAAAAATTTGTTCTTGAGAAAATATAATAAGGATTCCTTTATGTACCTTTTGAGATACGAAACACTAAACAAGCCTCATAAAGATAAACTTAAGTTTTGCTATGTATAAATTTATAGTTATAATTTAACCCCCTTAAAAGTTGATGGACAGAAGTTACTTAACTTAGTCTTGTGTTATAGTGCGTTTAATCTTTAAATTCCTATTGTAGCACATGCTCCGAACCCCGTCGTCACCCCTCCCGACCCTCCGGCTCTCGCGCCGCGGTCACCATCGGTGCCGCGCTCTCGCGCGCAAGCTTGTCTTTCCCCGCGCCCTCAGCGCGCACGCCGCATCCCGGCTCGCTTGCTTGAGAGCGTCAGTCGCTAGCCCGCGGTCACCGTTCGCAGTCGCAACACGGACGCGCTTCCTCGCTGCGCACTCGCGTGCGACCCACGTTAACCGTGTTTTGTTTAAGCATAAGTTTGATTAGTAATTAGTTCAGTAAACGTCTTGATTTATGATGATAACGGAGTGTTTCATTTGGGTATCTACCTGCACCTCCGAATCGAGACCCCTAACCCGTGGGCCAGTGCGGCTATAAATGGCTACCCAACGTTACGCCGGTTTTCTTTTCTGTGTTGTGATCTTCAACGATTTCGTCTCGACAAGTGTTCTTTCGAACTGATAATCATCAAAGTGACTCAGTTTAACATTGTCCAATCGTTATCAAGCACCAAACCGTAAATCTCAACAAACAAGTGTGTGTGTTTTTTCAAAGAGTTAGTTCGATGACCGCTCTTTCAACTTTCAACAGTCAACTTAAATAGTTTTAGTGTACCTATACCTACCTACATAACTTTATTTTATTGTGTTTACGTACGATCTAAACTGTTCTACAAGTTAAAACAATCTTTCGATTTTTTAGAATCAAAAGTTCATATTATAGGGTGAGTCACCCAAAAAGTGCCCATACTTGGACTGACGTTCCGAACTATTATTTTTTTTTGTGTGTGATTTCTTACGAACTTATTAATGTACAATGGTGCTTACGCGATCTCGAGCGAGTAGTGTTAGTGCAGTTGACAATATGTCACGGCAAATGGCCGCGAACTCGTCGCATGAGGGAACATCCTCGTTGCCCTTGGGGCATGCCGAGGACACCTCGCCCACGCCTCCCGTACTACCGCACCATGTACACACCCCGTCGTCTTTGGAGTACGACGCGGGCCACGAGCCGCCCGCACCTGCTTACGACCACACGCCGCTTGCGCCTGCTAACGCAGTGGGCCACGCCGCGTGCCACGTGCCTGCCGCGCCGAGCGCGCCTGTCATCATGACCACCGATCAGCTAAGTCTGTTATTAAGTGCTTTACGTCAACCAGTTTCATATACATCGCCGCCCCCGACGCCACCTGTGCTGGCCAATTTTGCTAGGTGTACGTCACGTTATGACGGCACCGGCGATGTACATTCTTTCATCGATGCTATAGAAATATATAAGGCTTGCGTCGGAATCGACGAGTCTATGGCCTTGAAGGGCCTACCTATGCTACTCACCGGCTATGCCGCAACCTGGTTTCAAGGAGTGAAGCATTCTATATTTACTTGGGAGGAGGGAGTTACTCTGTTACGCCAGACATTTGGACCCCGTCTTCCACCACATCGAATTTACAGGGAGATTTTTAGTAGAGAGCAAAGCAGTTCCGAAAGCACGGACGCTTTTGTCTGCCGCATACGAGCGCTAATAGCTCAGCTACCACCTGGAACCTTACCCGAGAATCCGGTTCAACTCGACATGGTCTATGGGTTACTTAACCGCCGTATACGAGAAAAAGTTCCTCGTAACACATTTGATTCTTTTTGGCAACTGCTTCAACGTACAAGGGTCGTTGAAGACTTACTCATGGAGGGCCGCGCCACCACGGCTCCTCTGGCTCATAGGTCTGCTCAGCCTGCGCCTATAGCCCCGCCGTCGCGCCCGCCTGCTGCTGTTCCCCCGGTGCTTTCCGTTGCACCACCGGCAGCCACCGTTCCGAACGCATTATCGTCATCATCGAGGCCCCGCTGCATTTATTGCAAACAGTATGGACACGTACGCGATGATTGCATGCGTCTTAAAACTAAGATAAAAACAGAGGAAACAGTTACATGTTTTGGATGCGGTGCGCCCGGTTTTATTAGGGCCAACTGTCCACAATGCAAGAAGGCAGTTACATCTGGACCGTCTACTACCGCCTCGTCGGCGTCCAGTGCCTTTCAATCGGTTTCATCTATCCATACGTTCTCGATAGATCCGCGAGTGAGACCAGTGTTAGAAATCGATATTTATGGTCAAAGTGGTAAAGTTATCATCGACACCGGTGCAAAGCATTCTATTGCTAGTGTTAGTTTATACAATCATCTGAAAGCGAACAATCATAAAT
Source organism: Idaea biselata (assembly GCA_958496205.1). NCBI lineage: Eukaryota > Metazoa > Arthropoda > Insecta > Lepidoptera > Geometridae > Idaea > Idaea biselata. The sequence continues at coordinate 11,693,581 of OY292402.1, forward strand.
TTAGTTTTAGTTTAATTGATCTTATGTTTGCTGATGGTTCTGTCAAAAATCTAAATGTTGAGATTACTCATGTAAATGTTAGTTTTAAGGGTCTTATTATTTCAACTTTATTCATTGTACTGCCCGAGGCCACTGAGTCTCTATTAGGGATGAATTTCATCCAGGATGCTGGATTGGTACTGAATTTTGGCACAAACGCTATGATCTTAAACGGTATTACGTATCCATTGCTTTTCGAAAATCAAAAGGGATCCTCACGTTTACCGTCGCCGTCACTGTCAACCGCGTGTTCCGTTTCGACTCTCCGAGAGGGTGAGGCCACTCTTCTTTCGTTGCCGGAGAGAGACCAGCTGACGACGCTCTTAGCTGCCAACAACGATATTTTTCGTACAGGGGGAGATGCAACTCCTTTCGCCGAGCATCATATCGATACAGGTACTCATACACCTATCGCTATGCCGCCTTATAGGCTCACTCCGGCGAAGAGGACTATTTTGGAACAGGAGCTAGACAAGCTCCTAAAGGATGGTGTCGTAGAGGAATGCGAGTCCGCCTGGGCTGCGCCCGTTGTCCTCATTCCTAAAAAGGACGGTACCCATCGCTTTTGTGTCGACTATCGTAGGCTCAATGCCGTTACTAAGTCTGATGTGTATCCCCTACCTTTAATCGATGATTTGCTACATTCTGCTAAGCAAGGTTCTTTTCTTAGTACTATAGATCTCCGGTCTTCTTATCATTTAGTGAGCGTCGCTCCTGAAGACCGGGACAAAACAGCGTTTATTACGCCCTTTGGTACGTTCAGATTCGTCAGAATGCCTTTTGGACTCAAGAACGCTCCATCAACGTTCCAAAGGTTGATGGATCGGTTTCGTTCTTGCCCTTCGTTAGCTAAAGTAACGTTACTTTGTTATCTCGATGATATTTGCGTCATATCTGACTCTTATGAAGGACATCTCAAGGACCTTCAGTCAGTCTTCGACCGTCTTAGGGAATTCCGACTCCAGGTCAATCGTGACAAGTCACATTTTGTTCGCCCAGAAGTGAAATACTTGGGACACGTGCTTACGCCTTCCGGCATTAAAGCCGATAGCGCTAAAATCGCGGCTATTTCTAATTTAAAGGCTCCGTCTAATTTGAAGCACTTAAAATCTTTTCTAGCAACATGCTCCTGGTATAGGAAGTTCATACCCGGATTTTCTCATGTTGCCGAGCCACTCACTAAGCTTACCCGGAAACGACAGGCTTGGCATTGGGGTGAGCAGCAGGCCGAAGCGTTCTCTAAATTGAAGGAGCTTCTCACCTCTGCTCCAGTGCTCACCCAAGCTAACTATCAGTTGCCCTTTATCCTTCGCACGGACGCGAGCAATTATGCTCTAGGAGCCGTGCTCGTTCAAGGTGAAGACAAGGAGGAACGTCCACTGGAGTATGCCAGTCGGCTGCTTACGTCAGCAGAACGTAATTACTCCACAACTGAGAGGGAAGCTCTTGCCGTAGTTTGGGCCGTAGAGCGTTTTCGAGGCTACATTGAGGGACATCTAGTGATCGTCCGAAGTGATCACCAGCCGCTCAAGTGGCTCCTCACTCTGAAATCGCCAAGTGGCAGATTGGTCCGATGGGCCTTAAAGTTACAAAGTTTCGACATCAAGTTTGAGTACACGCCCGGTAAGGCCAACGTCGTCGCCGACGCACTTAGTCGACCGTTCTGCGACGTTGTAAACGTCACCGAGTGTGGGATTTGTTCCGTAGGTATCGACGTGCCCAGACGCAGTCCAGAGGACTTGCGAGCTGCCCAGGTTAGTGACCCAGAGGTTAACAAAATAATTGTAGCCTTAGAGGGTTCAGATGACACTAGCCGTTGGACAGACCGAGGGTACTACATTAGTCAAGGTGTTTTATACCGGTGCGATTCTGATGATGAAGTAGAGGAACCTCAACTTGTGGTACCCGACTCTCTTCGAGAGGAGTTTGTGCGCGAGTACCATGACACCCCTACTGCCGGACACCTGGGACTTGAAAGGACTTTAATAAAACTCAGGCAGCGCTACTTTTTTCCTAACATGCGAAAGTATGTTGAACAGTACCTGAAGTCCTGCGATGCTTGTCAGAAGTACAAGCCAACAAATTTGAAACCAGCTGGGTTGTTACGAACCCCAGCTCTGCATCAGCGCTTTGAGGTTTTAGCCATGGATCTGTTTGGTCCATTGCCCGAAGGAGGCCAGGGGGAGAAATGGATTTTCCTTATTGAAGATACTGCTACCAGATGGGTCGAGATCTTCCCTCTCACGGACGCTACAGCCGAAACCTGCGCTAAGGTGCTCATCGAGGAAATATTCACGCGGTATGGTTTCCCGCGACGTGTCATTTCAGATAATGGCACTCAGTTTGTCTCAGCCGTAATGCAGAATGCTATGTATGTTTTCGGGGTCGATCAGAGCCTTATCCCGGTTTACCACCCGGAGGCGAACCCCGCTGAAAGAAAAAATAGGGATATGAAGCAGATGCTTTCGATTCTCGTAGGCTCCGAGCACCGCCGTTGGCCTGAAAAGTTGCCCGCAGTGCGTTTTGCACTCAACACCGCCTGCAATCAGACAACTGGTAGGACTCCCGCGTTTTTAACGTTCGCCAGAGAACTTAGGTCTCCTTTAGATAACGAGACCGACGTGAGAGAAGTAGTCTCTACGTCCAATTTTGTACCGCAGATTACGCCTTACCTTGCCTCATTTTCGCGTACCTTACAGGAGGTTAAGTGGAGGACCGAATCCCAACAAGACGTTCGGAAGCTCACAGCTGATAAATCTAGACGGCCTTCGCCGATTTATCAGGTGGGAGACCTTGTCCTGGTGCAGAGCCACGCGCAAAGTCGCGCCGCGAGTGGTTTTACGAATAAATTCGCACCTAAACGTGAGGGCCCCTTTAAGATTTCACGCGTTTTCGGTCCTACTTCTTTTCAGGTATCAGACGAGCGCAATGTGCCAAAAGGAAAGTACCATAGTACTCAGCTGACACCTTATAGTGGTAAATCTAGTGTTCAGCGTGTGCGTAGACGAGGTGCCAAGTCCCGCCCGAGTCGTTCGCGTAACTTGGAGGGGGAGTCTGTAGCACATGCTCCGAACCCCGTCGTCACCCCTCCCGACCCTCCGGCTCTCGCGCCGCGGTCACCATCGGTGCCGCGCTCTCGCGCGCAAGCTTGTCTTTCCCCGCGCCCTCAGCGCGCACGCCGCATCCCGGCTCGCTTGCTTGAGAGCGTCAGTCGCTAGCCCGCGGTCACCGTTCGCAGTCGCAACACGGACGCGCTTCCTCGCTGCGCACTCGCGTGCGACCCACGTTAACCGTGTTTTGTTTAAGCATAAGTTTGATTAGTAATTAGTTCAGTAAACGTCTTGATTTATGATGATAACGGAGTGTTTCATTTGGGTATCTACCTGCACCTCCGAATCGAGACCCCTAACCCGTGGGCCAGTGCGGCTATACTATGCCGTCATGTTGGTAGCAAAACAATAAAGTGCAAAACACAAAAAAATTAAAGTGCTACCTTGAATTTAGGGGGATTTGTAAATAAAGAATGAATGAACGAATCTTCCTGTATTCAAGGTTTAGGTATAGCACATTCAAGATATTAAGGCAAGACTTTTTTATTTGCTACCAACATGACGGCATAGGTAATAATTAAAAATGAAACGCACTATAATCATCGTTTATAAGTAAGGGGGTATTTGTTTGAATGTATACACAAGTATAGATGTCGTTTCTTGTTTATTTTATTTGATCCTATTATACCTATACATTGTCCCAAATAGTCTCGAAGACTACAGTTGCCTACACAATTGCGTCGTTTAATAAAACCTGATGTCCGGGGTCCTCTTATTGCAAAGTGGAGGTAGATACAATTTTATTACTATGGGTTTTTTATTATAATTTTGTTTTTGTACTCTAACCTAAGAGCCATGTTCACAAACAACCCTGTGCAGTGTGCGTGGACTTAGCTTTTGTCACATTTTCGCTGACGTTAATTATCACACATTAGAGCAAGACAAAGCATTAACCCATGCATAGCTGTTAGCCGGTTTACATTATTCCAGTCCAGCGGTCGAATTCAGCACTAGATTGCTACTGGAAAGATGTAAACTCTTACTGGAATGCACTAGACTAGAATCACCAGTCCAAGTTCATTCCAGTCCAGCGCTACTGGATTGCTGGACTGGAATAATGTAAACCGTTACAAAAGAACTGGACTGGTCTCTATTGGAGACTAGAAGGACATCGGTCGCATGATAGTGATCCATTTCAAACTCGTCTCTGACGGACGAGCTTCACCAGTTCCAAACGTCAAACTGTTCGGGACATTACTTACACACCTTTAAAAAATATGGACCAAAATTCGAACGTGTTGTTGTGAGAATACCCACCATCTTGGTAATCCATACCCTCGGTAATGCAGACTATGAGAACAAGATTTGAGGCTTGAATAGAAAATCAGCGAAAACATGCACGAACAACCAAGAAATTTAAAACTGGTGTTTTAGATAAAACTTGAGAAAATATATTACCAAAAATACCTATTATGCTACCTATTATACCTGCTAAAAATATTTTCTCTTTATTTAATCAAAATAATACATTATTTAAATACAAACACAATACAAATAAAACAAAGCTAAAATTAAAAAATACTAAAACTAACTAAAACTAAACAATGAAATATAAAACCAGAAAAACAGTAAAACTAAAGCGGAGGGCACAGGTTCGAATCCTGTGATGGGAGGATTTTTGATGATTTAGGTACCTATTTCTCCTTGTAAAATATTTCGAGTGTGTTCTTCATAATAATTATGATATAGGCATCCGAAAAGTGAGCGTTTTTCGAAATTCTTACGGGACTTAAACATGTGAAACCGCGGGCCCCAGTTAGTCTACGTATTCAATGCAAACGAGACATTGGAAGTTTGCCAACACACGGTGTCGTTAGAATACGAGGTATACTTAACGTAATGTAATTATTAAAGTTGTTAACAGTAGAGTAAGTACTACTTAAATACAATTTTAAACTAACATGTTTTGACTACAAATAGGTAAAAAAAACTGTATAGGTCTCTTAACGTTGAGCATTGAAACAATGCTAAAAGAAAAATAAACCCCACGCGATTACAACCAAAAAATGGTTTTAGGGGACAGTCTACTTAAGTACCTACTCTTTTTTCCATACAAACTTTACAAACGTAGTCGACTGTTTCCTCCGTGAATAGCATATTAGAAACAATATGTTTATGCCATAAGTCCTATATCATATCAGCCATGACCATGCCCCCCTACGTTTTGATTTTTTTCATTTTCAAATTTTTCTGAATTTTATTTCTATTCTAATTAGAAAACGAAAAAAAAAAAAAACAAAACGTAGGGGCATGGTCATGGCAGTTATAGGTTTTATGACATAAATATGTTTGCTCTGATGTCTTTATCCAGGGAGGAAACAGTCGACTTCGTTTGTATGGAGAAAGAGTACGTAGACTCTTAATAGCTTTGGGTTCTAAATAAGCTCTATTTGACGCCAATATTATTGAGTCAAGTTAGTTAGTTTCACTGAGCCTTTTCCGCACTTAGCCTCACAATTGGGCCATTGTACGTGATTCCTTAGAGGGCTTAAGACGCCACGGGAGCCTACCCCGCATTGGCGAATATCCCATGCCTTCGGACCGTGGTTTATCCTAGGACATGTCGGTTTCCTCACGATGTTTTCCTTCACCGTAAGAGCGATGTTAATAGCGCACTTAAATTTTTCTTAAAGAAAAAGACATTGGTGCGCGGTCGGCCTGGATTCGGAACCACGACCTTCGGAATGAAAGTCGCGGTATCTACCACTAGACCAACACCGCTCTTATTATTGAGTCAATATTACACCTATTTATTGAGTGACACCACAAGAATATCAATAGGTAAGTGTAAGTCCCTATATCCCTAAGCCGGGTAGATTCCGAACAACTAATCTCAGGGATATAAATGACCTAAATCATTAGATGTTATCCCTGATATGGTTATAGCATGATATGGGTCTACTATAAACCTAGATTAGGCACATGAGATTCAATACAATACCTACCTATTCCTATTTGTATATCAACAAGCTGCGTCCCGCAGTTTCACCCGCGTAGGTCCCGAGCCCTTGGTATTGTCGGGATAAAAAGTAGCCTATGTTACTCCTCGATAATTTAGCTTTCTTTTGATGTAAGAATTTTTGAAATCGGTAGAGTAGTTTCGGAGCCTATTCGTTATATCATAACATCATTGTACAAAAGGATCCCGTTTTCATCATTTGGGTACGGAACCCTAATAATCATTGTATAACATACCTACCTTATATTTTTTCAATCAGAGCAATCCCGTACCAACCCATTAGAAATTCAAACAGAAAAATCTTATTTAAAACGCAGACTGCATCGTATTTTTCTAGTTTCTAAAAGAACAGTTTAAAATTCTATCAAAAACAGACCGATTTACTTAAACGAATGGAAAACACTCGTACCTATCTGAAATTCCGTTTGAAAATTGCATGAACGATTTATAATCGAATTGATTCAAGACAAAAGATAAAAACATCGATGCGAGCGTTCATTTATTTCCACGAGAACTACCTAAGGCACCTGTCTGACAGGGCGCGAGGATCGAGCGGGGAGTAGAACTACAAACTAGTCAAGCAGCGACGATAGGTTTCAATAATCTACATCTACACTAATATTATAAAGAGAAAAGATCTGTCCCGCGGTTTCATTCGCGTAAGTCCCGATCCCGAGGGAATATCGGGATTAGTAGCCTATGTTACTCAGGGTGAATGTAGCTTTCTAATGGTGAAAGAATTTTTTAATCGGTCCAGTAGTTTTTGAGTTGATTCATAACAAACATACAGACAAACATACACACACACACACACACACACACACACACACACGCAAATACAAATCTTGCCTCTTTATAATATTAGTATAGATATAGATATAGGAAACACCCAGAAACAAACATTTATGATCAGCATAAATACATGTCAAATCAAACCCGCAACCTTCTGTGTCGCTGCTGCAATTTTTTCTGTGAAAAATTAGTAACTACTGATACGTTTCTTGGGGGTAAAAATAGCCAACTTGCTCACGCTGCCGCTTGCCGCTTGCCGTCGGACACCTGCCTACAAGAGAAATTGAAAAACCAATTTGAAGGACGAACACTGTACTCTCAGTGCGAGTTTTTTGTTAACTGCCACGTTTGCGTAAACGCTGAAATTGTATGGGAACTTGAAAATCGCTTTAAGTGAACAGACAGAATGTGAAATAACTTCCACGTTTCACATTTACGTCACAGACAACTAAAAAGTAGGTTTAAAGAATTTTTATTTACTCATAAAAGACTTAAGTCCACTTACAATGAGTATTAGTATGTACTTATCATAGGTTAGTTTCAAAACTTTTGGAGATCATTATTCAAATATCTTATCTAAAATATACTTTCTAAGTTTGTTTTTATACCCAGGAACTGTTTCACACTGTTTTACTTCTTTCGGTAGGTTATTATTATACATCAATGCACCTTCAAACATTATATTTTTCTTACCATATGTTTTTGTTTTTGTTCAAAAAGTTAGGTAAGAATATACAACGGAAGTAATCAGTAAAAACACCCAAAATAGTTATATTTCAATTTTTAAATGTTAATGTGGGCGATAAGTGACTTTAGAAATACCCACTCATATTTCAGAATTATTATTTTTTTGAATAACTATGCTAAAATAAGCATAGAAAATGTCACGTAAATTCTTCTGCCCACAAACACTGAACTATAAAAGCCGTAGCTTACATTATATTCTTAGCTAGCTGCGTTCCGCGGTTTCACCCGCGTAAGTCCCGATCCCGTACAAATATTGGCATCAAAAGTATGCCTATGTTACTCAGGGTGAACGTAGCTTTCTAATGGCGAAAGAATTTTTAAAATAGGTCCAGTAGTTTTTGAGTTTGTTCATAACAAACATACAGACACACAAAAATATAAATCTTTCCTCTTTATAATATTAGTAATAGATAACGAGATTTTTGTAAGTAAGACCGCTAGGACTATATAACCCCTTGCTGTCCTATTTTCCTAAGATATTTTTGTACCCCGCTTGCAAGTCTAAATGTTGGCCACCAAGTGGGGACGCTATGACATTATATTGTTACTTCACTTGTATCAGGGGGTTGTTGTTATATTTTGAATATTTACAAAAAAGCGTTTTCTCTACACATATTTAAGCAACATCCATTATGAACTCCGCTCTCAATCTTAACTGAACTCGAGTGAAAGTCGACGAGTCTGGCTTTGAATACCCTCTTTGTATTCCAAAGAGTTGTTTGCGCGAACCGCTCTTCAATCGTTTCAAGTTTTTTCGGGAGCTACCTACTCGTGCTTACAAATCAAGAGCTTGTTTTGACAAACACGAGTGCTTTTTGAGAATAAATCAAGTAAATGATTGGATATTTAGAAGCAATTTGTTAGGTGTGTTTAAATTGTATTTCGAGGACATTATACTCCTCCTAAGCCGAAAGATTGTTTTTCACGTCTAGGCGTAGGCGTACAACTTTTAGTCTACAACTTTTCTAAACGCGCTTGTGTTTTTTTTTAATTCTGAAGTCACGTCCACTTGAAACTCAGCTTTGAAGCTAGAGTCCATTAAACTTCAGGGTATTTTTAGGGTTCCGTACCTAAAGGTAAAAACAGGACCCTATTTTTTATTTTTATAATCTTTTATCGCTTTTACTTGCAATAAAGTCTGAAGAAGATTATAGCAAATATGTTTATGCCATAGAACCTATATCTGCCATGACTATGCCCCTAGATACTTATGAAAACAAATAAAAAACTTAGAAAAAAAAATTGGATATAAAAATCTCGCTTTTTTTTTGGCACTCGGGGACTGCCGCGGTTAAGCTATTGCATCGCATTTTTAATCAACTTATGCAATTATAATTTTTTTTTATTTTGTACCACGTTGCCATGGTAGGTGGACGGTGTAAGGATTTTTTCGTTACGAAATTTCTTCATTCAAAGTTCAAAGCCCGCGATAAAAGCTATGCTAGCTAGCTAGCTTAGCTTAGAAAAGACTAGGTTAAACAAATTACACGCTCTCACGAAAATGAAAGTTCAGCACAACGTTTCGTCCCACTAAACTCTACCACCTCCATAACCTCTTCGTGGCAAGCTCTCGGAATATAAAGGGTACATAATTAAAAGAGGAGTATCAACACTCGATATCGATAAAGTGGACCACTTCCGCTCACTCACTTCCGGTCCTCCTAGGGTTGCCAACCATACTATAATATATAGTATTGTACTATACAGAGGACGACCTCTGTGGCGCATCGTGCGAATGCCCGACTGCAATGCAGAAGGTTGCGGGTTCTATTCCCGCCGGGTGCAAATATTTATGCTTAAAAATAAATATTTGTGTCTGGTCTGGGTGTCCCTCTATGTACGAGTATAATATGTATGTATTTACAAAAGAAAAATAAATATAAGTATTATATCCGTTGGCTAGTCACCGTAACACAAGCTTAGTAGCTTACCACGGGGCTAGATGGCGCTGTGTGTTGTTCCCAAAGTTTATATTTCAGCTCAGCGTACTATATACTTCTAAAAGTACATTTAATACGCAAAAATACTATATTTCGGGCATAATTTGTAAAAAAAATATCTTTTATAAATTCCAGCCTCTCTTGCATTTACAGAGGAATATTTTCTATGTGGAGGAAAAAAAGAAAAGCCAGAATAAAAACCGGTGCTAATTATTTACAGATTGGTTGTCGGGAAACATAATATTTTTAATCAAGGAGTAAAATGCCAACGAATACTTAAAGTTTTTGCAAAAAAAAAAAGGTTAAGTTAAAAAAATACGTGTTTCCTTTGAAATATTCTACAAAACTCCGCTCAATTTTTGTACTACCTATATTTAAAAATACTATATTTTTTGGGTCGTTCTTTATTTTTTGCCAACAAATACTATATTTTTCGAAATAAGTGTTGGCAACCCTACTCCGGTCTCCATGCTGGGAAACATAACCAAGGACTTTCGGCGGGAAAGCGGAGACAACATGTTGTGCTCCAATTTTATTTTCGTTAAACTATGTTGTAAACTCGGTTAAATTGTGTAATTTTGGTGGAATCTTATTCAATTTAGTTCCGTGAATGTGCACAAGTGTAGTGAAAACAAAATTGAGTGTTAAACATGAACTTTCCGTCGTTCGCGCCGAAGATCCTTGAAGGTTATAGTAAAGTTGCCACCGCTTTACCATAGCCCCTGACTTGAACTATAGGCCCGATCGGGCTAATTTCATGCAAAATACTTGATACTGGCAAGATGTACAAGATGTACGACGCCAAAACTATATTGAAGAAACTTGAAATATTCTAAAACTTGACCCTGGCTATTCCAAATTGGCCATATCGGTCTCAGACCGAAAAAAAAAAAAAAAAAAAAAAAAAAACATAACCAATTTACGAGACACTACACAAACTCTCTGGTATCTATCTGATTAGTTTTTAGGGTTCCGTATCCAAAGGGTAAAAATGGGACCTATAAGACGTTCTCTCTGTCAAGTTTAATTTGACTACTTTACGATAAGTTTACGTACCCGGTGATAAACTTTATGTACCTAGCGTTTGTAAGTAAGATTTTGCCTTAATGAACTGCAATTAAATGCATAAAGAGTTATGATTGGTTTGTAAGTAAGGGGGCTAGTTAGTAACTATCTCAAAAGTGAGATTTACATTTCGGAACTAGTGGCATGCATTATAGAGTCAATTTCACAAAAGCAGTCTCGCAGCAGATACAGGAATGAATTAATCTAAGAGATAGTATAGTACCTCTACGCTCTGTCTACGCAACTTTTTTTGTGAAAATTACTCAAAAATTTTAATTAAAAATAAAATTAATAAATATTGCACGACTTTGCACACAACGCAATCTAGCCCCAAACTGAGCACTAGGCTTGTACTATGGGTACTATACAACGGATATACTACATAGTTAGAGGGATATTATGATATTTCGCTCAAAAATGAAGAAACTATTAGGAAATCCCCTCTGCTTAATAACCTAAAAGTTATGCAGGCATAACTTTTGTGTGGAGCTTCCGGGAATAGTTTTATTATATTTTTCACCTGCAATCCACTGCTTTCCACCTAATTGCTGTGTCGAAACTACCTCGAAATGGTGGGTCTACGTTTATAATTATAACAGCCACAACCAAATTGAGAACTTCCTCCTTTTTTGAAGTCGGTAAAAAAAATGAAACCGGACTGAAAGCTTGCAATGCAAGAAGGTTTATAATTAATGTAGAGAATAAGGAAATGTGCCCTGTAGGAAAATACTCTGAAAATAACTTTATGTAACTAAGTTTCCTTGTTTGAAGAAGAACAACAAAAAATACAATTACACACAAATTATTATGAAACTCCATACCTATCTTAAAATATATTTAAAAAACCCGGCCAAGTGCGAAACTCGCGCACGAAGGGTTCCGTACCACTATCACAATTGGGTACGGAACCCTAAAATGGTTTACAACAACTTTGATTCAAAGAAAATCTGAAACTTATAAGAAACTCTTTGGACAGTGAAGGCAGACTAGTATATTTGACAGATAGGGCAGCCATTTTGAATTCCATGACCAACTCGATTTGACTTGACCAATCAGAAGCGACCTCACATCGTAGAATTCCCTTGTAGTTTTTGAAACACGTTTGTTGTATGGTAGCCCCTTTTAAATCATTGTTTTATTTTGTTTTTAGTATTTGTTGTTATAGCGGCAACCGAAATACATCTTCTGTGAAAATTTCAACCTTCTAGCTATTACGGTTCATGAGATACAGCCTGGTGACAGACGGACAGACGGACGGACGGACGGACAGACAGACAGACAGACAGCGAAGTCTCAGTAATAGGGTCCCGTTTTTACCTTTAGGTACGGAACCCTAAAAACAGACTAACAGACTAGCAGACTCCCGCGGTTTCTCCTGCTTAATTCCCGCGGGATAAAAAGAAGTCTATGTGTTATTCCAAGTCTCCAGCTATCTACATACCGAGTTTCATGGTAATCGGTTTAGCGGTTTATACTCACAAACTTTCAGAATAGAATAGAATAGAATAGAAATCATTTATTGTTCATAACTATGTACATCAGCAGATAATAGTGCTATAAGTTAGTCTCAATATTTACCACACAGGGCATACAATAATATTATTATTAAACAGTTAAAATAACTTAATTACAAGTATTGCAAAAAAAAAAAAAACAACATCATTAGCTCATTCAGCTTTATAATATTAGTAGGAATTTACTTTGAGCTGTTTTTGAACAAACGAACGATATCGGCTGATTGGTTAAAACTTTAGTAGGAAATTATCGATAGTTCGTTCGTTCGAAAAAACATAGTAACCTCTCTACCCTCCGCTACTTTAAGTTAGTTCACTCCAGCCACGTAGTAAAACTATATGAAAAGCTTTTTAAACTAGGTAAGTATTTATGATAGATACTCAAATTTTAACAGCGCAGTTAAGTATTTTACTGACTTTAAACTCGGCTTTATAAATAAATAAATTATAAATTATATGAACAACACACAGCGCCATCTAGCCCCGTGGTAAGCGACTAAGCTTGTGTTACGGTGACTAGACAACGGATATAATACTTATATTTATTTTTCTTTTGTAAATACATACATATTATACATAGAGGGACACCCAGACCAGACACAAATATTTATTCTATAAGCATAAATACTTGCACCCGGCGGGAATCGAACCCGCGACCTCCTGCATTGCAGTTGCGCTTTCGCACGACGCGCCACAGAGGTCGTCACGTCGTCAGAGGTCTTTAAAACAAAGTATGATAGTAGTTTATGCACCGAGGGACTAAAGCTCTGTCTTTTGTCACAGGCGTCTATGAGCATTTCCAAACAAATTCCTCACGCACGCGGGATTGGGCAAGGCAATCCACGATTTAATCACATTATCTGCTCTTTGTTTTACGGTTGCAGACATGCGTGTGCCACACATACCAAAGGCAGTTGTTGGGGGGCGCGACCTATGTGAAATGACGATCTTAGAAACAATTTTTTCACGCCGGAACAAGCCACAAATAACCTGTTTTTTTTTATTATTTATAGATTACCTACCATTATACTCTAATAGCCTTATTAATAAACGTGGAGTAAGGTGGTAGTAGTGAGAACATGTTTTGTCTTTTACCATGACAAGAACTTTCAAAGTTGACAGACAGAAACAAAAGGTGGTAAAATTATCCCGACCTTACTCCACGTTTATTAATAAGGCTATAAATGTATTCTACATAGAGAATTTAATAAAATTCCTATTTATAGTAAAACATGAAATTTTACATTTTAAACAATAAAAATATAATTACAATGTTATGTCTAATTTTCAACTAAAATCAATTTATTTTCAAATCTTAGCGTATAACTAAGTCTATATTTAAATACATAGTATAAAACTAGGTATATTACTCAGATCCTCTTCATGGTGCTTTGATGAAAAAAATGTACATTTTACGAGTAACCTTTTTTTATCGCGTTGATTTTTATCTAATAAAAAGCAACACCGTTCCGAGCGTTGCTAGAGTGTTAAAAAATTAACTCCTGAGCGAAGCGAGGGACTAATTTGCCGGCCACTGTACCCTTTTGTCGAAATAAAATTTGGAAGACAAAAAAACAATATTTTTTATTTTTTTTTTGTGTGTTTATGTCTAGGGCAGTTAGATTTACGGAATTGGCAATGGGCGTATGAATTTCAACGTTCCAAAGATTAACTATTTTACACCCTAGGGATTAAACGTACAATTTAAGCCCTAGAGACTAATGTTTAGCTTTACGTTTACTTTTTTGGTCAAATAAAGCAACTTTTTAGAGCCATAGATGTGTAAAATAATTTTACCTTACCTTCGTAGTTTTAAGTAATAAAACGGTACCCAGGTTTTGTAGGCCACTTCGAAGCACTAGGTATGACTTTTAATATTATTCATTACTATCTGACCCGTCGAACTTCGTGCCGTTTTTCGTGATTATTTTCAGTTCGTTTTATTTCCTCTAATACATTTAAAATACAAAATTCTGACTGATTGATTGACTGAATGACCTATATATCAACGCAGAGCCCAAACTACTGGTCCTAGATCCATGAAATTTAAAGATTGTGTTTCTTTGTGATGTGTTGGTATCCACTAATAAAGGATTTTCGGAAAATCCCGCGGGATCGTGACTTACGCGGGTGAAACGCGTGGTGGGCAAAAAATAGGAAAGATTTAAGTATTTGGTTGTTTATAACGAATAGGCTCAAAAACTACTGAACCGATTTCAAAAATTCTTTCACCAGTAAAAAGCTACTTTTGATCCCGATATTCCTACGGGATCGGGACTTACGCGAGTCAAACCGCGGAATGCTGCTAGTTTGGAATAAAACCGTGCGAAAGAGATAGAGATATTAACATACCTCTTAAACTAGCCGTTATAATTCGTTTCGGTTCCATAACGCAACGTAATGTAAATGGAGGTATGCCTCGAGGGAAATAAGTTAGTTAACTTTGAAGTTATCGTCCCGTGATAACTTAATAACGAGATAACAAGAGTTACTTAACTTTATGTATGGATACTTGCAGCGCCCCGCGGTTTCCCCGCATAGGAAATAGAAATAGAACATATTTATCAAATGAGACAAAAGACAGAACAGCTATTTAAAAAGTACAAAAAAAAAAGAAATAAGTATTAACATTATTAAATGAAATATTAATGAGAGAAAAAAATGAGTCCAAGGAACCGAGTGCCTCGGCATAAGTCTCAGATCTAGCGGGAATATTGTGATAAAAAGTAGCGTATCTATCTATATCTATACTAATATTATAAAGAGGAAAGATTTGTATTTTTCTGTGTGTGTGTGCGTCTGTATGTTTGTAGGAATAAACTCAAAAACTACTGGACCGATTTCAAAAATTCTTTCACCATTAGAAAGCTACATTCACCCTGAGTAACATTGGCTAGTTTTGATCCCGATATTCCCACGTGATTGGGACTTATGCGGGTAAAACTGCGGTCCGCAGCTAGTCATTTATAAGGTTTATGTTTAGAAGATAAAATTAATTTGATTTAAAGTACCTAAGGTGTAACCACGGGTTTCAGCTAGTAAGAATTTAAATACGATATTATTATAAAATATTCCACATGAATATTTATTAGTATTTTAACCTTAAGTAAACATTATAGCAGAACTAGTTACGCCCCGCGGCTTTACTCGTATAAGGCCGCAGGAATATCGAGATAAAAAGTAGCCGAAGAATGTGTTAAGTGGAAAGTTGATCTACTCTTTTCTCCATACAAACTCTACAAACGTAGTCGAAAAAATATGTTTATGCCATAAAATCTACACATTTTGATTTTTTTTACATTCTTATTCTTATTCTAAACTAGCTGTTGCTCGAAACCCGTCGGGTTTCGGCTAGTTCCGATTCCATCCGGTTGCATAGTTAATTAAATTCAATTGTCATATTGTTATTCAATATCGCTATGAGTTATTCAGCTATCTAAATACATCAGATAGCTGAAATAGCTCTAATAGAGAGGTAGAGGCCTTCAACCTGGTGGTCAAATATTGCGAGAGTCCTCAAGCAAGCCAAATTGGCAATAACGACAATCCGAGACAGATCAACTTGCAGCTGTTAAGTGAGGAGACCTGTCCCTAAACAACGGCGGAATAAAGGGAAGGAAAAAGAAGAACATTAAGCTATCTAAATACTTAATCGTAATCGGTCCAGCTGTTCTGAAATTTAAATTATAATATACCTACCTACAACATACCCAACTTAATTTTGTGTATATCTGTATATCGCCTACTTTCAGACGATATGGACCGTATATCTAAATTTTTGGCCTCTCTCTTCCAACACGTTACCTCCCACTGTGCAAAATTCCACACTTAAACGGTCGCCCAGGGAAGTACCGCGCCTTCCACGGTCCATGAACAATGGGCCCATTAAAGTACTGACCGCAAAAGGCGCTACCGCGCCTTCCACGGTCAGTACTTCCCTGGGCGACCGTTTAAGTGTGGAATTTTGCACAGTGGGAGATAACATGTGGAGGTAACGCGCGCTGCTCATCTATAAATAGATACTTACTAATATTATATAGAGGTAAAGTTTGGGTATACGGAAGGACGTTGGTATGACGGAAACGTATGGTGATCTTCGTAAATAATAAATACTTACAAAAATAATCGAAGAAAGAACAATACAACATTTAAACTAATTAAGTTAAAGCAGTAAAAATCATCAAAATTGTAACCATAACTTTAATAATTTAAGAGTTTTTTAATGAGAAGGTGGTTTCGGGTTGTATATCTATTTCTACCTAGTTCTTTATAAGCCAAATTCTATCGATAAAAGTCCAAAAAATTGTAATATACTGCATTGTGGGATGCTATTCTGCTCATCATTCCGAAGGTTCTCATTAGATTTTCACCAAGATTTTATGGAAGTCCAATCCGGCACTCTCACCTCTCACCATAAAAAAATAATTATCGAAATCGGACTTCATATACGGAGTACGGCGGGAACATATTCACATACATACCTACATACAAACAATATACGGGTCCAATGGAGTCTTCCTTTTTTTTTTAAGTCGGTTAAAAACAGCCATTATAAAGAATTTTCGTACGTTCAGACAGATCTGGATATATGGAGACACATACGTTATTTTAAGAATTTCCGGCTATCCGGTTTCGTTTTTCAAATGACCGGATATCCGGATATCATGTATTGATTCCACACAACAGACTTCTTTAATACAACAATCAAACTAATTTAGTAATATTTCCGGATATCCGGCTTTTTTTAAATTGCCGGATATCTAGCTTTTTTCAAATGTTCCACACAACACACTTCTTCAATACAACAATCAAACTAAGTAAAATTTCCGAAAACCCGGTTTTTTTTAATTGCCGGATATCCGGCTTTTTTTAATTTGCCGGATATCCGGACATCACTTGTTGATTCCACACAACACACTTCTTCAATAAAACATTCAAACTAATTAAGTAACAGCAGAAAAAACACTATTGCCGGATAACCTGACCGGATATCCGGACAAAAAGTAGCCTATATGTTAATCCGGATCTATAGCTATCTGCATACCAAATTTGGTTAAAATCGGATTAGCCGTTTCTGAGATTAGCGGAAACAAACAAACAAACAGACAAAGTCTCTAAAAACATTTGATTCGTGTTTAGTTATCGATTTTAAGACTGCCTGCATTTTTTTTTCTGAATAGAATTCAATTACAGATTTTTTTATCGCTACAGATTTATAATATGTATAGATGTTATTTCTATTCGAATAGTTTGGTAGACTTTTCCATTAGCATACATACTTATACTGCTAAACGTTATTTCTTAGTGTTTACCACACTAGGTAATAATGCTACGAGGCCTTTCTCGGGAGAACACGAGAAAACGCTTTTTTAATTTCGGCTTGGCGGGAGGCTTACCCGTGGCGTAGCGGCTATCGCGCTGGAACGTAATACCAGTAGTCGCGCATTCGAGTCCCGCCGGGTACCTACTACCTACTAAAGTTTTTGAAAACATTTTTTATTCAAAAAGCATTCTAATACTTTTTACACACAAGCTTTCGCCTTTAATTTTCCTAGTAGAATAGGATATGGAAATCACGATATTAAATTCTTGATAAAAACCCATTGTCTGTGCTATAATATTGTTCAAAGAATTAACATTACAATGAAAATATGAAGCTCGATAAACATCATTTATTCTATGGTTCAAACAGAGTATTATCCATGTATTAACAAATAGCGATATTAATAAACGTAGACTAAGTTGGTAGTAGTAAGAACATGATTTGTCTTTCTCCGTGACAAGAACTTTCAAAGTTGACAGACAGAAACAAAAGGTGATAAAATTACTCCGACCTTACTCTTCTTTTATTAATAAGACCACCTCTAAGTAATGGCCGCGTCAAGTGTTGCTTAACCCAAACCACCATACAAGATCGGCAAGTGCAGAGATAAGGGTTATCATAGTCTAGATTAATACTCCAGTTCCACTATTGTTCAATAGTAAATATGCGACAATGTGAACCACATGATTACTGCAAAAAAATCCCCATGAGCTTATTGTGTCTTCTTCTTATTGGAGGTCGCGTTCCGAAGACACATTAGATCACATTATATAATTGACGATTTAAAGTGGTATGTTTAAGGGACAGTCTACCTACTCTTTTCTCCATAATATACACTTTATAAATATAGTCGACTGTTTCCTCCCTGGATAAAGACAGAGCAAATATGTTTATGCCATAAAACCTATATCTGCCATGACTATGCCTCTACGATTTGTTTTTTTTTTTCCATTTTCTATTTAGAATAGAAAAAAAATTCCGTAAAGTTAGAAAATGAAAAAAAAACAAAACGTAGGGGCATGGTCATGGCTGATATAGGACTTATGTCATAAACATATTGTTTCTAATATCTTTATCCAAAGAGGAAACAGTCGACTACGTTTGTATGGAAAAAGAGTAGGTAGACTGTCCTCTTAATAAGTGCCCAAATGCATAAACATATTTTGAGTTTGAGTTGAGTGCAGCTAGGCCCATGACGTACTACTCAAATACTCAATCAACACGAAATCACAATAAACTAGTAATTCCAATAACGGTCAAATAAAATTTCCAATTAACAACGAACCCAGGAAGACTTCCGCAGTAGTACATTTCCGAAGATGGCAGCAATTTTCATAACCATTGCGTTACACAACTTTATGGCCAACTTTTCGTTTATGGTTCCCGTAGTGCTCCGTACAAGTATCATGTCGCAAGAATTACCTATTTTTAAACGACTTCCAAAACAAAAAAGGAGGTTCTCAATTCGTCGTGTATATTTTTAAGATTTTGCTTATTTATTTTATTTATTTATTTTATTTTTACATTTTAGGGAAACCAACAGCTATCAATACATACTAAAAATACAATAGAAATAGGAAAGCCAATAATGGGTATCCACAACTAGAAATAGTGTAAATAACATTACAGTTGCTTATGAGCTAGGAAAACTTTCAAATTAACAATACATTATGTATACCTTACGAAAGTTCGAATCATAATTATACCTATTATGCAGATCGTAATAAAATAGGCAATAAATGCATTCAGTCTTCAGTAAAAAACTGATTGCTCAGTAATGTCCGTGCTGGTCTAGTACTACTGTAGAAAAGATCAAGTTCACTGTCGGGATATTTAGTAAGCATGTTGAAACTCTCACTCGCTCGACAGAAGTACGCATTTTGGCTATAATTGGTTCGCGCAAATGGAGGTTGCTTAGCTTTTATCGCGGGCTTTGAGCTTTGAATGAAGAAATTTCGTAACGAAAAAAACTTAACACCCCCCACTCCGCCTACCATGTTGCCGCGGCAACGTGGTACAAAATAAAAAAATAATTATAATTGCATAAGTTGCTAAAAATGCTATGGACCGCGGCAGTCCCCGAGTGCCACACGTTTGGTCACCGATTACTCGAAGACGGCTTGACCGATTGAGATAATTCTTTTTTAAGTAAAAGGTGGGAGCTAAAAATTTCGTGACGATTTGATGATGATCTTGATTGATTGATTGATTGATTAATTCTTTATAGCAACACCAAAAATAAACTTTAATCTAGGTGGCACAATGGGCGGCCTTATCGCTTAAAGCGATCTCTTCCAGGCAACCTTTGGATGGACAAGAAGCGAAAAAAGATGAAAGGTAGGTTTCTTCGAAGTGATGAACGGGATTGCTCCTCAAAATCCATTAAATGTTTTACTTTGTTTTACTTTCGAACATGTGGATTTTAGTGACAGCAGAAATGCACTAAAAATGAATAGATAAAAAAAACCTCCTTACACAAAAAAAATCAAACCGACTTTAAAAACGGAGAAAAATAATAAAAAATCTGAAGTCGGGCAGATGAATTCTAAACAGATCCTGCGTAAAACGTAAAAAACCCGTTTTTTTACGATTTTTTATTATTTTTCTCCGTTTTTAAAGTCGTTTTTTTTTGCACCAGGAAATCATTATTACACTGCGTATTTGGTGAAAAGGCGTAAAGCGGTGGTAGAATTTAGTACTGGACCCTCGGGAGCATCCTTGAGAATAAACAAGGATCCCCGAGACGTTTCCTTGTAAAAATTATTGTTTAATTTAGTGGAATGGACCGTTTAAGTTTTTGTATTTTTTGATGAAATGTGGATGAAATTAAATGATAAGTGATTTTTAATGGATTTTATCACATCCTAGACGGATACGAATATAACAAATTAAACGTCATTCAAATCGGTCCAGCCGTTTTTGTGTGATTGCATTTCGAACCAACACAACTTTATGAATCTTCTATTTCTATAAAATGCTCTGTTTTGACTGATTTAACGACTGGTGGATCAATGCACAGTCCAAACCCCTGATACTAGAGAGCTGAAATTTGAAGAGTGTGTTTTTTATATGATGTAGGCATCCGATAAGAAAGGTTTCTCCGAAATCGGCACCTATACGCGGGTGAAACCGGTACACGTAACGTAATTATATGTCTGTTAACTTTAAAACTTCATGTCACAGTAAAAGAAAAACGTTACATCAAGTTAGTCATCGTTTATAAGTAAGGGGATATATCTTTAATAGCTGTGTACCGGTTCCTTACTAGACCGAGGTACTATCAACGACAAAAGTCGGTATCCAGTTAGCCGAAAGATTCGTTTGAACCGGGCGCCGAGCGTGAAATAAGCATTTATACACACATTGATATAGGTATATCCATAAATATCAGATGTATGACAATATTGTGTATCTAAATTCCAACTCCATGCGTAAGTGTCTGGTTGAAACAGCGGTCTTATTGCTTTGATTTTAATATAAAAAGCAATCCGTATCCAGGTTCGATCCTTGCAAGCGAAATTAGACCTTACGGTTTCCCACTTTCGTTGTTGGTAGTACACAGATATATCTAACACAATGGTATATAGTAGGTACATGACAACCCACTAACCCTACCTAGCACACAATCCGACTCCCAATACTACAGCTCCAAAAGCTCCATAGAATACACGAACATGGCGTTATTTAGGGACACTGTTAGCTAACGAATAGGCCTCTTTGTACACCTAACATACGTCGTCACATCACAAACGTACATCCCCCATCCGGACATGACAAAACTGAATACGTACCTCTATGATATATTGTGGAATAACATGCTCTGTGCCGCTGGACCGCTGCCAAAGTCTAGAACAGTGGTTCCCTATGTGGCACGCCCCCCAAGGGGGGGCGTAGAGACCCATATAGGGGGCGCTGGCCAACTGTATAGAAAAATCTGCGATCTCTGAGAGAATGCAATCCAGACTGCTCGATACGCAATGAAAATATTTTAAATTGACGCCTGTCAAGAACCTCATTGATGTCAGTATTGATGCCTCAGTATGCGAGTGTTACTGTATGACTTACCCTATTATATTTCTTTTTTTTTGTATGACTATGTAAAACTTTAATGAGTAATAAAAATATTTTTTTATTCTGACCTGATACTCGCACTGAAGGCGAGGGGGCGCGGATTTTTTTTACTGTCGAAAGGGGGCGCGTCTGAAATAAGTTAGGGAACCCATGGTCTAGAATGCACTTCAGTAGTTATCTGTGCTTTACAAATTTTGTGCGTTTCATATCAGCCTTAATGGCTTGAAGATAGGGTTGAGTTTAAGTCGGTTAGGGACTACTGTTCAGTGGTAAAATGTAACAAGAGTGCAGAAATGTGCTGCATCTTACTTTTAAACGTAAAAAAGGCGTATCGGTTGCGAATTTGAAGTGTATTTTTGAACAGAATCAGATAATATGTAATTATCTATGTAGCGTGCGGGAGGGAGGGGGTTATAAAGCTTCTCGTAGAGGTCCAAGGGTCCGTACACTCTACAAGTACCGGCGACGCAGACTTAGGGTTGGCTACGAAAGCTTCTCGTAGAGGTCCAGGGTTCCGTACACTCTACGAGGAAGCAGGACTATTTTATTTAGTTTTTAGTTTGTTATTTGTTGTTGTAGCAGAAATACATCTTCTGTGAAAATTTCAACCGTCTAGCTAATACGGTTCATGAGATACAGCCTGGTGACAGACGGACAGACAGCGAAGTCTCAGTAACAGGGCCCCGTTTTTACCCTTTAGATACGGAACCCTAAAAACGAAGTGTACAAAATAAAACAAACATGAAACCAAGTCTACCATTGAGTTTTACAACCAAATTCTAAATCGATATCCTTTCTTCGAAGGCTGATCTGATAATATTAATATTATAGTCTCGACCTCCAACGCTTCAGGAAACACTTCCGCAAGTCGAACGTGAATAAAATGCTGAAAATTACTGAAAACCAACTTTCAGTGGCTTTTATTTTTGAGGACAATCGCTATCGAGTTTTATAATTATTGGGACGTGAAGTAGGTACTTGTATTTGAATTGCTGACATATATCGTTCGTTTGTTTCTCTCCATCCCAAGGTTGCCTGGAAGAGACCACTCTCAGCGGTAAGGCCACCTATTGTGCCACCTTAGATTTCAGTTTGTTTTGTTTTATTAATTGTACTTAATTGTTATTTTTGGTGAGCCGTGGTCTGCCGTGTAGCCCCGGCATAGAATAGGGTTACACCATCTCTTCCCGTGGGTGTCCTAAAAGGCGACTAAGGGATCTGAGGGAGACTAGCAAACCTTAAGCCTCCTCCCCGCGCGGTGGCAGATAAACTGCTTGGTCCCAAGGAGGGTTGGTGTCAGGCAGGCGGCCGACCGTAAAAATATTGGCAAATCTATTTGCAGTAGGTATAGTCAATGATGACTTATTGTGCCGACCCCAAATTATTTGGGGTTTTAGCGGACCCCGGACATCAAGGATGCAACCGGGAACATCGCTCACATGAGAAGAAGAATAGTAGGTATTTGTACTGATTCGAATTGCTAACATCTATCATTCCTTTGTTTCTCTCCATCCTAAGGTTGCCTGGAAGAGACCGCTCTCAGCGGCAAGGCCACCTATTGTGCCACCTTAGCTTAATTGTTATTTTTGGTAAGCATAATAAAGCGTTCTATCTATCGAAGTGCCTTTAGACTTTTTGCAGTTAAAACTTATTGGGTTTGTCTAACAAGTCAGACTTTTCATGTTTTATTTTTTAAAGACTCTGGACTGCAGATTGTAAGCTTATAAACAACGTAATAACTTTTAAAAAGACATTTTTAAAAATGCACGCTACACGGTTTCAGCATTTACTCCCGCTTCACTTTAATTCAATTACGTAACAAATTCGCTTGCTGATTCGCAATTAACCTCCACGTGTACACCTAACTTAAGTAAGTACCTATATTTTGTTCTAAACGGGTGATTCAATTGCAGACAATAGACGACCGGAATTTCAGTGAGGCTGAGAAAAGGATCTTTAATGAAGAAGGTGGAGCGTTCTTATATAAGAGTATCCAGCTAGAGTAGTATTTTTGATCCGTTAGAAAACCTATTCGTATGCGAAAGACTAATGAATGGGTAAGCAGTCTCGCTCACGCACATACACTTAGGCAGCGCCCTACGTGGGCGATCGGATGCGAACGCGAAGCGGTGCGATGCGGCGCGAAAACAAGAAACAGCATGTGTATTCAGTTCCGATCGAATGTTATTTAGGTTGGTTTATATCTGTAGGTAGTCGCAAAAGTGACGCGAAAGTAACAAGTTTTCTTTTTATTTGCCTCCAAGTACACATTTTTCCTCTCCCCCAGTGAGGATGAGTGAACAAAAAATGGTAATAAGTAAGTATAAGTATTTATTGATTAATTATTAAATACTAAAGTCAAAATTTAAATATAAATTACTAGCTGCGTCCCGCAGTTTCACTCGCGTAAGTCCTGATCCCGTGGGAATATCGGGACCAAAAGTGGCCTATGTTACTCAGGGTGAATGTAGCTTTCGAAGGGTGAAAGAGTTTTTGAAATCGTTCCGGTAGTCTTTCCTCTTTAAAATATGAGTGTAGACGTGTATATAAAATAAGTATAAGTACAAAAGTAAGTTACGTTTATAGATTAGACCCGATCACTAACGTGCTAGTCGTGTAACGTATATTCCTCGAAATTCTCTTTGTGTAAGCGGCTTATGGACGACCTCGATTAGGATGTTTCGGGATGTGCGATTATCTTTATAAATTGTATGAGTTGCGTTGTTTAGCTATCATGTTTATGTTCCATGTGTATTCAGTTCCGATCGAATGTTATTTAGGTTGGTTTATATTCGTAGGTAATCGTAAAAATGACTTAGTAATAAGTATAAATATTTATTGATTAATAATTAAATAGAAAAGTCAAAATCTAAATATAAATATAAACACTAATATTATAAAGAGGAAAGATTTGTATTTAAGTGTGTATGTATGTTTGTAATGAATAAACTTAAAAACTACTACACCGATTTCAAAATTTCTTTCACTAAAAAAGCTACATTATCAAGGAGTAACTAACGCGGGTGAAACCGCGGGACGCAGCTAGTAAATTATCATCATAAGTATATAAGTAAGTAGGTAAGTAAGTTGCGTTTATAGATTAGACCCGATCACTAACGTGCTAGTCGTGTAACGTATTCTCTCCAAATTCTCTTTGTGTAAGCGGCTTATGGACGACCTCGATTAGGATGTTTCGGGATGTGCGATTATCTTTATAAATTGTATGAGTTGCGTTGTTTAGCTATCATGTTTATGTTCCATGTTTATTCAGTTCCGATCGAATGTTATTTAGGTTGGTTTATTGTGCGGACCGGGCAGACATCTCGTCAGTTGCAGGAATAATTGCTTTCGATTTCGGTATTAATGGAAAAGAGATGGTCTTTTGTTTCTATTTCGATTGTGCTTTGTTTTGTTTGTTTGTTTTATGAATTTTGGGAATGTTGTTTAGTTTTTTACCCCGTGTTTGCACAACCCCTAGTTGAGCGCCCGGGATAGGGTTACCAGACCAGGTTAATTTGACCTGTAAGCTCCGGATTTTTAGGCCTAACTCCGGATGGGGTCCCTCCTTTTCGCATAAACTTTTTTGTCATTAACACGAAAGGCTTAACGATTTTGCCAAAAAAAATTTTGCCATAATACTCATTACGCATAAAATCTTTTAGGATAAATATTTTAGGTATAGTCGACATTTGGCATAAACATTTTAGCCATAATACTCATTACGCATAAAAATGGGCTAAGTTGGACCCCTAGACGTGTAGAACAACGTATTTAAACAGCTGCTCCAACACCCAACACCCTGCATATAGATTAAAACCTTATTACCTTACTAACAATAATAATTACCCGCTGATCCGCCCTACCTCCCTTCGATCCTACGACCTTCATCTAATCCGGGAAACTCCATGGATTACCAGCTAATGCGAAAACCAGGGAATTAGGGCACCGCCACCCGGTACGTTCCCTCTGCCAGTAAAACTTAACGGGCCGTAGCGGCACCGAGTATAAATCCTACAGAGAAACAGCTTCATAGGTACTTCACTACATGCGCAGCTATGTGTGCGAGACCTCTCTCGCGGACAGTGTGCCGACGGGTTCACGTACGTGAGCCGAGTAGGCTCTTCGGATGGCCTCGGCAAACCCGAGCGGAAAGCGGTGAGAAGTCACGCACACACAGCTGCGCTGCGCATGTAGTGGAGTACCTACCGCCGCGCCGGCGCGCCGGCGCCGCGGGCTTGTATGAAGCTGTTGCTCTGTAGGATTAATATTCGGTGGTAGCGGGCTAGCTGCCAAATACCAAGATAGGTACTTGCGGTAATTGATAAAAGAGACGTTGTGCATCATTAAGTATAAAAGGCATTGTCTTGCGATGCCTAACAATCGATAGGGAGTAGCTATTAGGAAAGCTTCTACGATAATCAAGTTATAAATAAGAAAAGGGTATGATAGGTACTAATAGTGCACTAGCGACTCATAACGGCTTCGCTCGCGTATGTTGGTATAAAATAAAACATTCAGAATCGGTCCAAATAGAACGACAGTAAGTGATAATGCCCGAGAGATTTCTCTATAACTCTAGATGAGGAGGGATAAAATGCTTAAGTTAAGAAAACAAAAATGGAAGAATACCTATTATATAGGTTATTTTATTTACTGTATCTGTTCGATCAAAACATACAACAAATAAGTGATAATAAAGTCATCATTTATGTCACTAAGTACCTCCAAAAATTTAAGTTTTTCACAACAAAATGTATACGCAGATATGATGCTTTGTCATTCCATTTGAAAATTCATCATTAGGTGGGTAAAAGTTTTTACAACAACACAGATACGTAGGAGTTGCAAGTAATCAGATATATGGTCGTATGTCACAACGACTGGAGTAAAGCCAGAAACTTGAGCGTACATTTTACAAAGTTCCGTTCACTCCCTACTTTACAGTACTAAGAAACAGTAGGCTGACTCGACTACTTTGACTTTCCTAGAAATATTTTTACCAGGAGAAATGCATCATCGGTCATCCCGTGACCGGAGTCCCTCGCCTGTTCTTAGTGTTTCCCTACTTAGGAAATACTGCTTTTTTGAAAAAATGCTCCTACAATGCCCGGTCTTGAACCAATTATGGGAATTATAATTAAGTATTAAAATTAAATGCATTTGGGAATTATAGTCAGTGTCAAGTATTTTGTAATAGGTATTTGCAAGTTATTTACACATACAAATATACATACAGTCAAGCCCGTATATACAGTCAAACCGTCGTAGAAGTCGAGGAAGTCTTTGTAAAATAGCGGCTAACAATTTTATAACTCTTTAAGAGTAGACCCGTAGTTCTTATTAAAATAATCGACAGATATCGTGAAAGTTTAAAAAGTGTGAACTCTATACGGTATTTGGAAGCAATTGAAAAGGCCATTTTAGGGTCTGGTTTAGCTTACTTGTAACGCTTTTCCGCCAAAACTCAACTGTATCTTTGACTCATCTTTACCTAAAATAAAGGGGAGAGGGAAGTCTCTCTTCCACGATAAATTCCGCATCAGCGCCAATCATGGCGCCCATGTGATTACACTTTTTGAAGTTGGTACCCCTTGCATGTTCCGAGCGTGCTGGTACTTCGTGGCGCGCGCACTTTATATACAGTCAGCCTACTGGGGAACCACGACGTCAACATCTATACTGTGAATGCTCTACCTACAAGATATACCTACTCGTACAAACGTAGATTTGGCACAGTTAAGATGCTTACCAAAATGATATGTTTTTCAACTTTTTACATAATTCTAGAGAAAAACGTTTGAGGGACGTTAAGTGTTTATATTTAAAGTAGAAAAAATAAAGAAAAATCAGTGCTGTTTCTTTTATAATAACATCATTAAAGTAACTAATTAAAATAAATGAAAATAAACGATTAAAACTTTTAGTATTTACAATCCCTACTAATGTTATAATTGTAAGAGTTTGTGTGTAAGTAAGAAAGTACCTAATTAAACGAGTATGTTTGTTACTTCTTAACGCAAAAACTACTGAACCGTTTGCGATGAAATTGGTATGGAGATAGCTGGAGACCTGAAATATATAAATGTCTCGATATTCTCGCGGGATCGCAACTAGTATTTTTTACTCCTTTACACAAATAGCTATAGCTATAGCCTACAGAAATTACCGATAATTTGTTCGTTCGGTTGTCTGTAAAAAGGTACTAGGCCCCCCATAGCGTACTTACACCTATTTCTAACACATGTGAACGTAAAACAAAATTGCGCCAGTATTTATTTCACCGTAGGAGTTTTAATTTTGACTGTTTCCTCTCTCAGGGAAACGGTTGACAAAATATGGGTTTTTTTACGACGCTAGCCCATTCCTTTATAACAGGGATTCCCAAACTTATTTTTTTAGCATCCCCCTTTTTTCACCTACTTAAAACCAACTATAACTTCAAATGAAATTAATTATTGTAAGCTATATTAGTAGAGATTAAACTACTTTTATTTCGAAACGGAGCGACCTATTGACATGATTTTAATTTTATTTTTTCTATAAAACATGACAGATATGAGAACTACACCGAGAGAAATATCGAACCGAGTTAGTTTGAGCAATTTCTTAATTAATATTAGTTGATGTTCACATGTTGTAGTCGAAAGTCGAGAGATGTGTAAGAGTCCTTCTAGCTAGATGAAATTACAAATCGCCCCCTAAGCCTCTACACAACGCCCCTATTTTTTTTCTGGGTCTCTTACCGCCCCCCTTTAGTCCGGCAGTGCCCACAAGGGGGCGTTATCGCCCACTTTGGGAACCCCTGCTTTATAACTTGAGATACAAATGTCGAGAACCGAATGTTACAGTCGTTGGGGAAAACATCTCCAATCTTTGGAACCGATCCTTTCATCG
Organism: Idaea biselata; assembly: GCA_958496205.1. Lineage (NCBI taxonomy): Eukaryota > Metazoa > Arthropoda > Insecta > Lepidoptera > Geometridae > Idaea > Idaea biselata. The sequence goes on from OY292402.1 coordinate 11,722,035, forward strand.
AATTTTTACGACAAGATCAACTCAACTTTATTTGGCATTGATCTCAAACTTTAACAGCAGATCTAAGATTGTAAACAGCCACTGCGGTAACGTTGCTAAGTGGGGCTACCATACAACAAACATGTTTTTAGGGTTCCGTAACCCAATGGCAAAAGACGGAACCCTTATGGATTCGTCATGTCTGTCTGTCCGTTTTGTCCGTCCCTATGTCACAGCCGCTTTTTTCTGAAACTATAAGACTTATACTGCTGAAACTTTGGAAGTAGATGTATGCTGTGAACCGCATTAAGATTTTCACACAAAAATAAAAAAACGGTATTTTTTGGGGTTCCCCATACTTAGAACAGAAACTCAATTTTTTTTCATAAAACTCATACGTGTGGGGTTTCTATGGATAGGTCTTCAAAAATTATATTGAGGATCCTAATATCATTTTTTTTCTAAACTGAAAATAGAGATACTTCCAAAGTGGTATAAAATGTGTAGTCCCCCCCTGTAACTTCTAAAATAAGAGAATGATAAAACTAAAAAAAATATGATGATTACCATGCAAACTTCACCGAAAATTGGTTTAAACGAGATCTAGTAAGTAGTTTTTTTAAATACGTAAACTAATACGTACTTACTTTGATAATTAATACGTACTTCGTAAACCGCAATTTACCTTTCAAAACAAAGCCTGTAGATAATGGTACGGAACCCTTCGTGCGCGAGTCTGACTCGCTTTTGGCCGGTTTTTTGTATTATCGTTTCTCAAGCTCCTCCGTGCTTCGGAAGGCGCGTTAAGCAGTTGGTCCCAGTTGTTATCTCTGACAGCAGTGCGTTAGGCCTTAGCGCTGCCTGAAAACTCTAAGGGCTCCCGCATACGAGCCACCGGCCACAGCCACAAACGCCGCCACGAGAAGCTAGATGCAGCTACAAAAGTAGGTGAAGCGCGCGACAGCCACTTGTGGCCGGTGGTCGCCACTTTTGGTCGGTGGCTGACATCTATATTTTTAACAACACGAGACAAGCCTACGTGCGTGCGTTGCCTTCGACTAGAACAGGTTAACTGGGGAAGAGAGAGAGGGGTGCGGAATCGCGCGAGTGGCATGTGGCGACGTTTTGTGTCGGCGTTTAGCGGCCGGTACGGGCCACAAGCAGCGAGCAGCGACGATTAGAAGCGTGTGGCGGCCACCGGCGTCAACCGTGTGCGGCGAGTCCATATAAAATGTATGAAAACTACAGGAAATATGTCGGTGGCGGCGTTTTGTGGTTGTGGCCGGTGGCTCGTGTGCGCCGACACTAACACTAGGTGAGACACACCACTACACGAAAAGAATAAGAAGATCTTATCCGAATTTGATATTAGAATAAGAATAAAACAGGGTTACCCATCCGCGAAAGAACATTAGTAACTTTGACTTTAGTTTGAAAAATGATTCGGTCTAGTTAGATAACCCTCCCCATAAATCCTCCCATATGAATAACCAATATAGATTTCGAATTCTCAAATCGTATTTCATTTTGCGAGTTCCTACATTCGCAACTGATAGGAGTAGGTAAGTGTATTAAATTTCCTTATAAAGATTGTGATCCAGATTCGCGTGAAATTCCAAAAATAATATTATAGTCGCATGCTTGTTTGAAGTCAGGAAACGTGTGACGCTGCTTGATGTATCGTATCGAATATGCAATGAAACGGACACTGATCTGATGAGGATCTTCGAAGTGATGAACGGGATTGCTACTCAAAATTCTTATGTTTTAGGGATGTTAACCGATTACTCGAAGACGGCTTGACCAATTGAGATTATCCGGTTTTATGTGTGAACACACTCACGTTATACCGAGCAGAAACCAAGTGACTACCAAGCTGCGGACAACGGACCGCGTAACTCGGCTCGGACCCGGCCTGGTCTAACGTGAGTCATCCATGATTTAAAGTCAAACTGTTAACGTTACAGTGCACCTTTTTTGTTGCAATTCTGCGTACAACCGGTATTCAATCCCCTTAATTTAGCCTCATACTTGAAGCAAAGGAGAGCGTGCCAATCAGTGTTCCCGCTCGTAGCGCAGACAGAGCGTGAATTTGTAAAATAAACACAAACGAAATATCTCTAGCAGCTTTCTTGATAGGTATTACCAATGTGAAGTAGGTATTCTCGAAGGCATTAATGAACTGAAATCTTGCTGAAATCGAAGAATTTGTTAGAATTTCAACAAATATTCTTTATTTCATATTTCTTTACTTCTTGCATCAAAAGGTTGTCTGAAAGAGATCGCTTTAAATGATGGCCCATTTTGCCAATGTTTTTCTTTGTATTGTAATGTTATTTGGCGTCTTACAATCAAAAATAATCTATCTATCTTCTTCTTCTTCCTGCCCTTATTCCAAATGCTAGATACGGTCTGGACCAGTCGGCCGGCTTTTGCATTTGGGGACACGATCTGTCTATAACGGATCCCTGACGGTCGAACCTGGTGTGGCCTGACGGTACCCCTCTCTTTATACCCTTGCTGGTCATAGCTGGGGACGCTATAACATATATGCGTAGGTATTAGAGAACTGGGTTTGCTTGCCCTTATCCCAAATTATTTGAAGTCAGCACACTAGGTAATAGGTAAGTCTTAATTAACTACCACTACTTACTGCAAATAAAAATAAATAAATAAATTCTGTGAACAACGCACAGCGCCATCTCCCCCCGTAGCAACCTACTAAGCTTGTATTACGATGACTAGACCCCGTAGCAACCTACTAACCTTGTATTACGATGACTAGACCCCGTAGCAACCTACTAACCTTGTATTACGATGACTAGACCCCGTAGCAACCTACTAAGCTTGTATTACGATGACTAGACCCCGTAGCAACCTACTAAGCTTGTATTACGATGACTAGACCCCGTAGCAACCTACTAAGCTTGTTTTACGATGACTAGACTACGGATAAAATTATTTTTTTTGTAATTTTTATACATTTACATTATTATACGCTACCTTTCTACTACATACCTAACCTACCGAATAGTAATCACAAGTCGCCATTTCCGAATATCGTAAAACCGATAACTCGTGGTATTTCAGTTGTTTGCGGCATGTATACCACATGTTTTGGATTAACGGTGGTTAAATCCCGAACCGAAACCTTGCCGAAATTTATATCTATACTTAATATTATAAAGAGGTAACGTTGGTTACATTTATGTATGTATGCTAAGTATGTATGTAAGTAGGTATGTATTTTCCGAGTAATCTCTGAAACCACTGAATCGATTCCAAAAAATATTTCACCAGTATATAGAAAGCTACATTATCGAGTGTTATCGAAATTCCAACGGGATCGTTTACAATATGTTTTAGGATAGTTACATATTAGTGGGTCTTATCATCGTATCTTATCTATCTATCTATATCTTCTATAATATAAAATTCAAAGGTCTGACTGATCTATATATCAACGCGTGTAAGATAGGGTTTTTAGAAAATCACGCGGGATCGGGACTTACGCGGGTGAAACCGCGGGGCGCAACTAGTAGTCTTTATAGTCGCGTTAAACACACTAGATTACTGACGATTCGAAACGATTAAAGTGATTATCTTATTAAATAAATATATTTTAAATTTGAGTTTTGTATTATTATTTGGTATTTTCTTACCTCGACGTTTAGAAACGAGTTTAGTGGCATAACTACCACTAACCTCCCACCACTTCGTTGGAGACTTCTCCAGTCTGACTGTAGGAGAAACTATAGCTATTCATGATAGCGGTAGTGCCTAAGGAAATAAACGATGATATATATGTTGTTCAGTGGGTCAGTCGAGACTTTGAATTTTATATGTATTAAAAAATGTGTTGTATGCATGTTGTATGTGTTGTTTTTTACTAGCTGACCCGGCAAACGTTGTTTTGCCTTATAAATTATAGATAGTAGCCGATTCTCAGACCTACTGAATACGCATATAAAAAATGGTAAAAATCGGTCAAGCCGTTTCGGAGGAGTACGGTAACTAACATTGTGACATGGAAATTTTATATATTAGAGATTACTTCTCCTTTTCACAAAACTGTTATCCTTTTTTGTGTCAGAGAAAGATCAATGTATTTCACTTAAAACATTAAACTTTTCGCGTTCGCGTTGGGATGAAGCAAAAGTTTCACCAATCAGTTATAGCGGAACTGCTCTGCGCAGGCATGTCCAGATGGTGCCATTTTCACTGTTTCATTTTAATAAGTCGTGAGGGCTCAAATAATAAATGACTAGCTGTGTCCTGCGGTTTCACTCGCAAAGGTTAAGATCCCGTGGGACTTTTCAAAAATCCTTTCTTGTTGAACGTCTACATCAAACAAAGAACGCGCTTTCCAAAATTCAGCTCTCTATTATCAGCGGTTTAGGCTGTGCGTTCCGCGATAACTAGCTGCGCCTCATGGTTTCATCTATGTAAACACCGATCCCGCGTAAATCCGAAACCCCTATTTACGGAATCAAAAGTATTCTCCTGGTTCTAAGCTACCTCAACGCAACAAGCCTCGGGATTTTTATACTCATCTCGAAAAGTATCAACGTTTTTTTGGAATTCAAGTTTTCTTTAAAGTTTTTAAGTATTAGTTGCTAAAAAATGTCTTGCAAAATTACCAACAACTGCTGTTGTACCAGTTTTCGAGAAAAATCTAATAATGCTGAAGAATTATTAAGACAATTTAGTTATAGTACCTATAGGTACGTGCCATGGTTGTTTTCAGCACAAATATATATTTCATTAAATTTTTCCCGAATTTTCTTTGCTATAAACCTCACGGAGCCCGAGACCTTTCCAACGAATGCAAAACCGTGGAAATCGGTTCGTGCGTTCTGGAGTTATAGCGTCAGGAAGGAAAACCCGACTTATTTTTATATAGTAGATAGATGAGTCCCGCAGTTTCATTCACGTAACTCACAATCCCGTGGGAATTTTCAAAAACCCTTTCTTATAAAATGTCTACAATAAAGAACACACTCTCCACATTTTAGCTCTCTACTGCCAGCTGTTTAAACTGCGTCTTGACCAGTCAGTCACTCAGGACAAAGCATTTTATAGATATACTTAGAAGATTTAATAACAGAGTATTAATTAAACTTATTTTTCGGTTTTAATCGCGTGGTATTCGCGTGGTTGGTAGACCTGTAAAGGTCTCGAAACGTTGAGCGTTGAAACAATGCTAAAAGTAACAAACACCACTGACTTACACGGACAAAATCGCAGAACAGCGTTATTCATACACAAAACCATATTTATACCTTCCAAACCATAACTTTAAGCCGGAGCAGTTAATAATAACCCATAAAGGGATCAGGACCAAAGACATTCAAAGGAGGTTAAGGAAATATTAAAAGATATTTACGATTATCGAAGCTGTACCATAAATCAGGTGCTTTGGGGTACTACAGCTTGCTCGTTTGGAGCCGTTGTAGCGTGGGGAATATTGGAAATTGTGTATCTTATAATATCGCGATGAAATTGGGATGTTATCTTTGATAGCTATATTCAGATTTCGAAATGGAATACGTTTGGAAACCGTTCTGATAAAATTTCAATGATGTTCGCCTACACGAGAACAATGGCGTATGCAAATCGCACGAATGTTTTATCAGCAACGAAATGGAATGAAAACTAATCGATATAATTCCTCTGTGGCGCGTCGGGCGATGGTCCCACTGCAATGCCGAAAGTTGCGGGTTCGATTCCCGCTGGGTGCAAGTATTTAGGCTGGGGGATATTGTAGGTATATCAATAAATTTAAATTTCAGAACAGCTGGACCGATTATGATCATGTATTTAGATAGCTGAATCTTCATCTTTTTCCTTCCCTTTATCCTGCTGTTATTTAGGGTCGGGTCTCCTTACATAACAGCTGCAAATTGATCTGTCTTGAGTTGTCCTTATTGCCAATTTGGTTTGCTTGAAGACTCTCGCAATATTTGACCATTAGGTCGAAGGCCTCTACATCTCTATTTCAGCTATGTGATGTAATGAGATAGCCGAATAACTCACACTAGACAATTTAGCAAATTAAAAAAACAATTTCATAGCGATATTAAATAACAATATGACATTTTACTATTTAAAATAATTAAATTTAGTTCACCACGCAACCGGATGGAATCGAAACTAGCCGAAACCCGACGGGTTTCGAGCAATAGCTAGTAGACTATAAATTTTATTTTTGACGTGTCTGTGAAATGAAGGCACTGGATGCAGTATTCCAAGCTCACGCCTTCCACTGCAAGCGGAGCGGAGTCATTAATGTGTCAATTCAACATACAACGGTTGTTATCATAAATGGTACAAGCGCTATGGAAACAATCGTTGGATGTTAAACTGACACTTTTTTAACTCCGTTCTGCTCGCAGTGGAAGGCCGGCATTTAGTTCGGCAACAGAAGGTTTGATTGTAAGTACTTTTGTTAATATAAAACGTCTAATATGTAGGTAATGTTTATTTTATGTGCTTGAATGTTTATTTTCTAAGAATTGGACAGTTGTAACACAGGTTGTAAAATGTTTTATGCCTAAATAAAGATTATTATTATTATATCAAACTAGATGGCGCCACATATCGAATTACATCGCGGTAACGTTGCGTTTTCAAGTCATGTCTACTGGTAAATTCTAGCAACTTCAAGACCTTTCCAGGTCCCTTCTTCAGGATAGACAATAGATGGGAGTTTTGCTTGTTTTTTCTTTCAATACAACATCGCGAAAACAGAAGAAAAATCTATGACTTGACCGACTTCAAACTTAAGGAGGAAGTTCTTCTGAACATAATTATATTTAACAAATATGATTAAATAACGGGTTACTTACCATGTTTTAAACCACGTAAGTTTAAAATCGTATAATAAATTTTGTTTGTTAAGGTTTTGGCGGCTGACAGTCGATACTCAATATCGAAGCAGTCGGGAAAAAATGCTATCTTTGTTAGTCGAAGTACTCACATATACACCGTTTAGTCTCTAAGTACCTAAAACGCAGTCTGTCAATTTCGCGTTGTGCCATACTGTCATTTAAAATGTGCGTTTAGTCTAAGTCGCTATAAGTCTACTTCTTGTAGTGCCTTTATAGCGATATGACTAAGTTGCAATAGGTCTACTTCTAGTATTGCCTATTATCGATATGACTATGTTGCAATAGGTCTACTTCTCATAGTGCCCATTTAGCGATACACAAAATAATCCCGATAATAGAATGAAATAACTGTCCTGCGGCACACTACGACAGACAATACATGACGTGAAATCGCGACCTGTCCACAGGACCTGTCACTAAGACTGTAAAGTTCAATTTAGTTGGTAAAGAGTAAGGAGCTTCATAAACAATAGAAAATTGCAGAACGTTGCTCACAACGCCATCTAGCCCCAAACTAGGCAACTAGGCTACCTAGTACTAAATGTACTAGTAAAGGAGATATAAAAAGACACTAAAATATGTTTTTGTATAATAAACACCCAGCAACAGAAACTAACATTTACAGTTTAGCATTAATACTAGTTCCCGGCGAGAATAGAACCCGCATCCTTCTGTGTCGCAGCCGGATCTTAGCTCGACGCGCCGCAGAAGTCGTCAAAGTTGCATAATATTATGTCATTATGTGACTCTAAAACTCCAAACATTATTTCTATACTAAACTTAGAAAATACTGCTTTTAGGTTTTGCTTGTTTTTGAGTCCTATTTTTCTTTTCTTCAAGGAGTAGTGTTATGTGCTTTTTAATCAGTAACCAAAAAAAGGATCAATTCAAGTGTATGTAAATGTTATTTTTTGCGTGTGTTATCGGATATTCCCCAGCGCCCGTTTTAGATCTGAGGTCCGATCGCGATGATTCTTGGTAAAATCGCCACCACGCGGATGTTTAGATTTACCCGCTCCTATAGATGTTTCAAATCAAAAATGAAAACCCTGATGGCAAATACAACGGCAACGACGCAATTCTCAAGCATAATCTATTACTAATGTTATAAAGAGGAAATATTTATTGGTTTGTTTGTAACGAATTGGCTCCGAAACTACTGGGCCGATTTTAAAAATTCTTTCACCAATTGAAAGCTACATTATCGAGGAGCAACATACGCTACGCTTTGATCCCGACATTCTCACGGGAACGGGACTTACGCGGGTGAAACCGCAGGACGCAGGTAGTTTATAATAAAACGACCTTGATATATAACAGCTATTATATTCCCCCATAAAATTATTCACGAAATACACAATATACCGTAAATGTTTTACGAGTGCAGCCTCTGATCACAAACTCAGCCATGTGAATCGAAAATGCCGTCCATTTACAATTTTATCATATTATTATTCGCATTTTGCGTGACAACTATTAAAACTTCAATTAACGAAAATGTGCCTAAGAAGATCGTCATCCAGAGAGCTCACGACGAAACTTATCCAGTTAACTTTAAAAACCATATGATTAAAGATAACAAAATAAAGAGACTAAATCATAATATTTTACCGAAAGCCAATGAATATATGCAGAAAAAGAATATAAGCAACGTACAGTCGGATACAGAAAATGGTCGGTTTATAATGGATCCAGTTTTGAATGCGATTAAACGTAGACGCAAGAGCATAGTAAAGACTAGACGCAAAGACAGTACGTCTAGTAGCGATAGTAAAAGTTCCAGCTCTAGTTTAGAATTGCAGAATTGGAAAGATGAATGGCGACAACAGTGGAAAATAAAGAAATTTAATGCGTACAATCACTCCATTATAAAGGGAGATACTGTTAACATGGTAGCTGCCAGTAAGTATCAGAAATTATTGAAAATGTTGCCAGGTGTATACCTACAGGCTGTTGGGTGTTTATGCACTGACCTCCATTACAACTGGACAGGACATAGACATAGCGCACTGAATTTTGTGATTTTTCTATTGAAAGTGATGGTGACCGTCCATGGAACTAATAGTTCTGGAGACGGTCACCATCACTTTCAATAGAAAAATCACAAAATTCAGTGTGCTATGTCTATGTCCTCAAATCGGCACAAAGATCTAATGTAATTTGGTATGGTATAGCAATTCCAGCGTAGGTACTTGTATAACTTCATTTTAGTAAGTTTATTTAGGGACAGCTGCTCATACAGGGTGTCCCAGGAAGTGGTGTCAAGCGAAAGTTCAGAGGTAGAGAACCTTAAGGACCAGGCGACTCTTACCATTTCCATACAAACTTAATACCTACCAAAATAAATTATGAAAAATTTAGTTTTCTACCTTAATATCGATATTATTCGGATTAAGATTTTAGTTTTAAAGGGTCCCTATCACAATTGAAATAAAACGGAGAAACATTTTTTCATTGAAAAATGTTTCTCCGTTTTATTTCATTTCGAATGAATATTTTGGAAAACCTTGTGATGGGGACCCTTTAAAATTAAAATCTTAATCCGAATAATATCGATATTAAGGTAGTAAACTAAATTTTTCAAAATTTATTTTGGTATTAAGTTTGTATGGAAATGGTAAGAGTCGCCATGTTCTTAAGGAGCTTCCAAATCACATGTATGTTCCGCGATTTGTCGTTGTTTAGAAGTTATGGCCTTTTTTCTCATTCTCTACTAAAATGCGACCACTGAGACCTATTTGCTATAAAAAAAGGCTATAACTCCTTGATAACTCCTAAACTACGAAAAATCGCAGAATATATTTTTTTCGTCATCTAGTGATGTAGTGATGGCGCTGGTGATGGCTCTCGATAGACTGGCGCTAACGTTCGCGATTCGCGTTCCGTTCACATATTGGTTGGCCCAGTTTTCATATTAGGGTTCCGTACCCAATTGTAATAGTGTTACGGAACCCTTTGTCTGCGACTTCGACTCGAACTTGGCCAGTCGACTACTATTGTACAGTATGTATGAAGAAAAGAGTAGGTATACATTCCCCTTAATGTTGTCTTGAACAGGGCCCTGGGGAACGGCTTGTGGCGACCCCGATCAGCATGATATGCCATGGGGATCATGCATGCTACCCATGGAATGTGAACCGGAGTACAGAGTCTATAGAGGCGACATATACTGCGGGCGGACACAATTCGTCTGCTGCTCCCTTAGACTCATTACCTACGACATGTACCAAGGTGAAGACCTCTCATTCGAAGACTCTGACCTCGAAACAGACTCCGAAGAAAGAAAACGACGGGGCTCAAGAGAAAGAACCAAGCACGATAGGAAAAAGAAGCATAATAAACGCAAAAAAGAAAGAGAGAGGAGAAAGAAGAAAATGAAGAAGTATATAAAAAAGATTACCAAGGAAATCAAAAGAATATTGAACAACTCATACAAGAATGGAACTAGGTTGAAGAAGAAGAAGACTAAACAACTCAAGAAGTTCATTAAGGATCTGAAGAAAAGGTATAAAAAAGAACGGCAAGCCGTGAAGGATGTCCACGAGTTGGAACTCATAAAGATTGACAACAAATTGATGAAGAGATTGAACGAAATACGTGTTATGAACCAAAATTTCGTGAAAAATGCCACATTTAGAGACATCATAGTAAACGGCACGACAAATAAACAAGGTGCAAGAATGTTAGTAGAAGCGTATCCGGAATTGACACATTATTTCCAAGACATAACAAGAAGAAATAGTTATGGCGGACCAAAAGATTATCTAGATTACGACGTCGAGTACGGGATGCTGTACTATTAACAAATTTAATTCTATTAAACCATATTTTCTTTTTAATAAAGAAATCATATTCAAATTTGATGTTAGTTTTATGCTTTTTGAAAAAATGTTTTCAAAAACTTTCCAACCCGTGACTACTGGTATTCAGTTCCAGCGCGCTAGCAGCTACGCCACGGGTAAGCCCCCGCCAAGCCGAAATTAAGAAAGCGTTATCTCGTGTTCTTCCGAGTAAGGCCTCGTAGCATTATTAAGTACCTAGTGTAGTAAACGTTAAGAAATAACGTTTAGATGTTAGTTTTATTTTTATTTTATGTGCTTATATTAAGCCTCCTTAAGACATTACCTCTAGTATCTCCTAGTACATAATATCTCGATGATACAAGTCGACTCCCGCTAAGTTACTTTAAGGCGGAACCAGACACCGCGAGGCGTGCGTTGCGAATGATTCGCCTCGCATGCCTCGCGCTGTTTGGACGTATGTGCTCAAAGTGAGCATTGGCATCATACGATCGTTGCGAACGCCACCTCAGAACGAGCCGTGCGCTCCGTGTGGACGGACGGGTGTTTTTCTATTGTTCTACTGATGAACCCTGTGCGTGGTTGTTTGCGTGCTCAGCTTAAGCATGTGTCGTGTGGGACGAATGCATAAATGTAATCACGCATGCATGAGGCACGCGTGACGAACCATTCGCGACGCACGCCTCGCGATGTCTGGTTCCGCCTTTAGATAAAAATCACAAAACCTATCAGCTATAGAAAGATAAGTGGTAAGTTTGAACTCGTAGAAATTAAAATGCCTAGAAGCCTCTTCCAAACGAACAAGAAACTGAAGAATAATACACAGTACAAAATAAATAAAAACAGTTCCTACGTTTCCTGCTCAAAATTGTGATTCAGACAAAAGCAGACACGTTCCCAAAAAGCGAAACATTGGGCAGGAAAGCTCGTTGGTTTCAGATAAAACGTGGCTTACAAAACGATGGTTTCAGTGTTGCCGTACCTACCTACAATAACTTTTCGGTCAAAAGGTTCTTTTTTTTTGTATCATTTTAAGTTACATTTAGAACTTTAATTTTTATTTTAAGACCCCTACTTACATCACTTAATTCTACTAAAACTATAAATGTAAAAGTCTGTGTGAAAGTAAATGAGTATGTTTGTTAAGCGCACTTGGCTCTGGTTGCGTTTTGCGTAGCGTCATTTACATTTTCGTAGCGTCGTTAACATTTTCGTAGCGCCATTTACATTTTCGTAGCATTATAATATTTTCGTAGCATGCGTAGCCTTCGTAGCGTCGTTCGAACTTTTGTTTTTGGGAAAACAGTCAAAGAAAAAATTTTAATCGTCAGCGGGTGTTTTGCCTTGAACGCTAACGTGCCCTCGGCTCTAGCATGCTAGGTATAGTTGCAATCTTTTCTATGTATAATGTGTTTACAACAAAAACAGTATAATTATCTAGTATATCCGTTGTCTAGTGCCCATAGTACTAGCCTAGTGCTTAGTTGGGTCTACATTGTGCTGCTACAATCTAGACCTAACTAAGCACTAGGTTGCACTAAGCACTGAATACATATTTCCGTGTAACGTTAGGTAATATTTTATTCAATGAAGGTCGCGTTCCGAAGACACACTAAATAGTACTTACGTATACAATACGACGCGACGATTGAAAGAAAATATCGATTTTTCTTCTGTTTTCGCGATGTTGTATTGAAATTAAAGACATTTTGCGGTTTTAATCGCGTGGTGTTTATTACTTTTACCATTGTTTCAACGCTCAACGTTGATATTTTTATTTATAAGTTATCGGAAAAGTTTTATATTTATAATAATCCGTATAACAAAAACAAACTCATACAAAATATCTGTAAAAGTCGTAGAAAAGACATCGCTTATGTCGACACCTACAATCGATATAGATTGCCCCATCACTTATTTTTAAACGAGTAGGTACGGTGAGTGCAATGATTAAACTGTGTCGCACGCATAGGCGCGCGCGTCTCGCTGACCGGGAGCCGCGAGCATTATTTCGTTGTTTGTCATACTAGGATAATAATCTACACTAATATGTACATAGATTTAAGCAATATTATCAAATAAAGAAATTTTAAAATTAAAATTAATTAATAACGCTCAACGTTTCGAGACCTTTACAGGTCCCTTTTCAGGATTGACTGACCAATCCTGGTTAATCCTGAGAGAATGAATATTTTGACACTTAAATTTGAGTTTACAAAATATACAAAATACACTTTTCTGGCAACACTGAACCTACTGCGTGCGTCCCTTGGGAGTCGAATTAGTATTCGAGTAACGTCTTATTCAAAAGTACCCATGGAGCTACTTCCCTTCGAAGTTTTACTAGGTCAGAACTGAGGAGCTTAACTAAGACGAGAGTGAGGATTTTTCCTTCTCCTTTCTGTGACTTATGGAGGTAATTCTTAACTTGATTTGAATTTCCTTTCCCATTTTCATTTAGAGCGGTACAATATTAGATTGTTAGCCAAGGGCTGAATGTCACCCATTTTACCTGAAATATTTCTATTATAGTCTATACTTCTATACTAATCCTATCCTACTTTCTACTAATATTATAAACGCGAAAGTTTGTATGTATGTATGTATGTGACTTTGTTACTCTTTCACGCAAAAACTACTAAAGCGATTCTAATGAAACTTGGAATATAGATAGCTGGAGACCCAGAATAACACATAGGCTACTTTTTATCCTGATATTCCCGCGGGATCGGGACTTACGTGGGTGAAACCGCAGGGCGCAGCTAGTAATATTATAAAGAGGAAAGATTTGTATTTTTGTGTGCGTCTGTATGTTTGTTATAAATAAACTCAAAAACTACTGGACCAATTTCAAAACATTCTTTCAACGTTAGAAAGCTACGCGCGGGCTTTTAACATCTAATAGGCTTGTAAACATTATTTCTTAGTGTTAATCCACACTTAGGAATACTGCTTTTGAAAAAATGCTTTCAAAAACTTTTTAGTACCCGGCGGGATTCGAACCCGCGACTATTGGTAATCCGAACCAACGCGTTAAACCGCTTCGCCACGGGTAGCCCTCCAGCCGGGTCGAATTTAAGAAAGCACGTCTTCGTGTGTTCTTGCGAGTAATAGGCTATTGCTTATGTTACTCCCTGATAATGTAGCTTTCTTTTGGTAAAATAATTTGATTTGACATCTGTCCAGTAGTTTCAGAGATTACCCCCAATATACATACAAACCAACGTTACCTCTTTATAATATTAGTATAGAATAGATAGAAAACACCCAGACCGGAAACAAATATTTTTTAATAAATAAATACTTGCACCCGGCGGGAATCGAACCCGCACCCTCCTGCATGGCAGTCAGGCCTTCCCCCGACGCGCCCCTGAGGTCGTCAAAGGCTGCAACACAATTTTGGCGGGAGACACCGCGACACAGCTGATTCTATTTACATTCTCCAAGGTTACCCCATCTCTTCACGGGGGTGTCGTAAAATCATCATCAAGCAAATATCGAGGGATCAAGCAGTTTATCCGCCACCGCGGGGGAGAACTTGAGGTTTGCTAATCTCCCTCAGATTCTTTAGTGCCTTTAACGACACCCGCGGGAAGAGATTGGGCAACCCTATTCTATGCCGAGGCTATATACAGCGGCTATATTGCGGTGTGTGTAACGTCGTGCAATATATAAATTCTAAACCCTATTATCAAAATCAAGATACCTTTCACATCAACAATACTAAACTACATTTAAAGTTTTCTTTATTTTAAACCCTATCACATAAGACATAGAGTACAGTTTTATGTTACTTTTATGTGATGCGGTTTGCTTACTTCATACATTATGCATAACAGAGGTTTTTTATAAATCCCAAATGCCATTGGACGGGACTGTGACATATTTTTTTATTAAAATGAGGTGAAATGGGACGATCTTGTTACCTACTAGTTTTATTTTGAAGTTGCCTAGTTTTACATAGAACTAGAACAGCAGGTTTTAGACGCGTAAGTCCCGATCGCGGGAGAATATCAGGATAAAAAGTAGCTTATGTGTCTCCAGCTATCTCCATATCAAGTTTCACCGCAAACGGTTCAGTAGTTTTTGCGTGATTGAAACGTAAACATTCCGGGCTCCAAGGATGCAACCGGGAACATAGCGCAGATGAGAAGAAGACATTGCGTAGTCAATAGAAATGTATGTTTAAACTTTTTAATATCGGCAGTATGTGTATTTTATTTTTTACCCGACTGCGCGACGCAAAGAAGGGTTATGTGTTTATCAGTCTATGTATGTTTGTTTGTTTGTATGTTTTTTAAGAATATAGTAAAAAAAATAACTCTGGTAAATGTTACCCATTTCACCCTCGAATAATATAACCAACTAGCTACGTCTCCCGGTTTAACCCGCGTAAGTCCCGATCCCGTGGGAATATCGGGATCAAAAGTAGCCTATGTTACTCAGGGTGAATGTACCTTTCTAATGGTGAAAGAATTTTTAAAATCAGTTTAGTAGTTTTTGAGTTTATTCATTACAAACATAGGACACACACAAAAATACAAATCTTTCCACTTTATAATATTAAAGTAGATGTAGATTTATATAATTTAACATAGGCACCTAAGTATAATAATTACAACACCAAAATTGCATAAAACTATTTATTTGCCAGCTTCAATATCCACTCACTAAAACTAGAACTAGAGTTTTAACCCTAGCCAAGTCAACTTATTACCTGGACGACCCCGTCAGGCTTCTCTAACCAGACTCTATGGTCTTTACCTCTGTGTGCGGGAAAACTTCTCTCAGCTCCACAGACTAAACACACCCACTCTATTGTCTTTGATTTATTTTTATTCTTTATTTTCATAGATGCTGAGACGTCAGGTATTAGGGTCACCTTGCACTTTTTGCAGATCTGTCTCTTTACTTCTGGATGTCTGAAATAAATAATAAAGATTTGTGAAAATCTGGCAAATTATAAGTAGTATAGATGCGGAAGTTTGTTAGTTAACCTAAATATTATAAGACTCAGTGTAATTTAGTGCATAAAATATTGTTAAGTTTTCAAATATTGTATCCTCTCCCTCACATGCACCCCACCTTCCACTTTCACACTCCCTGCCTCCCTCGCCATCAGCTCCTAATCCCTCCTTCTCATCCGAGCGATGTTCCCGGTTGCATCCCTCTCGGGAGCCCGGGGTCCGCTAAACGCCAATTTTTTTTTAATTTGGGGTCGGCGCAGTCGGTAAGTCATCATTGACTATACCTTTTGCAATTAGATTTGGCAATGTTTTTACGGCCGGCCGCCTGCCTGACACCAACCCTCTTAGGGATCAAGCAGTTTATCCGCCACCGCGCGGGGAGAACTTAAGGTTTGCTAATCTCCCTCAGATCCCTTAGTCGCCTTTTACGACACCCACGGGATGAGATGGGGTAACCTTATTCTATGCCGGGGCTACACGGCACAGCTCCTAATCCCTCCAATCTCATAAATTTTGTCTATACAACCTCATCATCATCATCATCGCTTTCTGAAGCTGAAGTGAGGTAAAATGCAAGTATGTTATAGAAAATAATGGTTTTCTTTTCTAAATACCTAGACTCTAAATACATACTTATTCAATTATATGTTCAGGAATTGAAAATGCTATCCGTCGCTGGAACATGGGGAGAGGTCGAGTAGTAAATGCTTTAGCATTTAACAGTTTACATAAGCAACTTTAATAGGTGAAAATATTTTGATCTTATTGTGGCAGATGGTCGTTGGGGCCGAAAAGTTCTCGAATGGAGACCGCGGATCGGAAAGCGCAGCGTTGGACGTCCACCAACGAGATGGACGGACAACTTAGTTAAGGCCGCGGGTTCACGATGGATGCAGGCCACTTATGACCGAAGCATCTGGAAATCTATGAGGGAGGCTTATGTCCAGCAGTGGACTTCTTACAGCTGAAATGATGATGGCCTGTAGGTAGGTACTTACATTTTTGAAACAGTCTTCTTAGCAATACCAATGATTAAATTCCCGTAATAAGAGGACAGGGCTGGATTTTTATTGACTGCACACTTGCTTATCTGCAAATATTGAAAGTAAAGCAGTTAGAAAAGTTGTATTTGAGGTTATAATGTAAGGAAAGCCAAGGGATAGCCTAGTTTTGTGTATCGGTCATTCATTTAAATTAAAATGTATACCTGGTAGAGATAATTTATGCGCTGAAACGAATCATTTCCTTGTACTTTCTTCATTTTCATTTATATTTTTCATGTAACAACAATCCACTGCGAAAACAAAACAAAAATCAGCTGTGCTAAAACTGTCAGATATTAACTTTGACGTTTTTAATCTGTGACACGTTCGTGTTTCAAATCTCTTTGGCGACATTTTGATGTTTTCACCCGAAAATTAGTTTGACATAAGGGCCTGTGTACTCTGTCTGTACCGTCAATGTCATTTTTTTTGTTTGATTTTGGAATTGTGAAGTTTAGATTTTCTATACAATTTTCCAGCATTTTCCAATAATAATAATACGACTTTAATTATTATCTTAGCTGTAATAAGACAAACAAATTAATACCGACGACACTGTCTTTGTAAAAATAGAAATAGATAACCTCAGTGAAACAGCAAAACTTTATTCTTGACCTCTGTTACAAAATCATGATAAAGCTGCCAAGAAATCGCATATTCCTGTCTAAAATGCGTATGAAAGCACTTTCCAATGTGAGATTCCTTGCTACAAAGAGTAATATTGGCGAAATTGATATTCCCTTTTCAAATGGGTAAGTTAGTTTTAGGGTTATTTTGAGGTTATATTTTGGTTCTTATTTGACTCAATGATTATGAAGATATATTGAAGCCTACGCTCATTCAATCGAACAAAATTTCCCAAAGTCGGAAAAACATTGAATATTTACACTTAGAATAAGCTTTAAAAAATCTAATTTTACCCCCTACAGCGTCTCCCTGAAGTTGGAAACGGGTCGCTATGCCCGTTTCGCCGACGGCGCTTGTGTGGCGTCTCTTGGCGATACGAGTGTGCTGGCCACAGTGGTGTCCAAGGCCAACAAGAGCAACAGTTCCTTCTTGCCGTTGGTTGTGGATTATAGGCAGAAGGCAGCCGCTGCAGGTCGAATACCAACCAACTTTTTGAGAAGAGAGTTAGGTAAATAATATTCATAAAAAAAGGGCAATATGTAGTATATCTGGTGTCTAGTACCCATAGTAGAAGCCTAGTGCTTAGTTTAGGACTAGATTGCGCTATGTAAAATGTTGCACAATATTTATTTCTTATGTACCTAGTATATTTTTGGAAGGTTTTAGTCAAACTTGAAGACAAAATTCATTTATTTACTGAGAGTATTCAAATACATTATCATTTTGAAATGTCGACTTAAGACTATGATTTAAGTGTGATTTTGGAATCTGATGAAAAGAAACCAGAAACTCATGGTGGGGTTTTCTTTTTTGTAATCATGTGTTAAATTACAATCATCATAGTGTCCCAAGTAACACCCTCTCAAGCCCAATATAATTTACAGTGGAAACAGACAAAAGTCTTGATAATTGCAGATCTCACATAAAACCCTGGGCTCTTGAGGGATGAGAGATGACTATTGTAAGATTATTACTTACTTTATAAACTAACTACACAATGTTTGTTTATATTCCACAGGCCCAACTGAACGAGAGATCTTAACATCTCGTCTGATAGACCGATCACTCCGGCCCCTCTTCCCGGCTACCTACAGCTACGACACGCAAATTGTCTGCAACATGTTGGCTGTTGACTCGATCAATTTACCAGAAACTATAGGTACAAATTATATGCTTATTACTACCAGGATATTTTTATTATATTTTCGAGCAAATCCTACTTAATACCATGTGCTATTCTTCTTCTTCTTTCATATAGTGGCTTAGCTCAGTGACCTGACAACTCTAACCAAGCGTGTGAGTCACCAATGCTGTTGGACTAATTGGTTAAGTTGTTACTCCCAGATTGAGTAAAGATAGGTTGTTGGTTCGAATCCCGCTTAGAGTCGTCTTTGCGTTGTGTTTTTGTAGATTAATTATTCCTTCAAAATATTTCAATATAAAACTTGTCTACCTGTGCCTTACAGCTGTAAATGCCGCGAGCGCAGCGCTGGCTCTGTCTGATGTGCCGTGGAGAGGACCTGTGGGGGCGGTGAGGTAATGATAATGTGTATAATTGAATAGGTACACCTAGCGGTTTCACTCCAGTTAGTCCCAATCACATCTATACTAATATTATAAAGAGGTAACGTTGGTAACATTTATGTATGTATTTTCCGGGTAATATCTGAAACTACTGGACCAATTTTAAAAATTCTTTCACCAATAAAAAGCTACTGTTCGATCAACCTAGCGGACTGTAATTTTGAGGTTCACGACAACGAATTTAATTTTGCTATAATTGTAAACGAGCGACAATGAGTGCGTTGCTTCTATATTGTACAATTGAACCACTGACAGTGCAGGCTCCAGCGCCTGTATTGCGGATGAAGAGAGTGCCTATCGTGGCGCTAGCGGGAAGAAGACTCACTTACCAGTGCAGGCCTCACGACGAAGCTCGTACGCGCTGGACGGGGCTCGGTCACCTAGGGTATACCGGTCGGTTCACTTACCAACCGCTCAGGGTACAAACTGAGAGGGGCTCCAGAAGCGGTCTCCCTGGTCCGAACCGCACCGACAGGCTCTCACGTGGGCACAGATGTTATACACGAAAACTATTAATGGTTCAATGTTCAGATGAAGCTAGGCGTGACACTCTCTAAATTATAATATGAAATGCGATGTGAGGGGTCACCCACGAACTAGTCTTCATAGGAGCTATAACGCAACTGACTCAATTCAAAATCTATTAATGCTGTGTCATTTCATTGACAGATATTCTATCATTATGTCAATATGGAGGTAATTTTATGCAATTTATTTATTTTATAAGTATTACCCACATTTTTAAACAAAAATATTGACTGCAACAATATGAAAACCAAACATTCCGACCACCAAAATACAGCGTATTTTCAAAGTTCGCGGGATTCACTAACAACAAATTTTAATAGACTAAGTTAAAACTAACAACAAACAAATAAAAGTTAATACAACTAACAATTCGATGGCACAGGGTTTATTGGGATCCTGTAGACACCACTGATTCATCATCATCAACAGGTGTGGGCAACGGACACAGTTTGACCATGGGGCGTTTACATTCTCCAGCAGCAGTGCGGAGAGTCGCAACTCGACAAATGTTGTCAGCCCCAGGATGAAGTTGGAGTATTCGACCTAATTTCCACTTCATTGGACTACACTGTTCGTTGACTATTAGAACTAGTGTCCCGATCTCAATATTCGGCTGAGCTTCAGACCATTTATGACGCTGTTGTAATGTGTGGATGTACTCGACGTGCCACTTGCGCCAAAAATCTTGATGCATTTTTTGCAACATTTTCCAACGATGAAGCACGCTGACCGTAGTATCAAGAAGCGGTACTTCTGGAAGCAGCGTTAAAGGTTCCGTCGTCAGAAAATGACCTGGGGTGAGGACCGATAGGTCATTAGGATCCGAACTCAACGGAGATAGAGGGCGGGAATTCAATAAGGCCTCTGTCTGCGACAAAAGAGTGATAAATTCCTCATAAGTAAGTCGTTGCAAACCAACGACACGAAAGAGGTGTGTCTTCATTGACTTGACACCGGCTTCGACTAAACCTGAGAAATGTGGACTCCCAGGTGGATTAAAAACGAAGTCAACACGCTCCGACTTCGCCGCCTGCGACATTAGCTTCTTCAGCTGACTACTGGCTCCCACGAAATTTCGGCCTTGGTCAGACACCAATCTTGAGCAGCGACCTCGGCGAGCCATAAAACGGCGAAGACAGGCCAGGTAGGCATCCGATGTGAGCTCCGAAGCGAGCTCCAAATGCACAGCCTTTGTAGCGGTGCATACAAAAACGCAAACATATCCCTTGAAGGTGCGAACACCTCTACCGCGACCGAGAGCAACATCAAAAGGGCCAGCGTAGTCCACAGCTGACGACGCGAAAGGTTTAAGCTGACTTATGCGGTACGCAGGAAGATCACCCATTAAAGGAGCGACGGCTAACCGAGGCTTAATTTTGAAACACCGAACGCACGACGAGAGCACCGTTCGGATTGCCCGTTTTGCAGACAGAATCCAGAAGTCTTGAGCTATGAGATTATGAAGGGTCTGTAGGCCCGGATGCAAGAACTTCTTATGATACTCTTCAATGATCAGCCTTGTGAGTCGATGGCTCCTCGGGAGAAGCAGAGGGTGTCTTTGATCATAGCCGAGTTTGCTATGAGTCAGACGCCCGCCCACCCTGAGTAAGCCCTGGGGATCTAAGAAGGGACATAGTTTTCTTAACGGCTTAGGAATTCTGTTTGGCCGGCCATTGACGAGGTCACGAATTTCAGAGCCGAAGACACTCTCCTGAACATGACGAACTAGGAAACAGGTAGCGTCCTTCGACTCCGCGCTCGTCACTGGACCAACAATTCGTGACTTCGGAGTATGGAGGTTATGCTTGACACGACGACAAAGTGCCAAGACGTTTACGATCCGCTGAAACGATGAATACCTAGCCAAGAAACTATCAACGAACCCGACGTTATGTGCAGTAAGCAAACAGAAGATTTTCTGTTCGTCCAAAGCCGACTTATCCGTGGTGAAAATTGGTTGAGGCCACGTCTCCTGAGGACGCGATAGCCAGGTGGGACCCGACCACCATGAATCGCATGAGGCGAGATCGCTTGGGAGCAAACCGCGCGACCCATGGTCTGCCGGGTTGTCCGCCGTAGACACATGACGCCAGCAATCTGGGGGTATGTTATCTTGGATTTCCGCAACCCGATTGGCAACGAAAGTTTTCCATCGAGACGAACACGATTTTATCCAGGTCAAAGCGACACTGGTGTCCGACCAGGCTATGACATTCTCGATACGCTGAATCCCTTCCAGCGACTGAGCCACCGACGACAGAAGCTCAGCTAACAAAACTGCCGCCATCAATTCAAGGCGGGGGATCGAGCGTTTGCGCAATGGCGCAACCTTTGATTTAGCGCAAAAGAGGCGCACGACAATAGATTGAGGCTCACAGATTGCACGGCAATATACGACGGCGCAGTAACCACGCTCTGACGCATCGCAAAAGCCATGGAACTGGAGGCTTACGAACGAAGGGGCGCCTCTCCGAGGTAGTGAGATAGTGCTCAACGACGACAATTGAATTTTAAATTTGAGCCACTCACTAGCAATATCAACGGGAGCGTCGTCATCCCAATCAACTCCTGACAACCACAGAAGTTGCATGAAGTATTTTGCGAGAAACACGACGGGCGACAATAAACCTAGAGGATCGAATATCCGAGCAATATCCGACAAAATAGACCTCTTCGTGCAGCGACTGTTCATACCAGCCGTCTTAAAAGTGAGCTTATCAGCCGACGGTAACCACATCATGCCTAAAATTTTTAGCGAGACATCCTGAATATCCTCAAAATTGTGAAACTGTTCAACGTACAGGTCTGACGTCGGTAAGTCTTCGAAAAACCCCTGACAATTAGACGTCCATTTACGAAGATGCAGACCAGCCGACGACAGAATCGAGAGAAGATCATCACGAACAGCGATAGCGTCTTCCACAGTTTCCGTTCCGGAGACAACGTCATCGACGTACGTATCTCGCTGAAGAACCACAGCACCGGAAGGCGCGCGGCTTGCAAACTCCTTGGCGAGACGAGCGAGACACCAAAGTGCCTGATAAGGAGCACAGGAGACACCGTAAGTGACTGTCCGCAACCGGAAGTCTTGAACAGGTGAATCAAGAGATGACCGCCAAAGAATTCGCTGATATTCAGTATCTTCTGGCTTCACAAGGAACTGACGGTACATCTGTTTAATGTCACCAGTGAAGACGACAGCATGCCATCGAAAACGGATCAATAAGTCGAAAATACTATTTTGTAGCTTCGGACCTGGCAACAAAGTGTCGTTCAACGACCGGCCGTCTCTGTCCGTAGCACTAGCATCGAAAACCGTACGAAGAGGAGTGGAGACCGAGTCCGGGCGTAAAACTCCATGATGCGGAATGTAATAGAACGCGCCGACACTTGAAGAAGGAGGAGCAACTCTCTCCATGTGGCCTTTATCCAAATAATCCTTCATGAAATCAACATAGGCCTTCCGAAACGTCGAATTAGTTTGGAACTTCTTTTCCAAATTCAAGAATCGCTTGAGAGCGATTTCGCGCGACTGATTGAAAATAGGTTTCACACGAGGGTCCGCGAAGGTCAAAGGAACTACCAGTCTTCCCTCTGAAGTCCGTCCGAATGACGACTCCATATATGTCTCACACTCGACCTCCGCTCTGGATAAAACAACCTTCCTCGGCGAGTCCACCTTCTCCAACTCCCAAAACCGCTTGATCGAATTATCTAACGTCAAGTTGGAAACGAAGAAGCAATCTCGATTTTCCCTCCCGAGCTCGTCATCCGATAATGAAGTCACAGAGCATTCTCCCATCACAATCCAACCAAATACCGTAGCAAGTGCAACAGGTTGACTAGCAGTACCTTTTTTCAATCCAGGTTTTAAAGTCGAAGCGAGCACGTTGACACCTACCAGAATATCTATCGGACCTGGCTTATAAAAACGAGGGTCAGCAAGATCCAAATTATGAAGATGATGCCATTCGGAAACGTCGACTGTCCCTACAGGCATATATGAACATATTTGAGAAAGAACCGAGGCTTCGAAGGATATCAATTTCTGGGAGTCTCTATTCTTTGGTACTAAATCTAATTTAACCAGACCTAAGGTGTTGGTAGACACTTCACCGATACCATGAACCAAATGTCCATAATTAGAAAAGTCCAACCCCAACCGTTGGGCACAGGCTTTAGATATGAAGTTGCATGCACTAGCACTATCCAACAACAAACGAACAGGAACCAACTTACCAAATTTATTCTTCACCAACGCAATAGCTGTGGAAAACAATGACTCAGGCATAGTCTGCCCACAGAGACTATAGGCAGCTAGAGCTTGGCCAGGAACGGAAGCAGGAGGTCCTGGTGAGTTTTTCTCAAAGTGCAGCAAAGTATGGTGACTATTTTTATTACACCGACCACATTTCAACTTTGACCGACAGAATTTCACCGTATGTGCAGGTTGTAAACACAGAATGCACAATTCCTTTTCCTTTACTACCTTGTACCTATCATTAGGAGCTTCTTCTAAAAACTTTGGACACCGTTCTATGCTATGCCCCGACTTCGAACAGACTACACACTCTTCATTCGATGTAACAACAAGAGCAGTCTTATTCTTCAAAGTGCCAACCACTTTACTCTGGCTAGGTTGCTTGTCGACCGAGTTCCCTACAGCATGAGCCTTCTTCTCAATGAACAATAGCAGGTCATCATACAGAGGAATGTCAATGTTAGCATCGATATGCATATCATATGCCTCCCTAGTAGCCGAATCAAGCTTCGACCACAACAAATGAAACAACATGAAGTTTCGATCGGGCAAGTTATACCTACTTAGAATATCCAAGTTTTCATTAAAAGTCCTGCACACCCTACCTAAGTCAGATGCATTTCGACTTTTTAAACAATCTAACAATTTATTGTAATAGGTAAAAGCAATGCTACGCTTTCTGTTATAATGTTTTTCGAGCACACTATATGCCAACGCATAATTTTCATCAGTAACAGGGTAACTACGTATCAAATTGTGAGCATCACCCTTTACAGAGGTCAGCAGAAAATGCATCTTTTCCACACTCGGCATTTCCCTTTTATGAATCAACGAATCAAATAAGTGTGCTTAAAAGAAACCCAATTTTCCTGCTTGCCATCGAACGGAGTAATTGAAATTTTAGGTAAATTGGATATATTACTCAACACCTGCTGCACGGCTGGAGTCGGAATTTTCGATTTAGTTTCCAATTTTTGAAGCCTACTAACTATTGAACGAAATCTTCGATCGAAAACAACCGTGAGCGCTAGCTCGGTGTTTCTTTCCGCTTTACTTAAACCTACCATCACGGCCTTTTGACCAGCATGAAATTCGGCGGCGATCAAATCGACCTCCGATTTCATAACACCGATCAGGTCGGAACTTTCCAAAATCTCCAGTCTCATGAAAGCATAGTCACGAGCCACCATATTTTCGTCAGCGCCGCTCAAATCTCTGTTGACATCCATGGCGTCTGACCTACTGCTTGCATGGGAGATATGACCGTCTAAACTCATACTTTTTATATAAAACTAACAAAGTTAAAGCGATTAAATGATATTTAAAATGAGGTTATGTTTTTGTTTACAAATCAATCAACGTTATGTTAGGCACGAATCAAAAAAGCACAGACAATAACGCTAATTGAACGAAGGACTACGTTGTTTTTTTTTGTTTGTGGTGGCAACTAACGGATGCCTGTCGGAATGCCAACGTCACTTTGACACAACGAAACTAACGTCAAAGTTATGAATGACACGAACGAAACGAAAACGAGAGTGACAGTGAACCGTTAATTCTACACGCACAACTACCCTACTTAACAAAAAAAACTGTTAACGGATTTAATAAAATTCTACAATTTAGAAAATATTAAATTACACCACAAACCGAAACGAATTAACAAAGAACTACTTTCCTAGGTCGCTTTTCAATTATTATGCGGCCGGAGGACCAAAAAATGTTCGATCAACCTAGCGGACTGTAATTTTGAGGTTCACGACAACGAATTTAATTTTGCTATAATTGTAAACGAGCGACAATGAGTGCGTTGCTTCTATATTGTACAATTGAACCACTGACAGTGCAGGCTCCAGCGCCTGTATTGCGGATGAAGAGAGTGCCTATCGTGGCGCTAGCGGGAAGAAGACTCACTTACCAGTGCAGGCCTCACGACGAAGCTCGTACGCGCTGGACGGGGCTCGGTCACCTAGGGTATACCGGTCGGTTCACTTACCAACCGCTCAGGGTACAAACTGAGAGGGGCTCCAGAAGCGGTCTCCCTGGTCCGAACCGCACCGACAGGCTCTCACGTGGGCACAGATGTTATACACGAAAACTATTAATGGTTCAATGTTCAGATGAAGCTAGGCGTGACACTCTCTAAATTATAATATGAAATGCGATGTGAGGGGTCACCCACGAACTAGTCTTCATAGGAGCTATAACGCAACTGACTCAATTCAAAATCTATTAATGCTGTGTCATTTCATTGACAGATATTCTATCATTATGTCAATATGGAGGTAATTTTATGCAATTTATTTATTTTATAAGTATTACCCACATTTTTAAACAAAAATATTGACTGCAACAATATGAAAACCAAACAGCTACATTATCAAGGAGGATCGGGACTTACGCAGGTGAAACCGAGGGCCGCTGCTAGTTGAAATATATATTGGGATAATAAACCAGCTACCTGCAAGATGGCCAGATGGCAGTCTACAATGCTCTCTAAACAGTGGGTACTATTTATAAATACATACAAAAAATATATACAAATCATGTATTAAGAAAACACCCAGAACCAGAAACAAACATTTTATAGTCGGCATAAATATTTCTCCCCAGCGGGAATCAAACCTGCAACCTTCTACGTCGCAGCCAGGCCAGTCGCGCCACAGAGACCATCAAATAACCTTAATTTATATTCCCCATTGCAGACTAGGTTTAATAGACAATGAAATACTAATAAACCCAACCCGCAAGGACCTGGAGAAGTCTTCATTAAACCTGGTGGTGACAGCCACTAGCCACAATCTGGTGGTGATGCTGGAAGGTGGGGCCCAGGACATATTGCAGCAGGATCTGCTCAAAGCCATCAAACTAGGTATGAATGTAAGTTCTATTCATATTTTGTTTGTTATTTCCATTGTTTTGTAGCTGTGCCCTGCTGGTTCCCATTTCCATGGGAATACCAGGATACCGGGGCTTTCTTCTGATGTCACATCTACTGTTATTATGATATATCCCATCAGAATATTATACTATTCTACAAATCTACAAACCACTTCAAACAAGAAGGTTCTCAATTCGACCCGTAAATTGTTTGTCTATATATGTATGTAGGTGGATAAGTTTACGCTATTCTCCAGCTTATGGAGTCCGATTTCAATATTTCTGTTATTATTTGGATGGTAAGAGTCCTGAGTTGGTCCCATAAAATCTTAGTTCGATAGAATCGGCTTCTGAAGAACTAGGTACAAATTGATGGAGTACCTGAAACCACCGTTTCATCAGGAAACTCTTCAATGATTAAAGTTATGGTTATGATTGATATTTTTTTTGTTACCAGGAACAAAAGAAGCACAGCTCATAGTCCGTGGCATAGAGAGTTTACAAAAGAAACATGGTCGAACGAAACGAGAGTATGAGGAGCCAACACCGCTCGATCAAACTGTCATAGACTCTATGAAGACATTGTCTACCATGAAGATTAGAGAAATTTTGAGGTAAGTGATAATCACAACACTTTAAGGGGACAGTCTACCTACTCTTTTCTCCATACAAACTTAACAAACATAGTCAACTGTTTCCTCCCTGGATGAGGACATTAGAAAAAATATGTTTATGCCATTATAGTCCTATATCAGCCATGACCATGCCCCTACGTTTTGATTTTTTTATTTTTCTTTCTTTCTAATTTATCTGAATTTTATTTCTATTCTAATTAGAAAATGAAAAAAAATCAAAACGTAGGGGTTTGGTCATGCATGGCTGATATAGAACTTATGGCATAAACATATTTTTTCTAATGTTTTTATCCAGTCGACTACGTTTGTATGGAGAAAGAGTAGGTACTGTCCTATTAACTTTTCTTTATTACTTAAACCAGATACTTTGTGTGGCATAAAATCACTTGCTTGAGCTCCTCCATGCTTCAGAAGTCATGTTAAGCAGTTGGTCCTGGTTGTTATCTCTGATAGCAGTCGTTAGGCTTAAGCTACTAAATAATTAATTAGTAGCTTAAGAGACTGCTTCTTCTTCTTTTTGTTAAGTGGTGTGGCTCATCTAGTGTGAGAGTTTTCAGGTCGCCCCAACGCCTTTAATTTGACCTAACGACTGCTATCAGAGACACAACAACCAGAACCAACTGCTTAACATGCCTTCTGAAGCATGTAGTGTTTTGTAAATTATAATACAATACTGTGGGCCGACTAGTCGGCAGTTTAACCGACTAGTCGGCAGGTGCCGACTGGCTGGCCGACCGGCAGGTGCCGACTAGTCGGCACCTACTTACCTATTAACAATTTTATTATACAATAAAACCAATATTTATTGAATTTTATACCAATATTTATAAGAAACACGTAAACAAAACACGTCATAGCCTACATACATCATCTAAACATCATACATGTAAAATGTCATAACTATGCCTTAGGTCCACTCAAATTTTTTTCCTACTTTTATTTTTATTTCAACCATTTTTTGGAAGTTTCGCTACAGCTTTCGAAGTGCAATTTTATCCAAAAATACCAACAATCGATTGTTGGCCCAAATATGTCGGAATTATATTGATCCGACTAGTCGGCAATTTTGGAACCAACTAGTCGGCTAGTCTGCTAGTCGGCAGAATCCCTAGTCGGCCCATCTCTACTAATTATAACCCAATCTCTTACCTAAAATGTTTAATTTTATAGTGACAACAGCCACGACAAAATGTCCCGTGACAACGCAATCTCGTCCCTTCGTTCGACCGTGACAAACCAACTGAGGGACACGGAACCCGACGTCACCAGACTACAAGACTGTTTCAACTCGCACTTGAGACAGATATTCAGGGACATGATCTTTGAGACTGATACGAGGTGCGATGGGAGACATTTGGATGACCTCAGGGATATCAGCTGTCAGGTGAGACTTAGATTTCAGATGACGTCACTGGTATTGGAATGTCACATGACGTCCCAGGAATGTCGGCTGACGTCACTCAGGAAAGTTGACCGATGTTTACAAAGATTTATCTGACTTTTTAGTGACGTCAGCAAAAGTTACAACATAAGCTGGCTTCACTAGACATTAAGCAATACAATTGTAAGCTTGTACGCTTGGTGTGGTATGTCAGCAAACAGTAGTTCGCAGTCGTCACTGAAATGTCAGCAAACGGTGACTAGCCGTTGTCGCTGGATTGTAAGCAAACGACAGTTAACAGGCGTCACTGGAATGTCAGCTTATTACAGCTGACATTCCGCTGACTTCTCGGTGACTAGCAGCTTTCTTCTCGGTGACTTGTAGTCGTCGCTGCATTGTCAGCAGATGGCATGCGGCGGTTACGAGACGTCACTGGAATGTTAGCAGTAATATGCTTTCTTCTCGGTCACTAACATTCGTCGACGTCTGTTAACTGCCGTCTGCTGACAATGCAGTCAGCAGACGGCAGTTAACAGACGTCACAGGAACGTCAGCTGTAATAAGCTTTATACTCATTTATTATACTTTCCTATTTAGGTATCACTGTACGAGCCGCTACACGGCAGCGCGTTGTTTCAACGCGGACAGACGCAAGTGCTCTGCACTGTCGCGTTCGATTCACCGGAGAGTGTTCTCAAAATGGACACACTCACTATGCTTACTAGGTAACTTAAATCGCTTTATTAGGTTTTATCTAACAAGAGTGTTTTTTTAATAAAATTAACTACAATATTTAAAAAAAAACGGTTTATTTAACAAAAACGGATATCAGAGCGAATGACCTCACGTTTTAGTAAACACGTCATACATTTTTGGAGACTTTTAATGATATAATTAATGTTTCCACATTTATGGTTCATACACCATTAATAAGTAATAATAATACTTCAGAATCCATTTTCAATGTCACAAATCAATAAAATAATGAGCGCCTAGAAACCTAAAATGTTGACATTCTGTTTACGTCAGTGACGTCATGCCCTACCCGTTACAGCCACTTTGAGACGAATTTTGAATACCTAATTAAACCACTTCATTATAGTCTTCCAAGTCCATCTCTGCTTCATTATGTACCTAAATTAGTTCGGAGATTTTGAAGAAACGAGAAAAGTCCATCTCCACCACTGATTTAACCTTTCCAGTGGTATAAAAGAGAAGAGTTTCTTCCTCCACTACGAGTTCCCGTCGTACGCGACCGGAGAGGTCGGTCGGTCCGGGCCGGCCGGACGGCGCGAGGCCGGACACGGCGCGCTGGCGGAGCGTGGCCTGCTGCCAGTTGTACCGGATCAGTCCTATACGGTGCGCCTCACGGCCGAGGTGCTGGAGTCTAATGGTGAGTGGGTGTGGTGTAGTGAGGGGCAGAGTGGACACGTAGGGCCGCGAGGCCGGGGTGCTGGAATCTAATGGTGAGTGGGTGTGGTGTAGTGAGGGGCAGAGTGGACACGTAGGCACGCGAGGCCGGGGTGCTGGAGTCTAATGGTGAGTGGGTGTGGTGTAGTGAGGGGTAGAGTGGACACGTAGGGCCGCGAGGCCGGGGTGCTGGAGTCTAATGGTGAGTGGGTGTGGTGTAGTGAGGGGTAGAGTGGACACGTAGGGCCGCGAGGCCGGGGTGCTGGAGTCTAATGGTGAGTGGGTGTGGTGTAGTGAGGGGCAGAGTGGACACGTAGGCCCGCGAGGCCGGGGTGCTGGAGTCTAATGGTGAGTGGGTGTGGTGTAGTGAGGGGTAGAGTGGACACGTAGGGCCGCGAGGCCGGGGTGCTGGAGTCTAATGGTGAGTGGGTGTGGTGTAGTGAGGGGCAGAGTGGACACGTAGGCCCGCGAGGCCGGGGTGCTGGAGTCTAATGGTGAGTGGGTGTGGTGTAGTGAGGGGTAGAGTGGACACGTAGGGCCGCGAGGCCGGGGTGCTGGAGTCTAATGGTGAGTGGGTGTGGTGTAGTGAGGTTCAGAGTGGACACGTAGGCCCGCGAGGCCGGGGTGCTGGAGTCTAATGGTGAGTGGGTGTGGTGTAGTGAGGTTCAGAGTGGACACGTAGGCCCGCGAGGCCGGGGTGCTGGAGTCTAATGGTGAGTGGGTGTGGTGTAGTGAGGTTCAGAGTGGACACGTAGGCCCGCGAGGCCGGGGTGCTGGAGTCTAATGGTGAATGGGTGTGGTGTAGTGAGGGGCAGAGTAGACACGTAGGCCCGCGAGGCCGGGGTGCTGGAGTCTGATGGTGAGTGGGTGAGGTGTAGTGAGGGGCAGAGTGGACACGTAGGCCCGCGAGGCCAGGGTGCTGGAGTCTAATGGTGAGTGGGTGTGGTGTAGGGAGGGGCAGAGTAGACACGTAGCGCTGATGGACGCGGGTGTGTGTGTGGCTGCCCCGGCCGCCGGCGTCGACTCTGTACCAGCAATGTGTTCCCACAGGGTCGTCGTCAATGGCGAGCGTGTGCTGCGGCTCGCTAGCGCTGATGGACGCGGGTGTGTGTGTGGCTGCCCCGGCCGCCGGCGTCGCCGTCGGTCTCGTCTCGCGACACAACGAACAGGGAAACATCCAGGACTACAGGATACTTACTGATTTGTTAGTGAGTCCACACACATTACATTATATTCTATTATTATTATTATATTTTCAAGTACCTTTTCTCCTGTCCAAACACCCTACCTTTCATCTTTTTTCGCTTCTTGTATATCCATTGCCTGGAAGAGAACGCTTTAAGCGATATGGCCGCCCATTGTGCCACCTATATTTAAATTGTTTATATTTTTCTTTTTATAGTAATTTTTTGTTTTTGGTGTTGCAATAAAAAAATAATCTATCTATCTATCTATTTTCCTATTTCTTCTTATCGTATGGTAGTGTGTTACGGCTGAATACAAAAACGCTACTCAAAATTTGAGTTCTACTTAAACTAGTAAGCAGCTCGTAAACTCAAAAAATCCCATAGTAATTTTGAATTTAGAAGGTACTCAATTATTGAAGTACCCCTCAATTTTTAAATGGCGTTTCTGTATTCGGCTGTTAGAGTTAGGGTTAATTTGTTAGAGTTTCAGGAGCGGGTTTGTGCATCCCTAAAATAGGCCATCTGTTTTACCTAGGGCACCTATATTCTATTCCCAGGGTATAGAAGACTACATGGGCGATATGGACTTCAAAGTGGCGGGCACTAAGAAAGGCATCACGGCTCTCCAAGCCGACGTGAAGATCCCAGGGTTGCCGCTCAAGGTGGTCATGGAGTCCATACAGAAGGCATGCGAGGCCAAGGCCAGGATCATTGATATCATGAACCGGTGCATCGACAAACCAAGGTCAGTATAGAGTACAAAGATATATAGTAGACTGACTCACCTGTCTTCATCACGGCTCTCCAACCCGACGTGAAGATCCCAGGGTTGCCGCTCAAGGTGGTCATGGAGTCCATATAGAAGGCATGAGAGACCAAGGCCAGGATCATTGATATCATGAACCGGTGCATCGACAAACCAAGGTCAGTATAGAGTACAAAGATATATAGTAGACTGACTCACCTGTCTTCATCACGGCTCTCCAAGCCGACGTGAAGATCCCAGGGTTGCCGCTCAAGGTGGTCATGGAGTCCATACAGAAGGCATGCGAGGCCAAGGCCAGGATCATTGATATCATGAACCGGTGCATCGACAAACCAAGGTCAGTATAGAGTACAAAGATATATAGTAGACTGACTCACCTGTCTTCATCACGGCTCTCCAACCCGACGTGAAGATCCCAGGGTTGCCGCTCAAGGTGGTCATGGAGTCCATATAGAAGGCATGAGAGGCCAAGGCCAGGATCATTGATATCATGAACCGGTGCATCGACAAACCAAGGTCAGTTTGTTTTATTTGTTTTTTAAACGACGAAACATTGTATCGTTGTTTCATCTCTCTATTATGGAAGCCGATATTCTTTCTTCTCTTCTCATCCGAGCGATGTTCCCGGTTGCATCCCTCTCGGGAGCCCGGGGTCCGCTAAACCCCAAATTGATTTTATTTTTATTTGGAGTCGGCGCAGTAGGTAAGTCGTCTATCAATCATTATTGACTTTACCTTCTGGAAATAGAACTGGCAATATTTCAATGGCCAGCCGCCTGACTGACACCAACCCTCCTAGGCACCAAGTAGTTTATCGCCTTTTACGACACCCACGTGCCGGGACCACATGGGATATGTTTTAATTATGTTTCTCATAAATTTATGAAATATAGTAATTAATTATAATAATTTCCAGAGAGGGCCGTAAAGAAAACATGCCTGTGTTAGAAGTAATGGAGGTCGAAGTTCACAAGAGAGCCAAACTACTCGGACTGGGGGGAAGCAATCTCAAGAAGTTATATGTCGAGACTGGAGTACAGGTAGGATACATTAATGGGGTGCCACGCGCAAAGCTGTTTGCAGAGGCGCTGGCATCGGATGATCTTTTTTTTTTCGATGATGGTCCTCCACCAATGGAAACGCCGAGTTTTTTTTTTATTCTTTCGGTCTCAGACCGATATGGCCAATTTAGCGCCGAGAGTTGTAAAAAACACATGTTTGACAGTTCTTAATTCAAACCTAAGATTAATCGACTCGCGCCCTCTGCCGGGATAAAAAGTTAGTGTTTCTCCTAATTAATATTGTATAACATTGCAAATATCTCTGTGTGTCTATGTCTATTATAATGTGAATTTAATATTAAGATTATTAATTTTATCATGTACCTATGTCTGTTTGTATTTAATTGTTTTTATTCTGTATGTAATGGTATTGTGATTTAAATAGTTAAAATATATATTTATGCCAAGTTACTGCTTCCTATTAATCGATAACATAATAACGACAGTAGACTCTGAAAAAAAAAATCTCTATGAATACTTTTTATTCTATCCTATCCTACTAATATTATAAAGCTGAAAGTTTGTGAGTATGTATGCATGTGTGTGTGTGTGTGTTTGTTACTCCATCACTTAAAAACCGCTGAACCGATTACCATGAAACTCGGTATGTAGATAGCTGGAGACCTGGAATAACACATAGGCTTCTGTTTATTCCGATATTCTCGCAGGATCAGGACGTATGCGGGTGAAACCGCAGGTCGCAGCTAATATTATAAAGAGGTAACGTTGGTAACGTGTATGTATGTATTGTATATTGGGGGTAATCTCCTAAACTACTGGACCGATTTAAAAATTATTATTCCAATACAAAGTTTTATTATCTGGGAGTTACATAGGCTACTTTTGATCCCGATATTACCACGGGTTCAGGACTTACGCGAGTGTAACCGTGGGAATCTGCTAGTAATATTATAAAGAGGTAACGTTGCTAACGTGTATGTGTGTATATTGGGGGTAATTTCCAAAACTACTAGACCGATTACAAAAATTCTTTTACCAAAGAGAGCTACATTATCAGGGAGTTCCATAGGCTACTTCTACTTTTGATCCCGATATTCCCATGGGATCGAGACCAACGCGGGTGTGGCCACGGGAATCTGCTAGTGGGATGATATTTAGGCTTGCATATCTACGTGTTTGCGACTGCGGCACGTAGCGACATCTATCGGTGATTGATAGCTTTATTTATTGTTTATTTTCAGATAACACCAATAGACGAAACGAAGTACAACATATTCGCGCCATCTCAGACCGCGTTAGACGAGGCGCGCGCGCGGATTGACGCATGGCTCACAGCTGAGAGGACCCCAGAACTTGAGTTCGGCGCCATCTACCGGGCGAGAGTGGTCGAAGTGAGAGACATGGGCGTCATGGTGACCTTGTATCCAGGCATGTCGCCCGCGTTGATACATAACTCGCAGTTGGATCATAGGAAGGTAATATATCGACAAGAGTTCGGTTGGTTGGTTGGCGACATCTACCGGGCGAGAGTGGTCGAAGTGAGAGACATGGGCGTCATGGTGACCTTGTATCCAGGCATGTCGCCCGCGTTGATACATAACGCGCAATTGGATCATAGGAAGGTAATATATCGACAAGAGTTCGGTTGGTTGGTTGGCGACATCTACCGGGCGACGGCTTCCTGGCCGTCGCCCGGCCAATGTATTGTGCTAACAAATTGTCGCATTTTATACAACTATAGTGGAACAGGAGCAATAATCTATCTATCTACTTATACTATAACTCTGTCTTTCTGTTAAAAGAAGTTTCTAACAAACTTTCTAAATTCAAACGATTTGTTAACATAGTTAAATTTTCCCGGGTCTTAATCGCGTATCATTATTTATTTTCTTACCCCGACGTTTCAACCATTTTACAATGGTCTTGGTCGCGTAATTATACGCGATACAGACCCAAAATGTAACTAAGTTACTAACAGTTGTGAAAAAAAAAACTATATCACATCCACAAACACACAAGACACAAGGCTTTGCGGTGCCATCATGAATGAATAAATGAATAATTGAAAATACGTTTATTCATTCTGATATTAGCAAGATAGCTCTTAGAATTGTCAGTTATTATATCTAATCTACTGTGTCTTCTGAACGCGACCTCCAATGAGAAGAAGACACAAGAAACTCATGAGGGTATTTTTTTTTTTGCAATAATCATGTGATTTGCATCGTCGTATATTTATTATTGAACAATAGTGGAACTGGAGCAATAATCGATACTATAATAACATTCCTTTCCGTTCTTACACTCCTCAATGTATGGTTTATCCTCAGATACTACACCCATCCGTCCTCAACCTCGAGGTGGGTTCGGAGCTACAAGTGAAGTATTTCGGCCGGGACCCGGTCTCAGGGCAGCTGCGACTCTCCAAAAAGGTCCTCACCTCGCCACCGCCGGCCCTCGTGAGGAAATTGGACAGGAGTTAGGTCCTCACCTCGCCACCGCCGGCTCTCGTGAGGAAACTGGACCGGGGTTAGGTCCTCACCTCGCCACCGCCGGCCCTCGTGAGGAAACTGGACCGGAGTTAGGTCCTCACCTCGCCACCGCCGGCCCTCGTGAGGAAACTGGACAGGAGCCTAGATGCAACTACAGATTGAATCAATTAATCGTGTGCGTCGGGGTGTTCGGACCACGTAATTAATTTACACCAGCTGCGCTTATTATTTAGTAAATTATTATCTACTTGGTACTTTTATTCATGTATTTGGTCTCTCATCCGAGCGATGTTCCCGGTTGCATCCCTCTCGGGAGCCCGGGGCCGCTAAACCCTTAAATATTTGGGGTTGGCGCAGTAGGTAAGTCGTCATTGACCATACCTTCTGCTAATAGATTTGGCAATATTTTTACGGCCAGCCTTAGGGCGACTTGACAACTCTAACACTAGATGACCCACACTACTATGAAAAGAAGTCAGTCTGAGTAACAAACATAATTTGTAAAGAGAAATAGATAGATTAAAGCTTTATTTTACCAAAGACACAAATTATACGAAGAAAATCTTGAAACTAAAGTGTCACAATGGCCAGCCTTATCGCCTATGGGCGATCTCTTCCAGGCAACCAATGCGATAAACCTAAGCTTTAAAACTTGTATAGTTCTAAAAAGTTGTTAAGTTGTAAAAATTGTAATGTATAGTTTGTTTTTTAATTTCAGACTACGATCTGATGTTTTGGTTTCTTGTATTTGTCATTTTTAACCCCCGACGGAAAAAGAGGGGTGTTATAACAAGTTTGACGTGTCTGTCTGCGTGTGTGTGTGCATCTGTGTGTATCTGTTTGTCGCATCGTAGCTCAGAAACGAATGAACCGATTTCAATGTAGTTTTTTTTTTGTTTCTACAAGAAGATATGTCAAATCATAGTCTACAATTAAAAAACCAAGTAGGTATAATGTGTAATGGAGCCTATGTGATTTGATAAAAATGACTGCCAATATTGTAAATATTAGTAATAAATAAATTGATATAGTATTATGTAATTTTGTGTTTTAATTTGGAAGTACCTACTTGAGATAAAATCGCCCCTTTAAGTACAAACCAACAAAACAACGTATTTATGATATTACCAATAAGTGTTAATAAGTGCTATCCAGTATTTATCGACACTTAGGTACTGGTGAAAACTAAAGAGAGTCTAGAATACTCCACAAAAAATAAACATTCAATACCATTACTTAGGTGTCAATAAATAAATGCCTTTTTAAAAGTGGCTTTTTGATCACATTTTTAAGATATTTTTCACACAAAAACGGTTTTTACCAGTACTTGTAATAATTCATAATTTTATATTTTTCCGGGTCATATGAGTTCCAATCGTGTTAGTTTAAAAAGTTTGCTTGTAATAATTATCAGTAAAACGGGGCTATTTGGGATTTTAGCGATATTTGGGACTGGTTTACATTTTCACTACACTTGTACACCTTCACGAACATAAATTAATCAATTTACAGGCATTTTAACTAGATTTCACGAAAACGAAAATTCAGCAACACTCCTCAACTCAAAGCATTCCCGCCAAAAATGTTTTCTCTTCATCATGCCACAGAATAAAAAAAAAGCTATGCCTGTTTTAGTCGATTATGTTCATGAAAATACACAAAGTAAGCTACTCGAAGCTAGATGGCGCGCGAAACTTTCGTAATATCCCTTATTAGTCTGTGGATACTTTTTTTACGTGCAAAACATTGATCAACAATAAAAAACGTACTTTGTAATTAATCTTTTGGGAGTTTCGTGTATTTTTCACGGTTTTTATTTACTATTTGGACCTGTAATTCCTTGACAGCTTTTACTCTTATTCTATTAATTCAAGCGAGTGTAGAGCCGTAGTGTGTACATCATTGTCTGCAGCACAGGATGAGTGCGGTGTGGGTGTCGGTAGAAGTCAAGCAGGAGGTGGTAGACACAGCAGGTATTTGCTTTGGTCATTGCTTCAATCCATGAATAGTTATAGTAATAGCTTATAGTAGTTCAGGACATGACCTCCACCAAGCCATTGAAA
Source organism: Idaea biselata (assembly GCA_958496205.1). Classification (NCBI taxonomy): domain Eukaryota; kingdom Metazoa; phylum Arthropoda; class Insecta; order Lepidoptera; family Geometridae; genus Idaea; species Idaea biselata. The sequence goes on from OY292402.1 coordinate 11,759,550, forward strand.
TATTATATGTACTATAAGTCATGTCCTGCGGCTCGATTCTCGTAAATAACTACATACCATTCGATGACAGAGACAGTGCAGACCGAGGACAGATGCAGTGAGCAACATACATACACAGAAAATATGTGTGTGTATGTTGCTCCTTCACGCAATAACCGCTGAACCGATTGCAATGAAACTCGCTATGTAGATAGCTGCAGATCTAAATTAACACATAGGCTATTTTAAATTCCATATTCCCTTAGAATCGACACTTACACGACTGAAACGGTGGCGCGCTGCTAGTCGATCATAAAATTACAAAGACATGCTTCCTTTTTCAGAAACTGATGTAGAATGCAAAATCGAGATTACAGAAATCAAAGATGAAGTTACAAGTGATCATGACACCGACAACACACAGATATCACATGAGACTGATTGCCCCAATACACAGGAGTTGTCTCATCCTAGGAGTACCGACAAGTATGATGGTCAAATTGACATAGAAATTGATACCAAACCACTTATCAATGATGTTAAGTTCAATGTTTCCAAGTCATCAGACGATGTTAAAGAGGAAATTACTCCCGGGACATCAAATGAAGCTACTCCCGGGACATCAAATGAAGCTGTCGTTGGAAAGGGAAGAAAGATGGTTGAGCTGAACGAAGACACCAAAAGTAAGATGAAATTGCAACATTATAATATTATTAAACAATGGGGTGTTTAACATGTTAAATACAAGCCAATCAAGAATGGCGTTGGTCTAGTGGTAGATACTGCGACTGTCATTCAAAGGTCGTGGTTTCCAATCCAATGTCTTTTTCTTTATGAAAAATTTATGTGCACTATTAACATTGCTCTTACGGTGAAGAAAAACATTGTGATGAAATCTACAGCATAAAGTCATGAAAAAAGGCCCAGTTATAGGGCTAGTTGCGGAAACACACAGTTTAAAACTAACTAACTATCAACAAGCCAAGTCTAAGCCGAGCCAAGCCAAGTCAAACCAAGCTAACGAGCCAAATCTAATCTGAAGGTTTCTGTCTCTAAGGCCATAGATGGTTACCCATCGGTAGCCTGTGCCTCGTCCTGCTGCCAACGGACTTCTAGGTCTAGGTTTTTATAGTAATTTACTGCTTGTAATGTTTTCTTTTTTAACCTATATTGTCCCAACGCTGGGCAAAGGTGTCCCTAAAATCCTTCCAAGCAGTCGGGTCGACAATCTCCGTCAAATGCATCAAGATCGTCACGCTACCTTTTTCGGGGTCTGCCTCGATTCCGACGTCCGTCTTCTGGCACACATTGCGTGACGATTCTAGCCCATCGGTCGGAATGCTTACGACTGACGTGACCCGCCCAATCCCACTTAATAACAATACTACCTTGTAATGTATATTTATTAAAAAATCCCTCGCAGGTCCCAAACTGAAGAGACGGAGACCAATCTCAGCGAAACACCACCGCAGGAACACTGACTCACTAGCTGCACTGCAAGATGAGGGTACAAAACCGTTTTCGTGTGATAAGTGTGACTATAAGTGTACTCAAAAGGCGAATTTAACACGACATTTTTTAACGCATACTGGTGAAAAACCGTTTTCGTGTGATAGGTGTGACTATAAATGTATTAATAAGTGCGCTTTAGATCGGCATTTATTGACGCATACTGGTGAAAAACCGTTTTCATGTGATAAGTGTGAGTATAAGTGTACCCAAAAGGTGCTTTTAAAATGGCATGTACTGAAACATACTGGTGAAAAACCGTTTTCGTGTGACAAGTGTGCGTTTAAGTGTACTCAAAAGGGGAATTTAACACGACATTTATTGACACATACTGGTGAAAAACCGTTTTCGTGTGAAAAGTGTGACTATAAGTGTATTAAAAAGTGCTCGTTAAATCGGCATTTATTGACGCATCTTGGTGTAAAACCGTTCTCGTGTGATAAGTGTGAGTATAAGTGTATTCAAAAAGGGGATTTAAAACGACATTTACTGAAACATACTGATAAAAAACCGTTTTCGTGTGATACTTGTGAGTATAAATGTATTCAAAAGTCGGATTTAACACAGCATTTATTAAAACATACGGGTGAAAAACCGTTTTCGTGTGATAAGTGTGAGTATAAGTGTATTAAAAAAGGTGATTTGACACGGCATTTATGGAAACATACTGGTAAAAAACCTTTTTCGTGTGATATGTGTGAGTATAAGTGTACGCAAAGGGGGACTTTAACTCGACATTTATTGAAACATACTGGTGAAAAACCGTTTTCGTGTGATAAGTGTGAGTATAAGTGTACGCAAAGAAGGCATTTACAGCAACATGCATTGACGCATACTGGTGAAAAACCTTTGTCATGTGATAAGTGTGAGTATAAGTGTATTCAAAAGGGAGATTTAACTCGCCATTTATCAAAACATACTGGTGAAAAACCATTTTCGTGTGATAAGTGTGACTATAAGTGTACGCAAAAGGCACACTTACTGCAGCATTTATTGACGCATACTGGTGAAAAACCTTTGTCTTGCGATAGGTGTGACTATAAGTGTATTCAAAAGGGGGATTTAGCACGGCATTTATTGAAACATTCTGGTGAAAAACCGTTTTCGTGTGATAAGTGTGAGTATAAGTCTACTCAAAAGGGGAATTTACTGCAGCATTCATTGACGCATAGTAATGAAAAACCGTTTGCGTGTGATAAGTGTGAGTATAAGGGTATTAATAAGGCGCGTTTGAAAGAGCATTCTTTATTGAAACATTCTGGTGAAAAACGGTTTTCGTGTGATAAGTGTGAGTATAAGTGTGCTGTAAAGCGGCATTTAAACCAGCATTTATTGACGCATGCCGACGAAAACAAGTTTTTATGTAATAGGTGTGATTATAAATGTAGTAATATAAGAGATTTAAGACAGCATTTATTGACACATGCTGATGAAAACCTGCCCTCCGCCAGTTAAGTGACTTCATAGATACGGCACGCATTTTTGGATCCGCATCGGCTGGGCTCGCAGTGCCCTAAAGTTTAGGATCCCAGCTTGGGTGACCCGATCCTAATCAGGACTGTTTCTTTTTATTCTGGTAGTCATATAGATTTACGTTTGGAAGTCAGCGCACCTTTCAACAGCTCCGGTTTCAGCGAGGTTATCGTAACGCAGCATACTACGTGGACGATTGGATACGAACGCGATTGCGAAGCGATCCGATCCGGTGCGGTGCGGAAACAAGGAACAGTCGATAGCTATTGACCAAATGCACGTAAAGTGCGATGCGGCGCGATTCTCGACTGTTCCTTGTTTCCGCGCCGCATCGCGTTCGCATCCGATCGCCCACGTAGGACGCTGCGTTAGCTTCCCCTAGGGGTTGCGAGCGGTGCCTCTCTGGAAAACTAGCGGCTCGATTCTCGTAAATAATTACATATTAGTTCGATGACAGAGACAGTGCAGACCGATGACAGACGCAGTGCAGACGCAACGCAGACACAACACAATTACAAAGAAAACTCAAAATACACTCTCATTGTATTCGTATGGTAGTTGAATTGGTATGGTATGTAATTAATTATTTACGAGAATCGAGCCGCTGGGCTCTGGCTTGGGATATGATCTGTCTGATTCCCTCACGGTGCTGGAATGAATTTCTTAAAAAGTCATTTGGCTGGAAGGTTAGGATGCTATACAGGGTGAACCATTTAAACGGGCCTTCAAGGGGATATCCTAAACTACAAGAGATAGAGAAAAATGCTGAAAGGAGTTGCGTCCCCGATTTTGACAAAAACTAAAATGGCATTGATAGATTTTCGAAAAATTAATTACCCTAGCCAGGAATCGAACCATGTCTTAAAAATAAACACCCTATATTATTGTACTGATCGATAGCGTTGCTGATAAATATCAAATCCTGGAAACAAACATAGTGTGGTAAATCAAGACAAATGCCTCATTTTTAATAAAAATATTATTTTTTACCAAAAAAGACATCTATCAGTTGAGCATTACTGCTTACATCAAACATCAAAGCTCATGATTTGAACTGTGGTCGAAATTTTGAAATCAGAACATGATCTGAAATGATGATAAAATGCTAGTGCAGTCGTTCAAATAGAGTTAGGTAATTGTAATAGGTACGGGTAACAAACAAGTACTTGTACAGATTACTTGGCTATTTCATATTTTTATTAAAAATTGTCATTTTTCTTGATTTACCATAATATGTTTGTTTCCAGGATTTGATCTCTATCAGCAACACTATCGATCGGTACAATAACAAAGAGTGTTTATTTTTTTTGCAAAAAGACAAGGTTCAATTCCTGGCTAGGGTTATTAATTTTTCAAAAACCTATTAATGCCATTTTAGTTTTTATCAAAATCGGGGACGCAACTCCTTTCAGCATTTTTCGCTATCTCCCTTAGTTTAGGATATCCCCCTGAAGGCCCGTTTAAATGGTTCACCCTGTATATTAGGAATATAGAATGGATAAATATAGATGAATGTACTCGTTGCATGTAATTATTAAGCATTAGTAGTACCTAAGTCAGGGATGGGAAACTACGGCCCGCGGGCCATCTCCGGCCCGCGAGATGGTTTAATCCGGGCGGCCCGCGACTAACAAATTAGAAATCAAGTGCAATCGAGACTTACACCGAGTGAAACCGTGGGGCGCAGTTAATTTATTCATGATATTAGTATGGTGTACATACAAAAAAACACACACAGACATACATAGGTACGTACAATTTAAATACTTGCCCGCCATATTTATTTTGCGTACCTACCTAAATATTGGCACGCGAAGGAAAAACTTTTCCCATCCCTGACCTAAGTAGTGCACGTATTAAAAAAAACCCGGCCAAGTGCGAAACTCGCGCACGAAGGGTTCCGTACCACTATCACAATTGGGTACGGAATCCTAAAATGGTTTACAACAACTTTGATTCAAAGAAAATCTGAAACTTATAAGAAACTCTTTGGTCAGTGAAGGCAGACTAGTATATTTGACAGATAGGGCAGCCATTTTGAATTCCATGACCAACTCGATTTGACGCGACCAATCAGAAGCGACCTCACATTGCCTTGTAGTTTTTGAAACCAGTTTGTTGTATGGGAGCCCCTTTTAAATAATTGTTTTATTTTGTTTTTAGTATTTGTTGTTGTAGCGGCAACCGAAATACATCTTCTGTGAAAATTTCAACCTTCTAGCTATTACGGTTCATGAGATACAGCCTGGTGACAGACGGACGGACGGACGGACGGACGGACAGACAGACAGACAGACAGACAGCGAAGTCTCAGTAATAGGGTCCCGTTTTTACCCTTTGGGTACGGAACCCTAAAAAGAGTAACTTGCCGCCTCCGTTTGCATTGTTTTAAAAAATACAGGCAAGTCAGCCTGCTTGTGTCTTTAAACAGTGGCAGCACGCATGTCTGTCGGACATTTCCCCCTTACTTTTAAACGATGACTAAGTTTATGTAACGTTTATCACTGTCTCTTCACTTTGAAACTTCATATCACAGTAAAGGATAAACGATCGTTTATAAGTAAAGTAAGGGAGTTATGGTTGACGGTTGACGTACTATCGTTGCGACGATGTTAGTGTTTAATATCCATTAGGTAGGTACATGTTGTTGTAGGTACGACAAATTGTTTTTTTATTCAATCAACCAGTAAGGGGGCTGGGGAGGTCCTTTAAGAGCTTATAGTTAAAAAAACACGACGCTTTACTCGACAATTCGAAAGGTAGAGATACGGTTCCTAGTCACGGAAAATGAGACAATAAAACTGCGTCTAGCTGACGCACTAGCCTCAATTGTATGTCGAACCGTTGCCGCGTGAGCACGTGCTGTCACACTGCGATTGTCTTCTTGACATCCATCAGAATGCCTTTTTGCTCATTTTAGAAACGCCTGAATCATTCTTGAAGACTGAAATAAATGTGAATGGTTTAATTTTAATTTAAATATAAATGGTTTTTAAATAATTTTATGAAAATGCATGTAGGTGTTTCTAGCTCATTTTTCGAATACGCAATTTAAGAATATATTGTATCTAACTATTTTTGTTTTCATCTAAGTTCTCCATCGGTTCTAGGACCTCCCCTCACTGGTTGCTTAGAAATTGAGAGGATAGTCTACATTCTCTTTCTCCATACAAACGTAGTTTAAATTTTCCTCCCTGGATAAAGACATTAGAGCAAATATGTTTATGCCATAAAACTTATATCTGTCATGAGAGTCATGACTATGCATCTACCTTTTAATTTTTTTCATTTTATTATTTATTATAATTTTAATTAGAAGAAAAAAAAAAGATAGATGCACAGTCATGACAGATATAAGTTTTATGGCATAAACATATTTGCTCTAATGTCTTAATCCAGGGAGGAAAATTTAAACTACGTTTGTATGGAGAAAGAGAATGGAGACTATCCTCTTAACATTCTGTACTTATATGTACCTGACTGTAACGTACTTATTTATTTAGTAAAGAATGTACATAACAATCGTTTTTGTTTATTTTTAATAAATCCCTAAATCATAATCATCAATCATCATACTTAATATGACAACATAAAATTGAAATGTCAAATAATAGTAGTTAATCCGGGTGACTTTATGGTTCTTTACCCAATTTTGATAATGTGTGTGCGGTTTTTGGCAAATCAAAAATTTTACTATTAATTCGGACTACCTACATGTCGTGCCGTGAAAACTTCCAATGCTATATTCTCCTTTGATTGTTTACGATTAAGGCTCGTTAAAGCGCCATCTATCTATCTGTCTTTGGGTCAGTACCCCGACGCGTGGACTTGCGTAGTCTAGTTGGAAAAGACGTTGGGGTACTGACCCAAAGACGCGAGTTCAAGCCTCGCCGCAAGTGAAAATTTTTGAATGCTATTTTTCCTTGTACATGTAATAATTTTGTAAGGGACTATTTGAGAAAGGGCATTTTGCGAACGGGATATTGTGCGCCTAAATGGTACATTGCCGTTTTTAAGCCAATAGGCCTCAACGTGAACGCGGCTTATTTCCCACAGACAGATAAAAACCAATGTGTCAGGCTTTTAGGGCAAAATATATTTACATCGGCGGCGCCGTCATACTTATGGGATTTTTGTTTACATTTTTGATCTAAGTTTCTGAAATAGGGTATCTAATCTACCCTATTTCAGAAACTTTTTGTAGGTACATATATCTATAGGTACCTACAATAAAAACTGAAAAGAAAATAAAACAAGTCCAGTAGTCACAGAACATAGCGACTTTAACAGTTGACCCATTGACTAAGTACCTAAAATCTAGCTCATCATATTATACCTTTTCAGTAATGGGTCCCGACTGTTAAAGTCGCTATGTTCTGTGACTACTGGACTTGTTTTATTTTCTTTTCAGTTTTTATTATGTATCTGTTTTTATTATTTTAAGTTTTTTTAAGCAGACGGATTTTTTAAATTTTTATTTAATTCTTTATTTTGCGCTTTTTAGCCAGCATTAGGTGCAAGACGTATTATTATATCAATTTTATTGTATTTTAATCGCAATCACATCATTTCATTGAGAGGGTTATTAAGTTGAGGATTATTCAGTAAGTGGCGGCATGGGGTCCCATCTCGAACAAAAGAAATTTAGTTCTAAAAAAATTCAACAGATGGACATACTAGTATTCCAGGTCATTTTTAATTCAAGAATGCAATATAATAACCTCTAAATTTTGATGTCATTATTATTTAAAAAAATCTGGCATTGGAAAATATTAAAAATCCCGTTATAAATGGAACTATTTAGATTTTTAAGAAAATTAAAGGCAAAGTGACGACGACATCTAGTAATGGTAGGTGGAACTATCTGACCCATATCGACTGAACGTTATGCCATCTGTAAAAATAAAACGCAAATGCGAAAAACTTCGAAATAGGTTAACCTACCTCTACAAACAAACTTTTTCGCTTTTGGATTCTGAGTCGAGTGCTGTTTTAATTTCGTGTTTTATTTTAAATTGGACAACTTGGTGTGAAATATACGGACTCCTACTTCCTAGTGATTTGACTTTTTGAAATGATACAACTTGGTGTGAAATACGGACTCTGAAACTTTTTATTGATTTGGCTTGTTGAACTGATAACTAACTAACAACTTGGCGTGAATACGGACCCTGAAAGTTTCCTAAGATTTGGCTTGTTGAACTGATCTAACAACTTGCCGTGAATACGGACCCTGAAAGTTTCCTAAGATTTGGCTTGTTGAACTGATAACTAACAACTTGGCGTGAATACGGACCCTGAAAGTTTCCTAAGATTTGGCTTGTTGAACTGGTTTACTGGACGATTTTTCTGCGACCACTGGCTATCTTACCTCGGACAAACGATTTTAGTGTTTAATAAATAACCTACCTAATTCATTATGCCGCCGCACAAATGCCACTATTTTATGTGTAAAAACACGTCTGACAAAAAGTCAGTGTTTACTTTCCCTTGGAACGACCCAGAACGCCTGAAAATATGGATAGAGAATTGCAGTAGATAAGTAAAATCAATTACCTCCTTATTTTGTTACTACAGTATGTTTTGATCGGTTTTGACTTAAATAAAAGCTTGTAAACTAGTAGGTACATAGAGTTCTGTGAGACCTCGCCAGTACAAACTTTATGCAAGTATGATAAGATTGTAATAATAACAAACATAGACCTAATACATAAAACATACCTACTTAGTAACAACATCAAACAGTGCACTAATCTGACCTTGCAATCAAATCTTATTTGAACTAAAAATAAGTTATAAACTAGGTATTTTAGTAACTATGAACAACATAACAAATAATAATATAATTAATTGTTTTAGGTAATATGACAATAACTCATTTACCCCCACATTGCTTGAGATCAAAACATCTATGTGTGGACCACTTTAAGAGAAAATATATAACTAACGAATCGGGTAAAAGAAAGAGATTGAAAAAAATTGCAGTTCCTGACCATTATAAATCAGAAGAAATCTCAAGCACTCCCTCCATTTCAGGTAAATTAATTATCTATACTAATATTATAAAGAGGTAACGTTGGTAACATGTATGTATGTATGTATATTGGGGGTAATCTTCTTTAATAAATAAGATCTATGTACTTATTTATCTTAAATAGATTAATAACTAAACATAAACAATTTGTAAAAAAATGGGTAACTAAACTTCAGCAGTCTTCAAACTGAACAAATTTTACTGTGAAATGAACTGAAAAGTTCTGAAAAAGCAAACTATGTCTCAGCTAAACCGAGATTAAAATTGTTTACCTACTTAATTTAAGTTTTAAACCAAACCATAAAATTAGGAGGTCAAGTCTACCGTTACAAGAGGTTCAAAATTAATGGGGAATGACAATGGCTGGTTTTGACAATTTTATACTTTCCGGTCAAATCAAATCTGGCAAATTAATTTTGACCGACTTCTTTCTTTCCGATTATGTTGAGATTTTAAATTCTACTAAGTAAATTAGTATGTTTGTTACTTCTTTACACAAAAACTCTCTTATCCGAGCGATGTTCCCGGTTGCATCCTTCTCAGGAGCCCCGGGTGCACTATGCCCCCAATTGTTTTTTGTTATTTTGTTTTGGTGCAATAGGTAAGTTATCCATAATTGACCATAACGTCTGCAAATAGATTTGGCAATATTTTGACGACCGGCCGCCTGCCTGACACCAACCCTCCTAGGGACCAAGTAGTTTTTCGACACCCACGGGGGGAAGAGATGAAGTAATCCTATTCTATGCCGGGGCTACAAGGCAGAACGTAAAATTCTACTAATATTATGGATGTGAAAGTTTGTGTAATGTAAGTCAGTAAGTAAACAATAATGTTTGTTACTTCTTCCCGCAAAAACTACTAAACCGATTACATTTAAACTTGGTATGCAGATAGCTGGAGATCTGGATTAACACATAGACTGGTTTTTTATCTCTATATTCCCGCGGGATCGTGACTTACGCGGCTGAAACCGCGGTTCTCAGCTATTAGTTTGATAAAATAAAGGTGTGGTAAATCACTATTACATTAATTTTTGGGTTCCGTACCTCATTAAGGTAAAAAGGAACCCTTATAACATCACTCGCTTGTCTATCTGTCTGTCTGATATTGAAACACTAAACAGAAAGAAAAACAAAAGATGATGAAAACTAAAGACCTTTGTTTTTGTTGTACTTTGATTGTGTTTTGTTTATGTTTCGATCTTTTTAGGGTTCCATACCGAAAGGGTAAAAACGGGACCCTAATACTGAGACTTCGCTGTCTGTCATCAGGATATATATCATATCATAACCGTAATAGCTAGGCAGTTGAAATTTTTACAGATGTATTTGTGTAGCCGCTATAACAAGAAATACTAAAAACAAATATATAAGTGAAGCTCCCGTACAACCAACGTGATTTTTCACGGTAAAACGCAACGTATGCGTGATTTATTTTGACCACTGGTGTCATCTAGTGATGAACTGGCGTCAGTGGTAAAGATAAAATGCAAACGGGCGTCGTCGTTGCGTGATACCAGTGTTAATTTTAGGGTTCCGTACCCAATTGTGATAATGGTACGGAACCCTTCGTGCCGCACATGGCCGGTTTTATTCTTTCTTGTCTTGAGTGTTTTTTTCCTCTAATGTTTACTACTGTAATTCACCCGGACAAATAGGAACAAGGTATCATTTACTTTCACCCGAAAATATCAGACAGACACATGGACAAGCAAGTGAGTTTATAATAGTTTCTGTTTACCTTTTGAGGTACTTACGGAACTCTACAAACGGTAAATAATGGTATTTCCCTTTGACCTAGAACCACGAATTGGACAGAAAACCAAGTCTTACACCACAAGTCAGAATAATTATAAAATTTAAAAAAGAGTAAAAATAAGTAGGTATAATGTAATTCTGTGCGTGCACAATATTGAAGTCGATCGGTAAAGAACAATGGCCATAAATTACTTTCTCTGAAAATCTTGTTTTGATCCAGTCATTATAGTAAGTTCACCTCGGAATTCGAGATACCCCGCTGTAAATACTAAATACTTGTATATTGACACCCTAAAAGTTGTCTCAAACCTATTATGGTAGGGTGTGCGCAACTATTAAATTTCAAGGTCAAAGGTCACAAAAATCGGTTTTTGCGCTTTTTTTGCAAACATCTCACTTCCTAGGGCCGGCGCAGACCTGACGGAGCGCAGCGCAGAGAATTTTTGATTGTCATAATATTATCGACCTTGTTCTCATTAAAATAATATTCAAAATCAGTGGGTCCATATTGGCTCACATAAAATTTTAAGTCCTATTGTTTGTCTTACTACCGATTTGAATTCATAATAATCACTCTTCATAATTTTATTTATCATACTTTTTTTATTCAGACATTTTTATTACTACCATCGGAGCTCATAATAGTTAATGATCATAATTTTTTTATTAATACTGTTACTACCAAGAACAGTTTAAAATCATAATTTTTTTCTTCATAACATTTAATGATCATATTGCTTTAGTTCATAATTATTGTTACTAAGAACATATTTCAACTCATAATATCGTTGTTCAGAATAGCTTACTTTATAACAGACATTTATCATAATTTTTGTATTAATAACGGCAACTTTAACAAAACTTTTTATGAACTACCCCAATCAAACTCTTTGTGAAATTATAAATGGTTTTTGACTTGTGTTCTGGCGATCTTCTTTTTGAAACGGAGTTAACTCATAATGTAATTATATTTTCTATTCTATTATTATATTTCTTCTTAGAAATTACTCTTTAGTTAATAATGTTGTAATAAAAACACTTATGATTAAGATATATCAGGTTTTTTTTATTTATAGTAATTAGGCGCTTAATCATGTCCTTACATTAACCTAACCTATCCGAGTCGGTGTGCTCCGTATATTTAATTTCAAAATTCAAGTAAGATGACAATAGTAGTTTTATGACAGTAATAGTTTTTATTTATAACATGATGAAGATGACAGTAATAGTTTTTATTTATAGTAATTAGGCGCTTTGGCGACCGCTGCCGCGGCACGCTCGCTACGCTCGCTCGCCAAAGCGCTGCGCGTAATCATGTTCTTACATTAACCTAACCTATCCGAGTCGGTGTGCTCCGTATATTTAATTTCAAAATTCAAGTAAGATGACAATAGTAGTTTTATGACAGTAATAGTTTATATTTATAACATGATGAAGATGACAGTAATAGTTTTTATTTATAGTAATTAGGCGCTTTGGCGACCGCTGCCGCGGCACGCTCGCTACGCTCGCTCGCCAAAGCGCTGCGCGTAATCATGTTCTTACATTAACCTAACCTATCCGAGTCGGTGTGCTCCGTATATTTTATTTCTAAATTCAAGTAAGATGACAATAGTAGGTGAAACAAATGTATGAATAAAGATATTATGATTTTCAATAATTATGCATAAAACACTTATGATTAAGAAATTTATAAAAATGAATATTAGAATAAAACACATGTATGAATATCAAAGTTATTTATTGGAATGATTATGAGTTTCGAGCATTATGATAAACAAATATATTAAAACAAATATTAGTAAAATGAAGTGTATGAATAGTGATATTATGAATTTCAATTATTATATATTTTAATATTTAGTTTTTAAATTTTTTATGAAGAATGATCATTATGATTATAAATGGTATGTGAAACATTTTCGGACCTCCGATGATAGGAGTTAAAATTTTATGTAAGACGATCCGCCCCCAAAATCAGTTAACAAAACAAATAAATCCGCGCGCATGCTCGCGCCTCCGCGCGTATTGTGTGTTAACTGATTTTGAATATTATTTTAATGAGAACAAGGTCGATAATATTATGACAATCAAAAATTCTCTGCGCTGCGCTCCGTCAGGTCTGCGCCGGCCCCTATGAGTTTTTTGCTATTTGTATTTGTTATCAATATTGTAGAATACAAAATTCTCTACAAATTTTGTTTAAAAAAAAAAATTAGGTATTAAGGGGTATTAAGCTGAAAGGGGTTTGTTCTAGAGGTCTAGGCAAACAACTTTTGTTCTACGACTTTTGGAAATAAGAACTTTTTTCGAAAATTTGAATTTGTATCACTGAAAAAAAAAACAGCTGTTTTTGTAAATAAAGGCAATTAATGTTAAGATTGTAGTGATCCAAACTAAACAAAAGGGCACTATAAGGTCAATGACCTCAAACTCTAAAAAACAACTGATTTTCATGCAAACTTTAAACTCAAAATTTTCGAAAACTACTTCGAATTTCCAAAAGTCGTAGAACAAAAGTTGTTCGCCTAGACCTCTAGAACAAACCCCTTTCGGCTTAATATCCCTTAATTCCTTAAAAAATAATTAAACAAAATTTGTAGAGAATTTTGTATTCTACAATATTGATAATAAATACAAACAGCAAAAAACCCATGGGAAATGAGATATTTACAAAATAAACACAAAAAAACGATTTTTGTGACCTTCGACCTTGAAATTTCATAGTTGCGCACACCCTACCATATGTAGGTTTTGAAACAACTTTTAGGGTGTCAATATACAAGTATTTCCAGACTTACAGCTGGGTATCTCGAATTCCGAGATTCTTACCTAATTCAAGGACTGGATCATTATGTAGGTACCTAAGTAAATAGAAAATTTTGTAAAATATTAATTACTAACGCATAAATACATAATAGAAAATATAGGTACCTATTTAAAAATAATCTCTGCGGTTAAAAGATATGTAGACTTTCATTTTTAGCAGTATTCTGTACATTTTATATCATATAGGTACCTATTTTAACTTGATGTTAAGAGGGTGGGTACTGAGTACTGTTACTATTTCCATACAAACATAATACCAAAATAGAATTATGAAAATTTAGTTTTCTACCCGAATATCGGTATTATTCGGATTAAGATTTTACTTTTACAGGGCCCCACCACAAGGTTTTCCAAAATATTCATTCGAAATGAAATAAAACGGAACTACATTTCGTTCATTTTTTCAGCGTAAATAATTACTAGTTTACATCTTATTTGTTTTATATTATTCCTAAAAAAAACCTTATGATGGGAGCCCTGTAAAAGTAAAATCTTAATCCGAATAATACCGATATTCAGGTAGAAAACTAAAATTTCATAATTCAATTTTGGTATTATGTTTGTTTGGAAATGAAAATAACACTTATGTTTGAGTTTCATAAGTGTTATACTGTTTTACACAATTAATTAGGGGCAGTGTTGGGCAAAATTTCATTGCAAGGTACAATTTAAAATAACAATTTAATATTTGTTTATTAAAAGGTCACAATTAACAATTAATCAATGGTTAATTTATATTTTACAATTAACGATTAATAAATTGTTAGTTTTAATTGTACCTTACAATTAAACTTTGCCCAACACTGACAGGCAGATACTTCCCGAATTAGATTTTTAGGGTTTCGCGGATAAATATATTTAGCTGCGAAACGAAAAAAAGAACTAGGTACAGATAAACATCATTATTAATTGTTAGTTTTAATTGTTTCTAAAAACAATTAAAAATATTAGTTTTTTTTTAAGTTGTATCCTGCAGTTAATATGAGTTCATTTAAATAAATAAATTGTAACTAACAGATTAATTGCAATTAAATTAATTGTGAATTAATTAATTGCAATTATGCGATGATTAAAATGTTATTGATTAAAGACTACACTGATTAGGGGTATCTACATTTCTGGAATTTTATTATCAAATTGATTTAATTATTGTAACATGTAACTTTGAAACGATTATAAATCATTATTCCAATCTAATCCTATTATCCTATTATTAGAATTTATATGGGATTATGTCTTCTGAGTATGCTAATCTTTTTTAGGTCAAGAAGCACCGGCAGAAGAAGACACCCTAAAAGTGCTGACACCAAAGAAGGTGTATTCTAATAAAAGAGCGTCCCATGAGCTGCCCGATAATTCAGGAAGTGAAGAAGTGAAGGACTACACCATTTTCACATGTTCCACGCCGAAGAGAAGGAGAAGATGTGTAGAGGAAGACACCCTTAAATGTAAAATATTAAAAAATAGATTAGTTGATTGTAAGAAAAAAATGAAACGCGAAATAATAAAAAAACAAATCAATTAAAGATCAGATTAATAATAAAAATTTGATTGATATATCAAAGCACAAGTTTAGTAGTGAATCAAGTAAATTGTTAACGAAAATGCAATTAAGGAAATCAAAATCAAAAAAACAATGGACGGAAAAGGAAAAAAAAAATTGCATGACTTTGTATTATAAATCACCATCAGCTTATAAATTTATATATGTTATATTTAGCATAGTCATTATGTCAGGGTTGTTCTTGTGTTTTGTTCTTGATTGTATAATGACAGTAAATGGCATGGTTATACCTTTGATATTGTTGCCCATTGTCCTGTTAGATCCTTTGTTTGTTCAACAATGCCCGACAGAAATTTGAATCTCATATGTTTGTCAAGATCCTGATACTTGTCAAGCATAGTCTCTTGATCCCTTAGCAACATACAAACATGGTTTAGGTCTTTATTGAGAATTTTCTCCAGTACCTTTATGGATTTTGTTGACCCAATTAATTTTGCAATGTAGACTCCTTCAGAAGTTTCAGAAACAAATCCTATATTATCAGAATCAATAAAGTTCAATATACCATATTTGCATCTGTACTTTAACCCAGAATCTAATTTCAGGAAGTGTCCAGTTGTGGGATCTGGTGATGCTCTGGAGTCAAGTGATGGTGTTGTTGTTTTAGCTCTTATATTTCTGGTTGGAGCTGAATTTTGAAGAGTTTTGGTGTCTATTTGTGACATGTAATTTGTCATGCTAGAGACCACTGAATTCCAAGCTTGGGAGATATGGTTGAGAGACTCTTTATATATACGATGTTGTTCAAAGGCTTCACTCAGCATAATGCTAGACTCTGTTGATATATTCACAATTTCTGCAATTGCTACCTGTGCATTTTTTGCAATACCTAATGAATAGGCTCTGATGGCCATTTTGGTCATCACAGTATGTCCTTTGTTTGTAGCAAGTGCTAATTCATCCAGCAGTTCACTGAAATCAGGACCAGTGAGATTAATTAAGATCTTGTATTTGGTTGTTAGGTCCTTTCTGGTATCATTTGATAGTTCACATATCCGGTCAAGTGTTAAGATAATTCTCTCATCTAGTGGATCAGGAAGTTGGGACCAGAAGTTCTTTAATTTTCCTAATTCTTCTGTTAATGAATCTTCTGTGACACATCCATCAAATTTTGGAGGAGTTTCCTTAAGGGATGTTTGACCAGTAAGATAATCACTGATGTCATTTAGTTCTTCTGGAGAGATTCCAAGCTCAGTCATTAGTGAGTCTCTAGTAGATTCAGGTTCTGAGAGTTCTGGATTAGACATTTCTGAGTTGAGATATAGAGCAATGGGATTAAAAATCAAATTAAAAAGATATAAACTTGTACTAATCAAGTGTTGATAATATCTTTGCATAGTTTTGTTTGGTTTTTTAATAGCTAGTAAGATAATAAGGTTTTAATAGAAGTATTATAATGGGATGTGAAAAGTTAGAGTACATCTTGCTCGTCAAATCCGATATTATTGTCTTGTTCTTTTGCAGCCTTTTCTGCTTCTTGTTGTGCTGTACCTTTATGTATAATTTATGGTTAATTCAGGAATCGTATTGGCCGCTCCATCAACAATCCAGCGCTGGCTACAAGAAACAAATTGTTTACCAGGAATCAATAATGAAATATTTAATAATATACAAATTAAATTTTCAGAAAAATCGATTAATGAAAGGGCATGTACGGTATGTTTTGACGAAATGAGTATTATGGTTGATTTAGTTAGAGTATACAACAAAATATGATTTAATAGAGGGGTTTGAAGATTTTGGTGGTGGAAATCGTATACAAACTGAGGCTAAGTCCGCATTAGTGTTTATTGTAAGAGGTATTTATTCCAATTGGAAAATACCGATAGCATACTTTTTATCATCAAAAACAGTTGATTCGAACAAATTGGCTACTATTGTTGATTCTGTGATTAATAAATTATTTGAGTGTGGCTTATTACCAAAGGTTACTGTTTGTGACCAAGCCACACCAAATGTAAAAATGATTAAAAAACTCGGAGCTACGGTTGATTCTCCTTTCTTTTTTATTAATGGACATAAAATATTTGCCATATTCGACGTTCCTCATTTAATCAAAAATGTCCGAAATAATTTGATAAGTGGTGATTTTGAATTAGAAGGTAATCTGATTTCATTTAATGATATAATCAATGTGTATAATTTAGATAAAAATAATAAAAGCAAATCTTTAAAAAAAATTGACTCCAGTGCATATCAATCCAAATAATTTCCAAAAAATGAAAGTGAAACTGGCAACACAAATTCTGAGTAATTCTGTTGCTAGTTCTATTAAAACTGCAGCAGACAGCGGAGAGTTAATAAGTGATTCTGCAAAACATACAGCTGATTTTGTTTGATTGTCTCAATTCTAGAAGTAAAGTTGATTCTAATCCTTACCGATGTGCAATTACAATCAATAAAAATTCCTTAGTCAATCAGACCTTAATCAAAAGCAAAGACATATTTAGTAGATTAAAGAAAATTAGTTATACAAAAAAAAATCAAAAACATTTAACACGCCCCCCCTGCTTTGATGGTATGATGCAAACAATTAATGCAGTACAACAACTCTCCGCTGAGGAATTTACAGCAGGCACTGGTGTCAAATTTATGATTACGTATCGATTAAATCAAGATGTAATTGAAAATCTGTTTGGAATTTATAGAATCAGAGGTGGCTGTAACAAAAACCCAACATCAAAATCATTAAGATCAGCATTTCGATCAAATTTATTAAATAACTTAATGAAATTTGATAAAACTAATTGTGAATCCGATCACGAATTGTTTGTAGCTACTCAGGAAAATACACAACACGCAAATCCTCGACCATCAACATCATCGTCTGTAACCCTACAAGGTGTTATAAGCGATGATGTTGACAATCAACCTTCATGTTCGAGTTCCAATGTAACACCAACTCAGGATGGATCAGGCAATCCATCCGAAGTGACAGTTACATTGGAAACCTGTTCTGTTGTGTATTTTCTGGATGGCTAGGCAGATGTTGTGCAAATAAATTTGATTGTTCAGATTGCAGAAATATATTGTTAAAAAATCAAGTTGATTTAACTGATAAGAAGCAATTGTTGTTGATCAATAAAACATATTCCAATATAGCAACTCCCACTCTCAAATCCCCTAGTGATTTTTTATTCCAATTGGTGAACCAGTTATTAGATTTTTACAACAAAAATATTAACAAATTATACAAAAGTGATTTAGTGGCTGATTTAGTACAAAATTTTAAAAAGAATATCAATATCCCAGATGATTATCATGATTTCAATCATTTTGATTTTTTAATTAAAAAAATATTAGAAGTTAAGATTCATGATTATTGTAAAAGTCGTAAAAAATCATTACAATCTAGTTCAAAATTAAAAATTCTTCAAAATAGATAGGAATTTTGAATCGTTGATTTTAATTATCATTTTTTTGAAAGGCTTCATAAAAATTAAGCCTTCATATTATGTTGATATAACTAAATTAAGTAAATTTCAAGAATACAGTGATGTCCTTCAGTTTAACTTGAGACACAAGGAAGATTTGACTGTGCCCTGTAGCTCCAGTATACTTTATTATAATAAATTACTTAAAGACGTGTGTGGCATGTCCATAAAAGATTCGAGGAATATATTAAACTTTAATTGTGTATTAGATACACAATTTAAGGTACTATTACCTAATTTAAGTACAATTTAATATTAGGTACTATTTTAATGTCATATTTTAAAGAAAATATTAATTCACGGACAGGATTATTGGTAACTCCTGTTGAAGTTATAGAATTAATATACAATTTTAAAGGACAATGCAACCTAGTGGGCCACAAAATACAAAAAGTTATTGCCCAGATATGAAACAAACGCTATCATAAAAATATCATGTTTACAATCACTTTTTACTACGGCATCAAAAAAATCGAACCTAGAGAAAAAAAGATATAGACATATTTATTATCGTTTAAGTTTTTTCTTTGGGACTTACAACGCGCCACTGAGGTCGTCAAAATTAAACTCTTAACTTAACTTATCTCTTAATTGATAAGTATGTATTTGTTTTATGTTATGTATATATGCATAGGTATATATATATTTATAAATATTTAAGGTATATGCATGTATTATGTATTGTTATTTGTATGTGTTGCACCATTGTTATTATATTTTTCAAGGTCCTTTTATCTTTCTATACTTCTCGTCCATCCAAAAGGGTGCCTGGAAGAGATCGCTTTAAGTGATAAGGCCGCCCATTTTGCCACTTAGTTATAAGTTATTTTATGTATTTCTTTGAATTGATTTTTTTATATTTTTGTTACAATAAAGAATAAATCTCTCTATTTTAAGTGCGTAACCCTGCACTAGGCTGTTTTATTATTCTGAATATATAGTACGCATAGTACACACACCGTATTCGATTGTGGCACAAACATAATTGTTGAGTCCAGTAAACACAGCCAAAGTAAACGTTCAAAGATCGATCAAGTCCGGTAAGCACAGCCAAAGTAAACGTTCAAAGATCGATCAAGTCCGGTGAGAGTAAACGTTCAAAGAATCAATAAAGTCCAAAAAAAAACGAACCAAGTCCAAAAAATATCAGGATAAAATAAAAGCACACAGAAAAGTTCCAAACGACAAGCGAGTGGCGACTGCGCGACCTCAAGTTTAAAAAATGCTAGGAGCCTTCCCTACGGAAGAATAGGAGAGATAACCAGCTATGCTATATTGTGTAAGTGTGACAGAGACAAAAAATGTTCGCTAACCATTAGTGATAACGCTACCTGGAATCTACTGTTTTATATCAATCACAAAAGAATTTGCAAACCGGAGTGGGTCAGTGTATATTTTGAACGTCATAATTATAAACGCCCATAAAAAAAAATCTCTAGGCGCGATTTCGGTGCCGCCATATTAAAAGTTGCTGACCTTAATATACACTATTATATGACATGGGTTTCAGGTGTGAGCAGTAAAGCAAAAAAAAAATGAGTCTGTGGCCCAACCCATAAGGCAAAAGTTGCATGGTCCTTTACAAGGTTGTTTCACTACAAATATTATTAAATAACGGGATATTTACCATGTTTTAATTTGTTTTTGACGAGACTCGATATTTCGCCAGTAATTTCAACTGGCTTGTTCACGAGACTCGTAAAATATCGAATTCCGTCAAAAACAAGTTAAAACATTGTAAATGTCCCGTTTAGTAATATTTAAAGAAATAATTTGTATTAAGAAGGTACAGCGTAAATTACTAGTTTATTTCCAATAAAAAGTAATTTACGCTGTAAAAATGAACGAAATGTAGCTCCGTTTTATTTAATTTCGAATGAATATTTTGGAAAACCTTGTGGTGGGGGCCCTATTATAAATAAAATCTTGATCCGAATAATACCGATATTAAAGTAGAAAACTAAATTTTTTCATAATTCTATTTTGGTATTATGTTTGTATGGAAATGGTAAAAGTACCCACCTTCTTAATGTTATGTGTGACGATTGTAATTTAACACTTGATCACAAAAAAGTAAACCCCTATGATGGTTTACTTTTTTACGATTCTTGTGGGTTCTTCTCATCGGAGGGCGCGTGTCGAAATCATAATTTTAAGCCTCGACGTTTTTAATTTGTACATACATATTCTTCTTAAATAAATGATTTAGACTTTTTGTCTTTTTTTTTAAATTTTATTACACTTAACCGGTTTTTTTACTTGACTGACTTAAACACGTACCTAAAACTCTAATAACTAACATCAGAATTTCAGTATCAGACCACCAGAATCGAACACAGAATTTAAGTGGAGTAACGTATTAACGTCAAGTAAAAAAAGGTAAATGATGGAAAAATGGCCATACCTTGGAAAATAAGTCTCCATATCTTTTAACCACCAAAGTTTTTTTTATTAATGTAACAAGAATGTTAGCGCAAATAATATATGGCCATTGTTCTTTCATGACTGATATCTGTTTAAGAGGATAGTCTCCATTTTCTTTCTCCATACAAACGTAGTTTAAATTTTCCTCCCTGGATAAAGACATTAGAGCAAATATGTTTATGCCATAAAACCTGTATCTGTCATGCATGACATCTACCTTTTTATTTTCTAATTAAAATTAAAATAAAAAAATAATAAAATGAAAAAAATAAAAAGGTAGATGCATAGTCATGCATGACAGATATAAGTTTTATGGCATAAACATATTTGCTCTTATGTCTTTATACAGGGAGGAAAATTTAATCTACGTTTGTATGGAGAAAGAGAATGGAGACTATCCTCTTAAGAAATCCTGTGTTGGAGTGGAGCGAAACCTGAAGTAGGTAGGTAAATATAGTCACAAAAGACTGTAGGCACGGAGGAGCTCAGT
Source organism: Idaea biselata (assembly GCA_958496205.1). Classification (NCBI taxonomy): domain Eukaryota; kingdom Metazoa; phylum Arthropoda; class Insecta; order Lepidoptera; family Geometridae; genus Idaea; species Idaea biselata. The sequence goes on from OY292402.1 coordinate 11,781,046, forward strand.
GACACAAATTAACCGGCTTATAAAAACAAAAATGCGTGTAAGTAGGTAACGCCTAGTTACCTACCTACGTGTCTTTGTTGTTGGCCGTTGAAGAATTTCCTCGTCTGGAGTCAAGCCTGCATCAGGTCATGCTTATCTTATCAATATCACAGAATGCATTTTGTTATCGAAACCACAGATCACAATATTACCTACTACGTCGGAACTGAATAGTATGAAGAAGTTAGGTATATAAGTAGATACTACTTTATAAAACTTTGTATACCTACCCAGTAGGTAGGTAGAGATAGGTAGGTACCTATACAAAATTGTGGAGTCCTAAATTCAGAGGAAGTGGTTCAAGCATACTTACTTAATATTAATTTATTAAATAAAAGACTCAAAACATTATTTATTATTGATGAGGAATTGATGGATTATAAAATAAATATAAATTTGACATAATACCTACATACTTACCTCTAACTACCTATCAAAGCAGCAAAGCAAACTTTAGTTAGATACCTACCTATCGAATCAGTCCGTTCGCGCGTTCGTACAATGTGGTACAATGTCCAGATAGGTACTTACTTGAGTCGCGGGCGTACGCTACGCCATCTATATTATTTTAGCTTTAAACGCTTAGTAACAAGTCTCTCTTGTCATATTTGGAAGTGGCCCTAGATGTCGCTAGTTTCCCTACATTCAGACAGTAGTCCAGCCTAGCCCAGCCTTAGCTCACAATAATCACAGGAATACCGTTTTGGACATCATCATCATCCGAGCGATGTTCCCGGTTGCATCCCTCTCGAGAGCCCGGGGTCCGCTTTCCTACTTTTACGTCTCCACTTCGCACGACCTTCGGCATCCCGTGTAGTGAGGCCATTTGCACGCATATCCGATTTTACGACGTCAAGCCAGCACTTCTTGGGTCTTCCCAATCTGCCGCGGCCGGGCGGAGGCGCCATAGCAAGACATTTGTTTCCCATGTAACTAGCCGGTTTTCGTAGAACGTGGCCGTACCACCGTAAGCGGCATTCTTGCAATTTGTCTGCAATGTCTCGGACATGAAGGCTGCCCCTGATGCGGGAGCTTCTGACGCGGTCTTTTCGCGTCACTCCACACATCCAGCGCAGCATCTTCATCTCCGTGACACGCAGCTCCTGCGTATGTCGCTCAAGCAATGGCCACGCCTCACTACCATACAAAAGGACAGGTCTAATGATCGTTTTATAGACCTGTCCTTTCAGTTTAACCGGCATTTTCGGGTCACAGATGACACCAGTTACCTCTCGCCACTTGGCCCAAGCTGCCGAAATGCGGGACTTGACGTCACAATCGATGTCGCCGGACTCGTGAAGCACAGATCCCAAGTACTTAAACTGGTCTGTCCGCTCGACCATGTGATCGTCTACGCAGACAGGTGTGGGATCTGTGGTATTGCTAGCCAGGTATTCGGTCTACCGGACGAAATACAGTTTTAGACCATCGTGTCATCGTGTGTCAATAAATGCCGCTTCAAATTCCCGCTTTGAGTACATTTAAACTCACACCTATCACACGAATATGGTTTTTCACCAGTATGTCTCAATAAATGCCGCTTCAAACTCTTGTTTTGAGTACACTTAAACTCACATCTATCACACGAATATGGTTTTTCACCAGTATGTCTCAATACATGCCGCTTGAAATTCTCGTTTTGAGTACACTTAAACTGACATCTATTACACGAAAATGGTTTTTCACCAGTATGTGTCAATAAATGCCGCTTCAAACTCATGTTTTGAGTACACCTAAACTCACACCTATCACACGAAAATGGTTTTTCACCAGTATGTGTCAATAAATGCCGCTTCAAATTCACGTTTTCAGTACACTTAAACTCACACCTATCACACGAAAATGGTTTTTCACCAGTATGTGTCAATATGGACCTCGGCCAGGGTCGAAGTGCTGGAGCACAAAAAGCTACGCTGCTTTAAGTGCCTGCAGCTCGGCCACACAAGGGTGGTGTGCACATCCGTGGTGGACCGCAGCGATCTTTGCTATCGCTGTGGCCAACCCGGACACAAAGCGGACTCATGCAGCGCGGAGGCTAAATGCTCGGTGTGTGCAGCAGCGGGCCTACCGGCGAATCACAGGATGGGGGGCAAAGCCTGCTCCCCTCCCAAAAAGAAGAGAGTGGCCAAAAAAACAGCCATACGTAGGTACCTACATGGTGGACACCTAAGAAGTAAAAGGTAAACAAATTAAAAAAATAGTTAAAGTCGTCGTCAAAACCGCGATCGACGCAAAAGTGCGCTGCAATTGTTGAATCGAAAACTCGCGAATTCGTTGATTTCTCATTATGAAATTGTGTCTAGTGATTTCGTAACAATGTAGTGCATTACATATCGTGTTTTTGTCGTAAAAAACTATGAAAATACGTGTAAAATAGTGTTAAACTGTAACCAGTGACCAGTGAAAAAAAAAAAAAATAATAATTAAATCTACCCCCATCAAAATTAAATTTTTCTTAACTGTTGTGGTTTGAATCTTTCAAACTAAACAGCCTTTTAACACCTGTATAATAATGGAAAACCAAAATACAAAAGAAGATCATGCATCCATGGACCCTCCAAACATGTCCAGCCCTGGACCCAACACCAATCAAAAAACATTTGTTCAGCAAGCATTTCACCCGGCAATGTTCCAACATAAAATTAGAAACAGTTCTCTCGGCACCAACCCCCAGGGGCAATGTGAACCAAATGGCAACAAACCTCAAGGGCTATTGGAGCCTCCGAACCAAGACAGGCCAGCTGCTACAACCAAGCTGCAAGGGCAAACTGAAGCAACAAGCCAAGTCAACCAGGCGGGCTCCTCAGCAGAACCGTACCAGTAATCAACAACAACACCCAGCCAATACCACCTACTTGGCAAAGAGTGCCTGGCACAAAAAAGCGTAAGCTAGCAGAGTCCCCTCCGAATTCCAAAACAGACAAATCAAATACAATGAAAACAACAAACTCATTCGCAGCTCTATCAGTCGATGAAAACGAAACGCCAGTTGTACCGCTGAAAGTGAACAAACCACCACCTATCATATTATATGGAATTGAAGATCTCAACAAATTAACAGAACTACTCAAAAACAGTGTGGAAAACAGTGGTTTTATTTATAAAATCATTAATAAGAGCCAACTCCGAATAAGTAGTGTTAATATTGAAGTGTACAGAAAAATAATGTCGCTAGTAAGGGAAAAAGGGCTGATTGGCCACACTTTCAAACCAAAAGATAATCAATTTTGCAGAATTGTGATCCGTAATCTCCATCCATCAACCCCGTTAAAGGCCATACAAGAAGATATTGAAGCTACTGGAAACAAAATCATTGGCGAAATTATCAATGCCAGATATGGCCCAGAGAAAAAGCAGACTTCAACATTCTTTGTTAACCTAGTCGCAGGACCCCAAAATAAGACTGCTAAGGACCTGTCATACATTTATCACCAACATATAACTATAGAGGAGCCAAGAAAAAGAAATACAATAGTACAGTGCCAACGCTGCCAACAATATGGCCATTCGAAGAATTACTGCTTGAGACCCTACCGATGTGTGAAATGTGGACAATCTCATAAGACCTCAGAATGCAGTAAACGCGATCGAGACACACCTGCTGTATGTGCCCTCTGTAATGGGGCACACCCTGCAAACTACAAGGGTTGTGAAGTATACCAAGAAATTTTAGCTAGACGCAGCAAACAAGGCCCGCAGAGGATCAATCAAAACTCTTCCAACTCCATGATACCAAGAAAAGATAACTTAATAATACAAAATAAAGTTCAAGACAACACCAATACAACAGAATTTAAATCATATGCTGAAATAACCAAAAGCGCCAATGAAAAATCTGATCAACATCCGGACTTTGCAATCTCAAAAGACAAATCTTCATCGAATAATGAAAATGAAATTCTACAAGTACTTTTAAAGATAGCAAACAAACAGGCTGAGAGATTCGACAGACCCAGGCGACAAGTGCTATCTAATGAAGTGCTTCAAGAACAAAACCCACAAACAAACATTAGTAAGTTAGAAGAACTATTCATTAAACAATCAGACAAGATCGACATAATCTTACAACAAATGAGCACCCTACTTGGGCTCATAACCACACTCGTCAATAAAATAAAATGATTTATACAATTAAAGTAGCCACCTGGAACCTAGATGGATTGTCTCCCAATAAAAATGAAGTTGAGTTATTACTTGGTTCACAAAACATAGATGTCTTACTCATATCGGAAACTCACTTCACATCAAATAGTTACATTCGTCTCAAAAACTATAGCGTGTACACCACTAATCACCCTGATGGCACAGCGCATGCTGGATCGGCAGTAATCATCAGACAATCCATCAAGCATATTGAAATGCCACAATATAGAACAGAACATATTCAGGCGACTACCGTAAAAGTACAAGACAAAAATGGAAACTTCAACATATCGTCCGTCTACTGCCCTCCGAAACATAAACTTAAGGAAGATCAACTCACAAACTACTTCACAACTCTGGGTCCTCGCTACATTGCCGGAGGAGACTGGAACTGTAAGCACACACACTGGGGATCTAGGGTAGTTAGCACCAGAGGGAGAGAACTAAAGAAAAGCGTAGACAGAAACAAACTTACAACAATATCTACTGCCGAACCCACCCACTGGCCTACGGATCGTAATAAACTGCCAGATGTTCTCGACTTTTTTATAATGAAAGGACTTAACCGATTGTCCTACGAAATAGAATCTTGTTTGGACAGTTCAACAAACCATGTTCCGGTCATTCTCACAATTGCAACTAAACTTTGTTACCACACTAAAAATCCAAGGATGTATAATCTTAAAACTGACTGGGATGAATTTCGGACCATCATTGAACACAAACTTGAGCTCAAAATAGCCTTAAAGACACGAGACGATATTGACAGTGCTGCAACAAGGTTTACCAGGACAGTGCAGGAAGCACGTTGGACTTGCTCACAGGAATTTGTCCAACATCCACGCAGACACAGTCCCGTTCCTCTGGAAATTCGACAAATGATCCTGGAAAAGCGCCGCCTGCGTAGAGTCAGGCCTCCATCACTCCATGTACTTGCGCGCTATAATTACCTACCGCCTCTCGGACCGCCGGCGATCCAAGTTCAGTGCGGTTGTCGCAAGCGAAGCGCGCGCACGTTGTACGTTACGTAAAATTGTTTGTTCGATTTCGAATTTTTGCAACATTAAAGTTTAATAATGGGTACTTTAGAGATGGTAAGAAATACATACAACACTATATTAAAGTTAAACAATTGTAAATACAATAAATGATTTTCTTAAAATGGTGTTGTTATTTATTTTACTTTACTTAATGTACAACTCAACTATTATATTATTATAGCTGACCCGGCAAACGTTGTTTTGCCTTATAAATAATAGATAGTAGCCGATTATCAGACCTACTGAATGCGTATGTGGAGTTTGGTGGAGATCGGTTCGTCCGTTTCGGAAGAGTACGGTAACTAACACTGTGACATGGAAATTTTATATATTAGAAGAAGAAGAAGAAGAAGATACCTACACTCTATGGTACAACCCTAACGCTTAAACTGTGGCGTAGGTAAATTCTGAACACAAAGGAATTGCGCTCTTATGAGCTAAGTAGTAAGGCGCGATTTCGAATGAACCAGGTGCGTCGGAAATTTTGTAGGCTATTAAAATGGCGGCTTTCTTCAAGATCAAAGCGGTGCAGCTTCTGTACGTAGTACTATTATTTATTCTGTGGTAGAGTTTGGCATACTAGCCGTCATATTGATGACAAAAAAGCCCTTAACAAAGCCACACAAGAACTGAAGCAGGTTATAAAAACAGCCAAAGATGCAGCAGAGGAAGCCAAATTAATGTCCTTGTCAGCAACTAAAGCTACGAACTATTCCCTTTGGAAGGTGTGTAAAAACCGCCCGCTCCAACATAAACCCCCACTTCGAGTTGACAACGGAAATTGGGCACGCTCCAACGAAGAAAAAGCAAACGCTTTTGCCGATCATCTAGCTAAAGTATTTATACCAAACGAACCTGCTGTGAATCAAGACGAGAGCGACCTGGACGATATATTGAAGAGTGTCTTCCAACTGGACCTGCCACCAAGTCCTGTGGCTCCAAAAGAGGTAAAACAAATCATCGCAAATCTTGATGATAAAAAAGCACCTGGCTTTGACCTTATGGACAAAAAAGTTCTGAAAGAACTTCCCAAAAAAGCTATCGTTTTCTTAACAACCCTATTTAATGGAGTAATACGAACAGGCTATTTCCCGGTGCTTTGGAAAGTTTCGCAAATAATATTGGTCCACAAACCAGGAAAACCTCCAAATGAAATTACCTCCTATCGGCCTATCAGCTTACTACCAGTTGCGTCAAAAGTGCTTGAAAAACTATTGCTGCGAAGGCTTCTGAGGGTAGTGTCTATAATCCCAGATCATCAATTTGGATTTCGATCGGAACATGGTACAACAGAACAAGTACATAGAGTCTGCCGCGAAATAAGAACAGCGCTTGAAACAAAACAGTACTGTTCTTCTGCCTTTCTTGATGTCCAGCAGGCATTCGACAGAGTCTGGCATAAGGGTCTTTTGTACAAAATCAAGATGTTCTTACCACACTCCTATTATGGTATCCTGGAATCGTACCTCTCTGATAGGATATTCCAGGTTAGGGAAGACGATGCAACTTCCAAATTCTATGACATAAGGGCTGGTGTGCCACAAGGGTCGGTACTTGGGCCATTGATGTACACAATCTTCACAGCTGATTTGCCTGTAACACCACATGCAACAATTGCCACTTATGCAGACGACACTGCAATACTAGCTTCCAATAATTGCCCACAGAAAGCTTCAGAAACCCTGCAAAAGAGCCTGGATGATATCAATAAATGGCTTGATCGGTGGAGAATAAAAGCCAGCGTAGCGAAATCTGTCCACGTTACGTTCACCCTGAGACACGCAACATGCCCGCCGGTGAAACTTGGAGACAGTGAACTTCCCCAAACAGACAGCGTCAAGTATCTCGGTATGCACCTGGATCGGAAACTGACGTGGGGCAACCACATAAATGCGAAACGAAACGAGGTCAACATTAAATACAAAAGCCTGGATTGGCTCCTTGGCAGGAACTCTAAACTGTCTATCGACAATAAGTTGTTGATATACAAAACAATGATTAAACCAGTATGGTCTTACGGCATACAACTTTGGGGCTCAGCGTGCGACTCACAAATTAACAAAATACAGAGAACACAGAACAGTATATTGAAGCAAATATCAAATGCACCCTGGTTCATAAAAAAATCTGAAGTCCACGACCACCTGAATATGACCACTGTGAAGGATGATATAAAGGAGCAGTCTAAAAAATACAAGTCCAGACTGAAACGTCATCCCAACAAACTCGCCGTTCAGTTGTCCATCCCCGACTGCGTCAACAGACTTAAAAGACGCCATATCATACAACTAGACAGTCTACAATGACTCTACAGCATAATGGAGGTGCTTCTGCTGAGGGGCCCCTCTACACCTGCCCAACTACAATCAACGCATCTGCTCATAGTCGCTGGACTGATCGCATGATAAAAACACAAAAAAAAAAAAAAAAAAAAAAAGTTAAAGTACCTATAGGCTAAAGTTAAATTTACCTAACTATGTAAAAACAGAACCTTATTATTGAGACTTCGCAGTCTGTTTGTCTGTCCGTCTGTCACCAGACTGTATCTCATAAACCGTGATAGCTAGACAGTTTAAATTTTCACAGAAGATCTAAGGTGAAAATAATGCAAAAAGCGCCATCGTTGCGCACAAGGATTTCGCGTGGCCCAGTGTTTAGTTTAGGTTTCCGTCCTCCAATTTTGTGATAATAGTACGGAACCCATCATGTCGATTTTTGCCAAGTTCGCTGGGTCAGCTAGTGTTTCAATAAATGCCGGCTTAAAGTTCTCCTGTTACTACAACTATAATCACAATAATCACAGGAATACTGTTTTAGACCACTATGTGTAAATATATGGCGAGTTAAAGAGGTTTTATTATTCGTTTTGTAGTCACATCTATCACACGAAAATGGTTTTTCACCAGTATGTGTCAGTAAATGCCGCTTCAAACTCTTGTTTTGAGTACACTTGAACTCACACCTATCACACGAAAATAGTTTACTGCCAGTATGTGTCAATAAATGCCATTTCAAACTCTTGTTTTGAGTACACTTAAACGCACACCTATCACACGAAAATGGTTTACTGCCAGTATGTGTCAATAAATGCCGCTTCAAATGCCCGTTTTGAGTACATTTAAACTCACACCTATCACACGAAAATGGTTTTTCACCAGTATGTGTCAATAAATGCCGCTTCAAATTCGTGTTTTGAATACACTTAAACTCACACCTATCACACGACAATGGTTTTTCACCAGTATGTGTCATTAAATGCTGCTTCAAATTCGCACTTAGAGTACACTTAAACTCACACCTATCACACGAAAATGGTTTTTCACCAGTATGTGTCAATAAATGCCGCTTCAAACTCCTTTTTAGAGTACACTTATACTCACAACTATCACACGAAAATGGTTTTTCACCAGTATGTGTCAATAAATGCTGCTTTAAACTCAAGTTTCGAGTACACTTAAACTCACAAATATCACACGAAAATGGTTTTTTATTAGTATGTTTCAATAAATGCCGCTTCAAACTGCTGTTTTCAGCAAACTTAAACTCACAAATATCACACGAAAATGGTTTTTTACCAGTATGTGTCAATAAATGCCGCTTCAAACTCCTTTTTAGAGTACACTTATACTCACAACTATCACACGAAAATGGTTTTTCACCAGTATGTGTCAATAAATGCTGCTTTAAACTCAAGTTTCGAGTACACTTAAACTCACACCTATCACATGAAAATGGTTTTTCACCAGTATGTGTCAATAAATGCCGCTTCAAATTGCTGTTTAAAGCACACCTAAACTCACACCTATCACACGAAAATGGTTTTTCACCAGTATGTGTCAATAAATGCTGCTTCAAACTGCTGTTTTCAGTACACTTAAACTCACACCTATCACACGAAAATAGTTGTTCACCAGTATGTGTCAATAAATGCCGTTTTAAATCACTATTTTGTGTACACTTATGCTCACAGAAATGACAGGAAAACCGTTTTTCAGCTTTATGTCTCCTTAAATGTGACTTTAAGTTGTATTTACTTCCAGTTTTATAATCACAGTGAGTGCATGAGAATGTGTTTTCCTCTATATGACGTGCAGCTGGTGTGTCAGTCTTACTGTGATTGTGTTCCGATGTGATAGAACTTTGTCTCCTCAGTGTCGGACCACCTGCAAGAAGCACAATAAATATTTATATCCCATATTTCTCAAATACTTGTACACATTTATTAATTACGGGCTGCGTCCCGCGGTTTCACCCCCATAAGTCCCGATCCCATAGGAAAATTCGGATCAAAAGTAGCCTATGTTACTCAGGGTGAATGAAGCTTTCTAATGGTGAAAAAACTCTTTATAATATCAGTATAGATATAGAAGTATAATAAATAATAAATAAATAAATAAATTCTGTGAACAACACACAGCGCCATCTAGCCCCGTGGTAAGCGACTAAGCTTGTGTTACGGTGACTAGACAACGGATATAATACTTATATTTATTTTTCTTTTGTAAATACATACATATTATACATAGAAGGACACCCAGACCAGACACAAATATTTATTTTTAAGCATAAATACTTGCACCCGGCGGGAATCGAACCCGCAACCTCCTGCATTGCAGTCGCGCTCTCGCACGACGCGCCACAGAGGTCGTCATAGTATAGACTAGCTTAATTTCGTCAAGAACATATTTTCCTGCTAGGCTGGACACTTGAGTGAAGTTGTGTGGTTAAGAATGGATATAGACTTGAATAAGCAAAAGCAAATTTTGGAGCATTTGCTTTTACGTTCACCACAAGCATAGAGCAAGAACGTTGATATGGATACTGAAGGTTTTGTTTGTAACATGTGTTTTATTTTTATTGTTTACCCATAACAGTCTGTGGTTTCTTAAATCAGGTTGTATATAACAAAACTTCAAGCATTCATGTTTGAGGTTCGGCTCTACTAAATCTAAATCTAACACAGCATTCACTGTTCTTACCCTCCTTCCGCAGTTGGATAAAATCAGTGAATGCCGTTGTTCTGATTAAGTCTTACACTCATTATTTTCAATGTTTTTATTAAACACCTATGTTTTCTATCAGCATTACTTCTTGCATGACATGTGGAGCTAACAATCTGCATTATTAATGTCATTACAACTTGGTCTTACTTTTATTGTCATCGACTATCTCTCCAACATTGTCTAGTCCCATGGACATGTCGAAGTTAGCATCATGAAATGGTTTTGTATCGATGTCTATCAGATCATCATACATGTTGATACATTCAGAATAATGAGACAACTCCTGTGTATTGTGGCCATCAGTCTCGTCTGACATCTGCGTGTTGTCGGTCTCATGATCACTTGTAACTTCAGCCTTGATTTCCGCACTTTGGATATTGTATTCATCATCATTTTCTGGAAAAGGAAGCAATGTTTGATAACAAAGAAACCAAACCCGCGTCTTAAAATCATGTACAATTTGCGTATAATAGTTAATAGCCAAAATCGATTAGATATCTGGCGTGAATCGACCTTTGCGAGTTACGTCCTGCAATAAATATTACCGTTTGTGTCAATCTCCTGCTTGACTTCTACTGGAATCCGCAGAGCGCTCATCCTGCACAGTACAAAAACCACTACGTTTAAAATATAAAACGTACTCACGACGCGGACACGGATAAATTTACAATGACAAATAACAACAAGCATTGGCAAGCATCAAAATAAGTTATTTAATAAAATCAGCAAGGCTACCGCGGTTCTTCCGTCGGCATCGGAATCGGATACATTTGACAGTTGACAGCCAAATTTCGCACCGCGAAAAATAATCGACGCGTCGATTACTCATATTATTTTCGATTATGATTATATTATCAACGATTATTTTCGCAATGTTACGAAAGCAATGAGTTTTTTTGCAAAAAATCATAACTTATTTCAGTAAGATTCAGAAATATCATAGCCAATATCTATTTATTCGGTTTAACAAATTATCCTACGACATAAATAACAACACAAATAAAAAATCTGAAATCTATGGTAATTACATGTTTCTTTCTGGGAAGGAATCGTAGCAGTTGTGTTGAGAAAACCTACTTGGTCACAATATAGGCACATACATAGAACTACTTGTTTAAAAAGAAAGATAGAATGCTTTTAAATATTTGTAACGACGTTGTCACTTCCTAACTCGTAATGTATTGATATAGATGTGATGTGATGTAAATTCTGTAAAACTAAATAAAATTCTCTGTTCTCTTATAATTCCACTGTATTTATTGATTAGGTACACTCTGCTAGACCCATAACCTAAACAGGTTATGGGCCCAGAGCTCGCAGAAGAGAACAAAGTCGTGTCGTGTAGTGACGTGAAGAGAGGTCAAAAGGAACGGTCGAACAAAATGGAGCCGGGGTTACTAAAACTTAAAGATGAAACAAATTTTGCTATTTGGAGATTTCAAATCACCATAATATTAAGGGCCAAGAAATTATTGTCTGTCGTCGATGGGTCCCGAACAAGACCGACTAAAACTGAAGGTGCAAATGAGGCGCAGATTGCTCAATACGATAATGATGACGCGAAGGTTCAAGAAATAATCGTGACAAGAGTTGAAGACAGCGTGTTGGTTCACCTACTGGCATGTAAAACAAGTGTAGATTTATGGAACAAGCTTATGTCGATGTATGAACCAAAATCTAAGGTGAGCGTACACTTAGTTCATCAACAATTTTTTAACTTGAAGTTTGAAGAGCCTGTTTCGAAGTTTATTTCCAAGTTAGAAGCTCTGAGGCATCAACTGCAATGTTTGGGCGAGAAACTGACTGATAGCGCAATGATAACGAAATGTCTGATGACACTGCCTGACAAATATAAACATTTTGTGTCAGCATGGGAGTCAGTTCCAGAAGAAGTTCAAAGCTTTCAGCATTTATCCACGCGGCTGCTTGTAGAAGAAGAGAGATGGTGTAATGGGACGCAAGAAGGTCCATCGTCGTCGGCGTTTACTGTATCAAGGCGGGGAAGAAACTACAGTCAATTTAAAAATAATAATAATAATGCTAATAAATGTTTTAAGTGTGGTAAAATGGGTCACAGAAGATCAGAATGTCGGAATCGAAAATGCCATTTTTGCCATAAGGCAGGTCACTTAATAAAAGATTGTAGAATGATGAATAATAATAGTAAACAAGCAGTGAATGTAAACGATAGGAATAAAAATGCTTTTGTTGTGAATCCTATTGTAACTGTAAGTATGAATTTCATTCTTGATTCTGGAGCGAGTGAACATATGTCACATTGTAAAGAGATGTTTACAAAATTTAAAGAATTAGATGGTAGATATGTAACAGTAGGCGATGGTGAAAGATTAGAAGTTAAAGGAATAGGAAGTATTGATGTTTTCTCATATAATGGTTCCGAATATATACCATCAACATTATATAATGTATTATATGTGCCACGGCTAAATGCTAATTTATTCTCGCTGTCAACTGTATTAGACAAGGGACACACTATAATGTCCACTGTTTCTGGGTGTAAAATTATTAAAGACAACAGAGTTGTGGCCTTGGCTGATCGTGTTGATAAAATGTATGTTATGAATTTTAGATTTAAATATGACGTAGGCTTGATAACTTTATCTGAGTGGCATGAGCGCATGGCTCACCAAAACTTTAAATATGTGAAACAATGTTTAAACTCACACGATGTAAAATATGAAGGACAGACTGAACAATGTGTTTCTTGTATTCAAGGGAAACAGCATAGGGTTTCTTTCAGCACGAGTGAGAGTCATGCAGATAGTCCAGGTAAGTTAATACACATGGATCTATGTGGAGAGATGTCACCACCGTCGTTAGGAGGCGCTTTGTACTTTCTTTTAATTAAAGATGATTATAGTAGTTATAGATATGTTTATTTTTTGTAGCACAAGTCCGATACTAAAGACAAGATTATAGAGTTTGTTGAGCAGTTCGAAAATGAATTTGATTGCAAGATCAAGAGAGTACGATCAGACAACGGAACTGAATTTATAAATAGAAATGTAGAGAGTTTCTTCAAGTCCAAAGGAATTATTCATGAAACAACAGTGAGCTACACTCCAGAACAGAATGGAAGAATTGAACGTGAAATGAGAACTGTAGTAGAGTCAGCAAGAACAATGATATTCAAAGCAGATTTAACTAAAGGATTATGGGCAGAAGCAGTGAATACAGCTGTATATACAATCAACAGAACGGGGGCGAGTAGATTTAAAGATTCCACACCATATGAGTTGCTTTATAAGAAGAAATATGATTTGTTGAGTTTAAGATCTTTTGGCACTGAAGTTTATGTCCATGTACCAAAAGAACGAAGAAGTAAATGGGATCCGAAGAGTAAGAAAGGAATATTTGTTGGGTACGGTGAGAAAACCAAGGGATATAGAGTATGGTTTCCAAAGACAAGAAAGGTCGACACATATAGAGATGTTGTGTTTGTAACAAATAATGAAGAAAGAGAGAAGACAGAAGAGAGGCAGAAGCAGACAGAAGAGAGGGAGAAGCAGACAGAAGAGAGAGAGAAGAAGACAGAAGAGAGAGAGAACCAGAAAGGAAAGAGAGAGAGTATTGTCGAAGAAAGAAGAAATCAACAAATAGGAAGAAACATAGTGACTTATCAAGAAGAAGAAGATTCAGATAGCGATGCTGAGGTCATTAATATTGAAATGGTAGAAGAACGGCAAGATGGTATCACGAATAATATGTCACCACCACCGCAAATAGAAGCACAAATTGAAGAACAAGAAAAAGTGAGTGAGATTTGTAGAAATGAGATGCTGGAAGAAAATTTTGAAGATGAATTTGAAGATGCAACGGAACAACCCGATAGTGGAGATGAGAGAAGACCTAGTAGAATTAGAAAGAAGCCTAAATATTTGGAAGATTATGATACGGCTTTCATATCACAAGTAGAAGAACAGCTTTCTTTTGAAGAAGCTACAGAAGGTGAAGATGCTGAACGTTGGTGGGAAGCTATACAAAGAGAAATAGAAGCCTTGAATATAAACAAAACTTGGATTGAGACAGACTTACCAAACGGAAAGAAGACTATTGATACTAAATGGGTGTTTCGAATAAAGAGAGATGGCTTAGAAACAAAACAATATAAAGCACGTTTAGTAGCCAGAGGATTTCAACAAAAAGAAAGGTTTGATCACTCTGACATCTATGCACCAGTTGCAAAATTAACAACTTTTCGAGTTTTAATGGCAATCGCGAGTAAATATAATTTATGCATAAACCAAATGGACGTGAAGAGTGCGTTCTTATATGGAGACATTGAAGAAGAAGTATATTTAGAGAAGCCAAAAGGATTTAAAAGAGACGGAAAAGTGTTAAAATTGAAGAAATCACTATATGGCTTGAAGAAAAGTCCAAAGATGTGGAACAAGAAGTTTAACAATTTTTTATTAAGGGAGGGTTTTAAAAGAAGTCAAAGTGATTGGTGCTTATACTACAAAGAAGGAGTTAAATTTTATATACTAGTCTATGTAGATGATATTTTATTATGTGGAGAAAAGCAAGCAGAAATTGAGAGAATCAAGAAGGTGTTACAAAAAGAATTTGAAATGAAAGACATGCAAGGCATAAACAAATATCTAGGAATAAATGTAACGAGAAAAGAAAACAGTATTGAGATAGAACAAAAGGCGTATATAATGGATATTTTAAATCGCTATAATATGCAAGACTGCAAGACTGTAACTACACCGATTGAAGTAGGACTACAAATATCTGAAGAGCCGTCGGAAGATAAGGAATTGGTAACTAGATGTAGAAGTTTGATAGGTTGTTTGATGTATGCTATGTTGTGTAGTAGGCCAGACATTTGTTTTGCGCTTTGTTATCTTAGTCGTTTTCTTTCAACAGCAAATGAAGACCTGTGGAAGGCACTGAAGCGAGTATTACGTTATTTAAAGGGAAGTCTAGATTTAAAATTAGTTTTCAGGAAAGATGAGGTGCCGTTGCAGGGGTATTGTGATGCAGATTGGGCTGGTAGTTTGAAGGATAGAAAGTCAACGTCAGGTTACGTGATGAAAATATTTGGTTGTACGGTTTCATGGTCGTCTAGCAAACAGCAGTGTGTTTCGCTCTCTTATACGGAAGCTGAATATGTTGCTTTAGCTAAGGGTGTATCCGAAGGATGTTGGTTGAGGAATTTTATGAAAGAAATTGGGTTAAATTGTAACAACATTATTATTTTTGAAGATAACCAGTCTGTACTTCATGTTGCTAAAAATCCTGAAAACCAGAGACTTAAAAACATATTGATTTGAAATATCATTTTGTGAGAGATAAGGTAGATTCTGGAATTTTAAAATTATATTTTAAGCCATCCGAGGAACAACTAGCGGATATTTGTACAAAACCTTTAGGTAAAGGTAAATTTTATAAATTTAGGGATGACTTGATGTTAATTTAATGTGTTAATATTATTACTATAGTGATAACTGTTTATTGATACTAATTAGGTTTTATTGAAGTTAGGTAGGTAGGTACACTTAGGTAACTTTAAATAATATGTAAGGATGTGCTCATATTGAGGGAGGGTGTTGAGAAAACCTACTTGGTCACAATATAGGCACATACATAGAACTACTTGCTTAAAAAGAAAGATAGAATGCTTTTAAATATTTGTAACGACGTTGTCACTTCCTAACTCGTAATGTATTGATATAGATGTGATGTGATGTAAATTCTGTAAAACTAAATAAAATTCTCTGTTCTCTTATAATTCCATTGTATTTATTGATTAGGTACACTCTGCTAGACACATAACCTAAACAAGTTGTCACCCCGCTGGTGACAACTGGGAAACAGACTTCCCATTTGTTTCCTCTAGTCAGCTTTCAAAGGGAACAGTTGGCACGAATTGTCACCCCGGTGATAATTGGGAAGAAAATTCCCAGACGTCAGGGGACAGGGCTAAAGGGGATTACTGGGAATATACCATTTAAAATAGAATATTGTATACCTGGATGATGATATAGTGGGAAGTAAACGAAAACTTTAATTTCGAAATAATTTGGTACTGAAGAAGGTACTAATATTTTTAAGCCAGGTACTAAATAGTACATTTTAGGTACATTTTTTTGGTGTATTTACATTTTATGACAAATCGTTAAACAAAAAGATATTACACAGTACACCCGCCATATTGACGTCAATACGGCGGCGGGCGGGTGTACCTTTATTTTCGAAATAATTTCGTACTTATGAAGGTACAAATATTTTTAAGCCAGGTACTAAATAGTACATTTTAGGTACATTTTATTGGTAATTGATTCGGTATAATTTAATTTGGTACACCCGCCATCTTGACTCTCCCGCACGAACTTTTCCCTTCCACGACAAAACTTTTCAACTTTCGTGCCGGCCGGTCACTATACTCGGAAACAGATGGCGCACCATGAGAAAGTCTGTTTTGGGGGGTTTTGGCGGGAAAGCGGAGACATCATGTCGTGCTCCAGTTTTATTTTCGTTATACTATGTTGTAAACTCGGTTAAATTGTGTAATTTTGGTGGAATCATATTCAATTTAGTTCCGTGAATGTGCACAAGTGTAGTGAAAACAAAATTGAGTGTTAAACATGGACTTTCCGTCGTACGCGCCGAAGCTCCTTGAAAGTTATAGTAAAGTTGCCACCGCTTTACCATAACTTGAAATTAAAGGCCCGATCGGGCTAATTTCATGCAAAATACTTGATACTGGCAAGATGTACAAGATGTACCACGCCAAAACTGAAGAAACTTGAAATATTCTAAAACTTGACCCTGGCTGATCCAAATTGGCGATATCGGTCTCAAACCGAAATAAATAAAAAAAAATTGACATGAATGGATGACATTTTTGCTTGCTCGGGTTGGGTACGAGGATTCAGGATTGTATAGTGATGTGCCGAGTCGCTGTTTTTGTGACTCGAGTCGACTCGAGTCGGTTTATACGGACTCGAGTCCGGGCTCGAATCCCAGACTCGAGTCCGGACTCGAATCCCAGACTCGAGTCCGGACTCGAATCCCGGACTCGAATCCCAGACTCGAATCCCAGACTCGAATTCCGGACTCGAATCACCAATGTGTGTCAAGCGACTGTTATTCCTTAATCCCCAAGATTTATTATTATTTTACAACATTTATGGTTTTATTCAAAGTTTAACTGAATTGAACTGCCACAAACAATAATATTGATTGATTGGACTACCACAGACAATATTATTCTTGAATAAAAAATCCCGCGTCATTCGTACGAACGGACAGTCGAAGTTTGACGGTTTGGCGGGAGCTATTTTTTCCAAGTAAATGTATTTATCTATGGAAAACGAAGCATTTCGTGGAGTGAGTGGAACAGAGATCGAGAACGAGCGAGTCAACTTACTCAAGTCAGTTGGAATCGCTTAGTAGAATCGAGTAAGCAGTACGGAATCGAGTCCCGGACTCGAGTCCCAGAATCGAGTCTCGGACTCGAGTCCCGGACTCGAGTCCCAGAATCGAGTCCGGTACTCGAGTACGCCGGACTCGAGTCCCAGACTCGAGTCTGCGGACTCGAGTCAAAATAAATTTGGACTCGAGTAAGCGAGTCCACCGAAAGAATCGAGTCTGACTCGAGTCAAGCCATACTCGGCACATCACTAGATTGTAGTATGATTGTAGGTAGTCTTTCCATTTCATTCTTAATAAATAGATACATGTTTTGGGTGTATTAAAATCTGTGATTTCAATAAAACGTACCGATTTAATTTTCTTTGATTTCAATAACATTGGATGGATCACGTTGGAATTTACCACGGAATTTTAAATACATTTGCATTTACATTTACATTTGCATTAATATTTGAGCTAGTGTAAAACCGTCGTGTGTACATCACTCGGTACAGGATGAGTGCGGGGTGGGTGTCGGTAGAAGTCAAGCAGGAGATAGACACAGCAGGTACCTTTAATAAAATAACTAGAGATGGGCCGACTAGGGGGTTCTGCCGACTAGCAGACTAGCCGACTAGTCGGTTCCAAAATTGCCGACTAGTCGGCAATGCAGATCATTATAATTCCGAGATATTTGGGTTAATCATGATCACTCAGCGATTGTTGCTATTTTTGGATAAGTTTGCACTTCGAAAGCTGTAGCGAAACTTCGAAAAAATGGTTAAAATAAAAGTTGGAAAAAAAATGGAGCTGAGGCATAGTTATGACATTTTAGATGTTTAGATGATGTATGTAAGCTATGACGTGTTTTGTTTACGATTTTCTGACTACCCACCTTCTAAACTGTACTACTAATTAAATAAATATTGGTTTTATCGTATAATTGTTAGTTGCCGACTAGTCGGCTTTCCCGACTAGTGGGCCCATCTCTATAAATAACATTGCCTATGACTAAAGGGCCACCTTAACTAAAATCTGCTTACCCGGACAATATGGGTGAAAACCCCGGATTTTAGAGCTGTGAACCCGGACAACAAAGAAATTACAGTTAAAAGCTAAAAAAAAAGCCACTGGAATTAGACCCATTTCAAGTTTTGTTGTAGTTGTCAACTTTGGAAATATGGGGATCAAAGTATCCTTATCTCTAAGTCACTCTCTTATCATAAACTAGGTATAGTGTTTCATCTTTAAATTTGTTGGTAGCAAAACAAATAAGTGCAGCCTTAACCCTACTTGATTTTTTATTTAGCTTTGAAAAAAATATATATTATTATGATTAAATATATATGATTAATGATTATAGATGGTGCTCTGAATGAGGAAAATGACCTAAAAAAAAATCAGCCCCATACTTTTTGAGAAAATGAGGTTTTTCGGTATGACCCATGTATGTCACAAAAATCAACTAGTCCTAAAAAAATCTAATGTATAGGAGGGTATACAAATAAATATATATTTTTTTAATTGACATTTTTAATATAAAATACTGAATAAACATTTAACAAATCAAAACTTACAAATAGTAGGAACGTAAGAGATCAAAGTTATGTAATATAATATGTAATATTATTGTTATCTCTACAGGATCTTTGGGGCTTCATCTGTAATAAACAAGGATTTTATATAATACTATTTGCTTTTTGTGACATATCTGGTACATACCATAAAATCGACTTTGTGTCTAGTACAATTATTGAAATCAATCAAAAACTAATTTTATCGGAAAATAAATACATAATATGCTTACCTCCAATATTTTTTTCTGTCCATATATACGACGTTTTCTAATATTTTGTTAATTAAAAAAACTGGAAAAAAAAGTTTTCTTCCAACCACCCACAATTTTGAATGAAATGACGTTTACTGATCACTAGCGCCAACGTGATAAGAAAATGAACCACTTCAAGCTAGGTCATACACGTAACTTCCATTTTATGAAACTAGATGTCGTTAGTAGTTTTTTGATTCGGAATAAAATTGACTTTTTTCGTATGTCCTACATATGGGCCAAAATGAACTGTAGGGTTAATACCTTGAATTTAGGGAGATTTGTATATTATGAAGAATGAATGGATGAATCTCCCTGAATTTAAGGACTAAGTGATAGCACATGCAAGGTATAAAGGCAACGTTTATTTTTTTTTTTGCTACCAACATAACGGCATAGGAATTTAAAGATGAAATGCACTATAGCTGCTTCCTTTTCCAGAAAATGATGATGAATGCAATATTGAAAGTGTGAAAATCAAGGATGAACTCACAAGTGATGATGACAACGACAACACATCGAAGTCAGATCACACTGACAGCCAGGATGCGGAAGAGTTATCACAATCTAACTGCACGGACTTGTATGATGGTCTGATAGAGATTGAAATTGAGCCACAGCCATTTGATGATGTTAAGTTCGATGTTTATAAGTCATTAGACAATGTCAATGAGGAACCTACTCCTGGGACATCAAATGATGACAGGAATCAAATATCATCAGATCAGGATATTCATTGGCAAGATATCAGATCCAGAAAGATGGTCAAGCTTAACGAAGATACCAGAAGTAAGATCCAATATTAATATTATTGTATAGTTCACACAAAACTTAATGGCCCTTGTGATCTAGGTGCAGGTAGTTGCGCAGAACGCGAATTATAGATGCACCAGGTAAAGGTACGGTCGTCGGGAGGGGACCGACCCTCCCCGCGTGTCGCTCGTTCCCCGCGACCATCCAGCAACGCTTACAGCTGTGTGAGTGCTACGTTCCTAGATCACGGGCCATTAAGTTTTGCGTGAACTATAACGTGTGACTTAAATAATGTAGATTGTAAGCTCCACAAGCTCCTCCAAAGAGCGGTGTTGGTCTAGTGGTAGATACCGCGACTTTCATTCCGAAGGTCGTGGGTTTCGAATCCAGGCCGACCGCGCACCAATGTCTTTTTCTTTAAGAAAAATTTAAGTGCGCTATAAACATCACTCTTACGGTGAAGGAAAACATCGTGAGGAAACCGACATGTCCTAGGATAAACCACGGTCCGAAGGCATGGGATATTCGCCAATGCGGGGTAGGCTCCCGTGGCGTCTTAAGCCCTCTAAGAAATCACGTACAATGGCCCAATTGTGAGGCTAAGTGCGGAAAAGGCTCAGCGAAACTAAACTAACTAAGCTCCACAAGTCATGCAAGAAGAAGTTTGATGGAAAATATTATTATAGGAGGTATAGGTGTTTGAGAAAAAAACACACCAAGTGCAAGTCGGACTCGCGCTCAAAGGTTTCCGTACTATTATCACAATCAGGTACAGATCCCTAAAATAAACATTTGACCAAGAGAAATCCGTGTACGAAACAACGACGCACGTTTGCATTTATCTTTATCACTGATGCTAGTTTATCCAGTGCTAAAAATAAATCCCGCTTACATTGCGTTTAACTTTGAAAAATCAAGTTTGTTTTATGGGAGCCTCCTTAAATATTTGTTTTATTTTGTTTTTGTTGTTATAGCGGATACAGAAATCGCGGGGCCCAACTAGTGTGTGTAGTGTTTACAAAAGAAAAATAAATATAAGTCCATTGTCTAGTCACTGTAACCCATGCCATAACACAATCTTAGAAGCTTACCATGGGGCTAGATGGCAATGTGTGTTGTTAACAAAATTTATTTATTTATTTTATTTAGTGTATGTATAATAAGAATTGAATGTTTTCTATAGGTGGTCTCACACTCAAGGAACCATCGAAACACCATCGCAGGGACGCCAACCCATCAGCTGCACTTCACAATAAGATAAACAATTTCTTTTGCCATCTATGCGATTACAAAACTACATATAAATGCAACTTAAAATTACATTTAATGGTACACACCGGTAAAAAACCGTTTTCGTGTCATAAGTGTGAGTATAAGTGTACACAAAAAGGGGTTTTAAAACGGCATTTATTGACGCATACTGGTGAAAAACCGTTTTCTTGTAATATATGTGATTTTAAATGTTATAGACGTACCGATTTGAAACGGCACTCAATGACACATACTGGTGAAAAACCGTTTTCATGTGACTGGTGTGACTACAAGTGTACTCAAAAAGGTTGTTTAAAACTCCATTTATTGACGCATACTGGTGATAAACCGTTTACATGTGAATGGTGTGACTATAAATGTTCTCGAAAAACCGATTTAAAACGGCATTTATTAACACACACCGGTAAAAAACCGTTTTCGTGTGACTACTGTGTTTATGAGTGTACCAAAAGAGGGGATTTGACAAGACATTTATTGACGCATACTGGTGAAAAACCGTTTTCTTGTAATATATGTGATTTTAAATGTACACGAAATACCGATTTGAAACGGCATTTAAATACACATGCTGGTAAAAAACCGTTTTCGTGTGATAAGTGTAACTATAAAAGCACTCAAAAAGGGTGTTTAAATCTGCATTTATTGACACATACTGGTGAAAAACCGTTTTCGTGCGAACGGTGTGATTATAAATGTACTCGAAAGACCGATTTAAACCGGCATTTATTGACACATACTGGTAAGAAACCGATTTCGTGTCATATTTGTGATTATAAGTGTACTCAAAATGTCCGTTTAAAAGAGCATTTATTGACACATACCGGTGAAAAACCGTTTTCGTGTGATAAGTGTGATTATAAGTGTATTACCAAAGGGCATTTAAGAGACCATTTATTATCACATACCGGAGAAAAACCGTTTTCGTGTGACAAATGTGAATTTAAGTGTACTCAAAAAGGGAATTTACAGCAGCATTTATTGACGCATACCGGCGAAAAACCGTTTTCATGTGATAGGTGTGATTATAAAAGCAGTAAAAACAGCGCTTTAAGTCGGCATATATTGACACATACCGGTGAAAAACGGTTTTCTTGTAACTATTGCGATTATAAGTGTGGTCTGAAATCCAATTTGAATCGGCATGTATTGACACATACTGGGGCAAAACGGTTTTCTTGCGATTATTGTGATTTTATATGTGGTCTGAAGGCCAATTTGAAACGGCATATATTGACACATACTAGTGAAAACCCTATGTCGATTGAGAGCGAGGACGCATAGTTTCTGTGCGTGTATAATAATAATAATTGGCCTTTTCATCTGTTTTTAGATGATTTATACAGCGCAAGCAACTTTTAATCCATGCTATTTATGGCGCTGTATTGCCCGGATCATTGTTAGGTGGAGTAGGCTTGCCCAGCACTTATACTACCCTTCCCAGCCTAGTCAGCCATACCCAGAGGAAAGAACAGGTCAATACGTCTGGAGCTAACTAAGCCGTGGGTTTCCTCACGATGTTGTCCTTCACCGTAAGAGCGATGTTGTTGCGCGTGTCATATCAGTGGCATATTTTATTGTGTTTTTTTTTAATGTTTTCGCGATGTTGGTTTGGAATACAATTTTTTTTTGGTTTTAATCGCGTGGTATTTATTAGTTTAAGCATTTCAAGACCTCTTTGCTTCTTTTTAAAAATAACAAACGCCACGCTATTAAACCGAAAAATCTAATTGCTACTAATGTCTTGACATTTTCAGGTTTATAATATCCCCCGTGACTGTATTTTTTTTTTAATAATTTAATGAATAATATGGCATTTGTCTAAAAGTCAATGTATGCTCGTTTTCTAGATGTTATTAACGACCATTAATTTGTTTACCCTTATTAAGTTGACTGTCTGCATTGTCTTTCTCCATACAAACGTAGTTTAAATTTTTCTCCCTGGATAAAGACATTAGAGCAAATATGTTTATGCCATAAAACCTATATCTGTCATGCATGACAATGCATCTACCTTTTTATTTTTTTTAATTTTCTAATTAAAAAAATAATAAAAGGAAAAAAATAAAAAGGTAGATGCATAGTCATGACAGATATAAGTTTTATGGCATAAACATATTTGTTCTAATGTCTTTATCCAGGGAGGAAAATATAAACTACGTTTGTATGGAGAAAGAGAATGGAGACGATCCTCTTAATAAACGTGGAGTAAGGTCGGAGTATTCTATTTTGAGTGCTTAGAGCAGTTCATAGAAATATTTTAAAGCAGTAGTGGTAGTGTTTTTAAGTAGTTTTTTTTAAGTATGTTGAAAGTATGTTGAATTATTGAAAGTTCTTGTCGCGGAAAATCATAAAGGATGTTTTTACTACTCCGACCTTACTCCATGTTTATTATTGAGGCTTATGAATGAAATAGTCCGTGCTTCAGAAGGCACGTTAAGCAGTTGGTCCCAGTTATCTCAGATAGCAGTCGTTAGGTCAAGTTAGAGGCCTTATGGCGCCCTGACAACTCTGACACTAGGTAAGACACCACTATTACTAAAAGAAGAAGAATTATATAGTTTTAAGACTTATATGCGATGTCTGTACGAACCATTACATTATAGGTATAATATGTATGTATTTACAAAAGAAAAATAAATCTATGTATTATATCCGTTGTCTAGTCACCGTAACACAAGCTTAGTCGCTTACCACGGGGCCAGATGGCGCTGTGTTTTTTTTGACTATTTAATAAATTTTGACTATTTCCCTTGTTATTATTGTCATATACTTTTATTGTTAATTTAAATGTAATTATTTTAAAAATAAAGCGTTTGTTTACCTACACGCCTTCTTTATTATTTTTCCTATGTTTAAATATTGTATAGAGGTAACGTTGGTAACATGTATGTATGTATGTATATTGGGGGTAATCTCCGAAACTACTGGACCGATTTCAAAAATTCTTTCACCATCAGAAAGCTACATTCACCCTGAGTGATCCCGATATTCCCACGGGGTCGGGACATACTCGCCGATCCTACCTAAAAATCACACTTTATTATTTGATGAGGAGCTCATTGGCTTAGCTGTACTCGCCGATCTTGAACGGTCGTGCGGGTTAAGTAACGCTTGGCGCGGTCATTACTTGGATGGGTGACCGATAATTTGTGTGCAAAAAAAACATTTTTTCGAACTCCACCGTGCTCCGGAAGGCACGTTAAGCAGATAGTCCTGGTTGTTGTTTCGGATAGCAGTCGTTAGGTCAAGTTAGAGGCCTTAGGGCGATCTGAAAACTCTAAAACAGGGGTTCCTAACTTATTTGAGTCGCGCCCCCCTTTCGACCATAAAAAAAGTCCGCGCCCCCACCGTCCTCCAGTCCAGATTGTCAGGTCTGGATAAAAAAGTGTTCAAAATAAGAATTTGCACTGCACTGCAACCCAAACTTCATGATAATCCGGCGTTCTTACCTGTGTATAGGAACATGCACTGACAAACTTCAGCTTTTATAAAATAACTAAAATCTGGCGTTCACGGGCCCCTGCTCTTTTAGCATGTTACTTTCTGCTAGACCGTTCAAAGCAAAAACTACCTAACGTTAGGGAACATGGTTGATTTTTTTTATTTTACAAAAATTGTCTAGTTAGAGCCGAAGGAGACGACGACGTAACCTCTCTAGTGGCTGCATCAATCAACCCCTCCTATATACCTACATGATATTATGTATTCTGCAAACCGTCAAATCAGTCGTGATCGCCGAAAGGGCGGGGCCGAGGACGCAGGCAGGGTGCGATCTAAAATAAACAAACACTAGTTTATGTGTGCATTCTTTATTAATATAATTATGTTACAGTTAGTTACATAAATACAGAATGGTTTTTATACCATTCACACTCTTAAAAGCTTATTTTATTCACGCAAAACAGTGAACAAGTGCGACACTCGCGCATAAAGGGTTCCGTACCACTATCACAATTGGATACGGAACCCTAAAATGGTTTACAACAACCAATTTTTAAATTTTATAGGAAAATATGAAATATTTATCTTCGATTCTTACTCCTATCAAACGACCGAATCACTCAAAAAAAAAAAACCTTGGCACAAAGAAAATCTGAAACTTAGAAGAAACTCTTTGGTAAGTAAGGCAGACTAATATATTTGACAGATAGGGCAGCCATTTTGAACTCGATTTGTCCTCCTGTCCTGACTCCTTGTTATTTTTAAAACACGTTTGTTGTATGGGAGCCCCTTTTAAATAATTGTTTTATTTTGTTTTTAGTATTTGTTGTTGTAGTGGCAACCGAAATACATCTTCTGTGAAAATTTCAACCTTCTAGCTATTACGGTTCATGAGATACAGCCTGGTGACAGACGGACAGACGGACGGACGGACGGATGGACGGACGGACGGACGGACGGACGGACGGACGGACAGACGGACAGACGGACAGACGGACAGACTGACAGACGGACAGACAGACAGCGAAGTCTCAGTAATAGGGTCCCGTTTTTACCTTTAGGTACGGAACCCTAAAAAAGGACTTTTACTCACGCTGTTTGGTGTTTGAATTTAGAACACAATTTACTCGTCGTCCATCTAACTAAATGCATATACAACCTCATTGCGTTAAAAAAAAAACTCGATACAAACTCCTTGCGCTAAGAATACTCGACATACAAATTCTTTTTAGGGTTTCGTACCCAAAGGATAAATCACTTTTACTGATACTTTGCCGTCTGTCTGTCCGTCTGTCATCAGGCTTCATCTCATAAACTGTGATAGCTAGACAGTTGAAAATTTCACAGTAGATGTATTTCTTTAGCCGCTATAACAACAAATAGATAAAAAACATTTAAGGACCATTCAACAACGTGATTTTGACATAAAAACGCAACGATACCTCGATGTATTTTTATCACTAGCACTTTTTACCATCTAGTGATGAATTGAGGCTGGCGCCAGTGGTAAAATAAATTTTAACGTACGCGTTGCGTTCACGGATTGGTTGCCGGTCCAGTGTTCATTTCAGGGTTCTGTACCCGATTGTGATAGTGGTACGGAAACCTTCGTAAGCGACGCGAGTCCGACTCGCACTTGACCGGTTTTTTTTCACGTAGTCATGGTATAAAGTATAGTATGCAACTCTTGAATAAAGTACGGATTTACATTGAGGGCCATGAAACACTGGCGTCGCTCAGGATTCTAACACTTGAATCCCTCGCTACGCTCGTGATTCAATCATCATGAATCACTCCCTACGGTCGTGATTCAGTCGTTAGAATCCTTCACTTGCTCGTGATTCATCTATGGCCCTCGCTTTAAATCCGTCTTTTATTCACTAGTTGCATAATTAATATACTATTTTCTGGCAACCAGTATGGGGAGGTCCTAGAAGCGCTGGACATTTGAGAAAACGGTGTTTATTTTGCCTTTTATTTTATTAAGGGAAGTAGAGAAGCCTTAGCCCTGCAGTAGGACATTATAGGCTCACAATAATAATACCAAAAGTATGAATACTTAATTGACATCTCGATATTTATCATCATCCGAGCGTTGTTCCCGGTTGCATCTCTCTCGAGAGCCCGGGGTCCGCTTTCCTACTTTTACGTCTCCACTTCGCACGATCTTCGGCATCCCGTGTGGTGAGGCCATTTGCACGCATATCCGATCTTACAACGTCAAGCCAGCACTTCTTGGGTCTTCCCAATCTGCCGCGGCCGGGCGGAGGCGCCATGGCAAGACATTTGTTTCCCACGTAACTAGCCGGTTTTCGTAGAACGTGGCCGTACCACCGTAAGCGGCATTCTTGCAGTTTGTCTGCAATGTCTCGGACATGAAGGCTGCCCCTGATGCGGGAGTTTCTGACGCGGTCTTTTCGCGTCACTCCACACATCCAGCGCAGCATCTTCATCTACGTGACACGCAGCTCCTGCTTATGTCGCTCAAGCAATGGCCACGCCTCACTACCATACAAAAGGACAGGTCTAATGATCGTTTCACAGACCTGTCCCTTCAGTTTAACCGGCATTTTCGGGTCGACATCTCGATATTAATTTACAATAATTTATTAATCTTACGCCTTATATATGTGGATATATGGATATATTCATTGAATTTTGTATACTTATTTTTAGTACCTTACTTACTATTATGATTATATGGATGACATGCAAAATGGTGTTATAAATAAATGATTGTATTGTAATAAAAACAGTTAGGTAGGTACCTAGAAAAATGACTCTTTTCTCGGTACCTACCTAACTGTTAGTTATGTAAAAATTAGGAACAAATCACGAGAACAACATAGGTAAGTATAATTGAAACATTGCAAAAAAACAATCCCTATACATCTTGCACATAACTATACTTCAGAAACTTAGATCAAAAATGTAAACAAAAACGCATGTGCATGTGTGTTTTAAGCTTTAATAAGGCTAATAGATTACACGTTGCCGAACTATCGATAGCTAATGTCAAAAAACATCTATAATATCAAAAGGCATATTTTAAAAGTTTATTAGTATCGATACTATCGCTAAGTTTAGTACAATATTATCGAAAACTGCAATACTATCGATAGCCTATCGATACTATCGATTTGCCACAACTATCGATAGCCTATCGATACTATCGATTTGCCACAACTATCGAAAACCTATCGATACTATCGATTGTGAGCTTTCGAACGGCAACACTTATTACACTTATTATTACATGAAATCTACTTTACGTCAGTATGCGTTAATAAATGCTGGTCCAATTGCCGCTTCAGACCACACTTATACTCACACTTATCACACGACAAAGGTCTTTCATCACTATGTTTCAACAAACAATGCTCTCTCAAACGCCTCTTATGAATACACTTATACTCACACTTATCACACGATAATGGTTTTTTACCAATATGCGTCAATAAATGCTGGTGTAAATGATTCCTTTGCGTACACTTATACTCACACTTATCACACGAATACGGTGAATCATGTTTCAGTAGATGCCGTTTTAAATAGGCCCTCCGATTACATTTATATTCACACTTATCACATGAAAGCGGTTTTTCATCAGTATGTGTCAATAAATGATCGTTTAAGTGTCCTCTTGTGTAGCTCTTATAATCACACCTATCACATGTAAACTGTTTTTCGCCTGTATGCGTTAATAAGTGCTGCTTTAAATGCCGCTTTAGAGCACACTTATACTCACACTTATCACATGATAAAGGTTTTTCACCAGTATGCGTCAATAAATGCTCTTTTAAATGTACGTTTTGTGTACACTTATAGTCACACTTATCACACGAAAACGGTTTTTTACCAGTATGTGTCAATAAATGCCGATCTAAAGAGCCTTTTTTATGACATTTATAGTGACATATATTACACGAAAATAGTTTTCCGCCAATATGCGTTATTAAATGCCGCTCTAACTGAACCTTTAGATCACACTTATACTCACATCTACCACACGAAAACAATTTTTTATTATTATGTTTCAATAAATGTCGTGTTAAATCCCCCATTTGAATACACTTATACTCACACTTATCACACGCAAATGGTTTTTCACCAGTATGCGTCAGTAAATGCTCTTTTAAATGTACGCTTTGAGTACACTTAAACTCACACTTATCACACGAAAACGGTTTTTCACCAGTATGCGTCAATAAATGTCGGTTTAAAGAGCCCTTTCTAATACACTTGTAGTCACACTTATCACACGAAAACGGTTTGTCATCAGTATGCGTTAATAAATGCCGATTTAAATGCAGTTTATGAGCACACTTATACTCACACTTATCACACGAAAACGGTTTTTCTCCAGTATGTTTCAACTGATGCCGTTTTAAATCCCCCTTTTGGATACACTTATACTCGCACTTATCACACGAAAACGGTTTTTCACCAGTATGTATCATTAAATGTAACTTTAAGTTGTATTTGTATGCAGTTTTATAATTACAATGGGGGCACGAGAAAGTGTTTTTATTGTTCTGAATTACAGCTGATATGTTGGTGCTCCCGGGATGGTGTTCTGATGTCGTCGGTCCTGCAATTAAACATTGGGTTCTTTAGTAATAAGTAAAAAAAATAGTATGTTTATTAGGA
The DNA here is from genome assembly GCA_958496205.1 of Idaea biselata. Lineage (NCBI taxonomy): Eukaryota > Metazoa > Arthropoda > Insecta > Lepidoptera > Geometridae > Idaea > Idaea biselata. Next base: position 11,810,598 of record OY292402.1, read on the forward strand.
CCAGCACACACCAATAAAAAAAACCATACCGGCCCAGTGCGAGGTGGACTCGCTCACGAAGGTATGGAACCTTCGTGAGCGAGTCCACCTCGCACTGGGCCTTTACTTTAGGGTTCCATACCCTATTATCACAATAGGGTATGGAACCCTAAAGTAAATAATGGACCAAGTGAAATTCGTGTACGCAACGACAACGCATGTTTGCATTTATCTTTACCACTGACGACGCCAGTTTATCACTAGATGGCGCCAGTGGTAAAAATGAATCGCACTTATGTTGCGTTTAACTATGAAAAATTATATTTGTTGTAGCCTCCCTTAAATATTTGTTTTTAGTATTTGTCGTAAAAAAATTCAACTGTCTAGCTATCATGGTTTATGAGATACAGCCTGGTGACAGACAGTGGAGTCTGAGGTAATAAGGCCCCGTTTTTACACTGGGTATATAAAACGCTCAAACATCAAGTAAATATATCTAACAGTTTGTGTACAACTTTATGGCCCCTCTGAATATAGGCAGGAGTAGCTGCATCATTCCCCTCTCACATCCTGCCATTCCTTGCGTAAGTGCACATTAGTATTAGTGTATGACACACTCATACACTGTACGAGTGTATTACGCACTTATACACTGTACTATGAGTGTATTATACACTCAAACACTGAACTCGATTGAACCTGTGCAGTTCCAAACTTGTGTTTATGTATATTCTGAGGGGCCATAAAGTTTTACACACATTGTACAATTAAATATATCATGCTGCATCTTTATTAATGTTTTCGTCTTACTTTGAGTGTCATCATTCAGCTCAACCATTTTTCTAGGTCCGTGATCTACCCAATTATTATCCTGATCTGATGATATTTGACCCCATCCGACAACAGCTTTATTTGATGTCCCGGGAGTAGGTTCCTCTTTGACATTGTCCGATGACTTGGAAACGTCGAACTTGACATCATCAAATGGCTTTGGTTCAATTTCTATCTCTACCATGTCGGTACTTTCAGAATGGGACAACTCCCGTGTATTGTGGCAATCAGGGGCATCTGACATCTGTGTGTGGTCATCGTCATGATCACTTGTAATTTCATCCTTGATTTCTGTAACCTCAACATTGATTTCACCATCGTTTTCTGAAATAGAAAGGACTTCTTAGTTTTTATTATATTATTATTGGCTAGCTGCACCCTGTAGGCTCACCCACACAAGTCCCAATCCGTTGAAAGATGCAATGTATCTTTATATTAATTTAATTAATTTGACGACCTCAGTGGCGGGTCGGGGGAAGGCCTGACTGCAATGCAGGAGGTTGCGGGTTCAATTCCCGTCGGGTGCAAGTATTTATGCTTAAAAATAAATATTTGTATCTGGTCTGGGTGTATTCTATGTATCATATGTATGTATTTACAAAAAAAAGTATGATATTTAGTATATCCGTTGTCTAGTACCCATAGTACAAGCCTAGTGCTTAGTTTGGGGCTAGATTGCGCTGTGTGTAATGTCATGCAATATTTATTTATTTAATTCAAAAGATTACCCCTAACCAAAGAAAATAGAACCAATTGACTGCTCATAAGTATACCCCCTGCATGAAAATGGTACATCCTTTTAGTAGTGGTAATTGTAGGCATCACTATTTCAATAAACTTTTAAAATTCACACGATTTGTTATCATATTTACATTTTCCCGGGTCTCAACCATGTTACAATGGTCTTGGTCGCGGGGGTCCCCTCGCGACCAAGACCATTGTAACATGGTTGAAACGTCGAGGTAAGAAAATAAATAGTATGCGATAAAGACCCAGGAAAATGTAAATATGATCACTATTTCACACTCTAAGTATAGATAATGCATTGGCCACGAAGTTTGATTATTGAGTTGTGTTTTGTAGAAAAATTCACAGTATTAGCAGTCAATTGGTTCTATTGTTTTGCCCCTAACATACATACCTACATATTACGAACATTACCTCTTTAGCTTAATCTACTTTTTTGCTTAAATACTTCGAATATAAGCATGTTTCAGTAAGAAAGCTGGGTGCACTTTAGAATCCTACATCACGAATTTGTATAAAAAAAGACTTGTAGGAGATAGAGGAGAAAGAGGATTATTGCTAGTTTTATGTTTAGCAATGAAAAAAAAAATTTTCATACATTTTTACTTGAACTTCGAAAAAAATATACGGATCACCCGACTTGGATAGGTTAGGTTAATGTTAGAACATGATTACACGCAGCGCTTAATACTATCTTTAAATAAAACTAAGCTGCGAAGACTAAGCTGCTGCCAAAGCTGCGAAGGCGAGTGTCTGGTGCTGCGTTTTGTTAGCAAGGGCTGAGGGGCTGCTGCTACAGCCCTTGCGTCGCGCTGGAGCCCACACATATTCAAATTTTAGCGAAATTATAACCTCTAAATTATTATTACCTATATCTAAGGAATTGTTTAAATTACGCATCTGCTCAAGAGGGGAAGGTCTTAGGGGGGTTGTAGAACACTGCCCCCCTCCCCCCCCACCCCTCCCTACCTCCAAAATCGTGACGTAGGATTCTAAAGTGCAACCAGAAAGCTTTCTTTCACTATATCATCAGATGATACTTATTAAGTGATCACATGGTGCATACCTTTACATACAATTGGTGCTATGACTTAGGCTTTTGTGTTGGTTGTTAGTAACGGGTTGAAGAGTGCTACCGAGTAATTGCTTCTTTACATCACTACCACGTTTAGCATACGTTACGAGAAAGTATTTGTCAATATTATTGACTATTTTTCGTGTAGTATCTTGGCTGGGTGGGGGTCATGTGTGGTACTATATAGTTTATGCTGTCTTTCATGGATTGAAGTAATGAATCAATGTTACCTGCTGTGTCTACTACCTCCTGCTTGACTTCTACCGATACCCACATCGGCACCGCACTCATCCTGTGCAGAGGTCGACAGACAAAGATGTACACACACAAGTTTTACACTCGCTCAAATGCACTAATAGGCTATGGAATCACGGAACACTGATACATGCACCTAACAATAATTAATTAATACATTGAATAGAGTCAATATGAATAAATATAGGACCAAATAGCTTGAAAGAAAATGAAATCGGTGAAAAATGCACAAAGCGGTCGAAGCGTTCCAAACTTTTTTTTTCTTTACGGTCTTGAACGGATTATGGCCATTTTGGATTTAGCCAGTGTCAACTTGTGTCATGTCAACAATCTATGGTACACAAATATTTCACTGATTTTCACTCATTTTTAGACACCTGGCTGCGAGCTCTACGCCATTTTTCGTGAAATTTAGAAAATTTCTACCTTTTCCCACATTTATGGGTATCACGTCCACAGTTTAAGTCATAGCCTTAGATAAAAAAACTAAAGATACGGTACCTAGTCTCGGAAAATGAGACGATAAAACTGCGTCTAGCTGATGCACTAGCCTCAGTCGTATGTCGAACCGTTGCCGCTTGAGCACGTGCTGTCACACTGCGATTATCTTTTTGACATCTATCCTCTTTGCTTATTTACAAAGTCTGAATTATTCTTAAAGACAAATGTTTTTAAATACAATAATTTTAAGAAAATGCATGTATAGATGTTTCTAGCTCATTTTTCGAATACGCAATGTTAGAATATACCGTATCTACTTATTTTTGTTTTCATCTAAGGTCATAGCACCATTTTTTTTCTCTTAATATCTTCCGTAATATTGGTGTTTTTAAATTGCATTTAAATTAATTCGATAGCTGAGCGTAATAATGTACAAGACGTCCCTAAACATCAACTTCAACAACTAAAGTACATACTTGGCTAATCCTTATACACGTACATCTAGCAGGTTCGCTCGCTGTCCTGCGAATCATAGGTCCCTCTGTCTGTTGTGGGTAGGTATTATTGTATTATTTAAGCATTATTTAAGAGACATTGTTAGTGGCCAAAGAAAATGACTTGTAAAATCTTTATTTAGTTAAGTTTAAAGATTTTACAGGTTGCTATTGAGAGTTCTAAAAATCCGGACCTACCTATCCGGATATTTCTTAAATCCAGCTCCACTCAGCTGGACTCCGGAGATGGGCTTAAGAGATCCGTTGGACTTGTATCCCTAATCATGCTAATAATTTGTACCTACAATTTGCGGAAAGCGGAAAATACAGCTTTCCGCAAATTGTTGAAGCTACTGCTTACCACGGGGCTAGATGGCGATGTGTGTTGTATCTATTCTATTATTTATTATAAAGCTAGAGTTTGTTAGTTTGAACGCACTAATCTCAATTCTCAAAACCGTTCTCGTCCAATTTGAAAAATTCTTTCAGTGTTGTATAGTCCATTTATTGAGGAACGCTAAAGGCTATATTATATTTTCAAAAAAATTAGGCAGACGAAGTCTCGGGCACTGCTAGTTTATAAATGCTTTGTCCTGAGTGACTGACTGATTGATCTATCAACACATAGACTAAACCGCTGATAGTAGAGAGCTGAAATTTTGAGAGCGTGTACTTTACATGATGTAGGCATCCGAAAAGAAAGGATTTTTGAAAATTCCCACGGGATCGGGACATATGCGACTGAAACCGCGGAACACAGCTAGTTATCTTATAAAATGAAACAATAGAACATATTTCGTATAATATGTATATTCAAAGAAAATATCTGTACAATCTAGAAATATATTATTAATTGGTATCACAAGAGGACGTCTCGAAGGCACTAACGTCTGAATTCAACGGACAGACAAACATATATTTATATTATGAACAATTTATCTTAAACATAAATACGTCCCACGTTGGGCGCCATTTTAGAACCATGGGGCGCTGTTGTATAAATGATTACGATGTCTGTCCGTAAGCTTCAGTTGCACATTAAATCTAACAATAAGTGATTGTCAAAAAATAAATGTATAATAATTATAATGAATCAATAACAATATTTTAAGCCTAGAAATGTATCCGCATCTCTGTTGCAGTTTGTTGGACAACGTTTGGCAACATGTTCCACGTTTGGCAACATCCCGATTGTTAGGTTACAGCCACTGACCTGCATTATAATGGACAGGAGGTCTCGCACTGAATTTTGTGTCTAATTGATCTGCGCCATGATGCGCTGTTGTCGCGCGTTTTCTGGCGCAAATCAAATCGGCACAATGTCATTTTGTATAGTATAGCAATTCCAACGTACTTGTGTAGTTTCATTTCGGTGGTTACAGCTGATTCTTAATGTTGCAGTATCCACGGGGTCCAGCTAGTATATTATAAAATTACTAAATTCCATGAAATCAGCATCATTCAACAATCAGCAACACTACAACAAATGTTACAAATTGTTGGTCAACAAAAAGCAACAGCTTTGCGGATACACGATAAACAAATTAATGATTAAATAATTATCAATTTATAGCTACAAAAAAAACATTTAGGGTTGATTTTTCATATCTCTAGATTCTAGCTGATTTGAGAGTTGAAATTTTCAGATGATATTGCGTTTACGGATTTCGCTTGGTCCAGTGTTTATTTTAGTGTTCCGTACCCAATTGTGATGGAACGGAACCTTTCGTGAGCGAGTCCGACTCGCACTTTCTTAAGCGTATTGCATAGCTTTTATCGCAGGCTTTGAGCGCGGAGCTATTGCTATGCAATAGCTTTACCGCGGCAGTTCCCCGAGTGCCACACGTTTTTTTATAATCTGTAGATTGAAAAATCAACCCTTTATAATAATAAAAAACAATGTCAAGTTTATTTTTGTAAACACTAGCAGTCTTTGATTTCGTTGTGACTACCAGCATTATAATATTAACAAACTAGGTAGTAGGTATTTACAATATTCGATCGAATATAATAATAGGTAAATAATGTGTTTTGGGAACGGTTATGTAAGCCGAAAGGGGGTGGTTCTAGACGTCTAGGCAAACAAGTTTTGTTCTACGATTTTGATAAACTATAACTTTAGATTTTTTCTTCTGTTTTCGCGATTTCGCTTTGAAATTAAACTAATTAGCAACACGATTAAAACCGGTAAATTAGTTTAAATTACAAATATAACTCTTTTTTTTTGTAAAATTGAGGTTTTGTTAGCTCAAAAGTAAGCTATAGTTAGTTACAATAGCAATTACTTAAAATCATTGATGACCTTAACTTCCAAAAATTGCTCTTTTTTCGAAATTCGAAACAAAAAAAAACTAATTTCTAAAAGTTTTAGAACAAAACATATTCGCCTAGACATCTAAAACAACCCCCTTTCGACTTACACTACCGTTCGCCGAAAACTAATTTTGTAAATTAAAAAATAAAGGCGTATACACACGTAAAAATTAGTGGCGGGTGTACACGCGGCATAATCTATACTTACACTGTGCTAGGGTGGCCACAGATGTGTGCACTTCAAATAAATACTAAAAGCTAAGTTTTCAAAAGTGCGGCAAAGGAAAAACGAAAAATATCATATTCAGAAGGATGAGATCAGAATGACTGTTCTGTGCCACCGTTGAGGCTTATTTAAAAGGAAGGAATAGCTACTCTGTTCTCCTTACAAACGTAGTCGACTGTTTCCTCCCTGGATAAAGACATCAGAATACGTTTATGCCTTAACTTATATCTGCCATGAACATGCCTCTACGTTTTCTTTTCAATTTCTAATTATAATTGAAATAAAATTTATGAAAATATGATATGAGAATAATCAAAATATAGGTTCATGGTTATGGCATAAACGTATTTGCTCTAATGTCTTTATCCAGGGAGGAAACAGTCGACTATGTTTGTATGGAGAACAGAGTAGGCGTTCTTCCCCTTAAGGCGATCATAACACTACAAAAAAAGCAACGAAACATAAAAAAAACCCACAACATATAAAAAGGTCTTAAATCCTAATTTATTATGCAGTTACAACAGTTCTTTAAGGTCTTTTTCGAAGGGACATACAGAAAGTTTATTTACTATGAGATATCATTATGTCCCTCTTAGCTTTCACTGCAACTTCATTCGAGACATGCGATAAAAACCTTACTAGGTACATTATTACCAATGAAATTGAAGTTTTTAGAGGAACTTGAGTTCGCAATCACTTCTGACATGTACCATCTTAGGCGATTATCATACGTAGACGAAGAATAAGAAATGGACGAGACTACTAGGCAATAGATAATAGAGTGAGATAGATTGATCGTAAACTGTACGAGGGGGAGCGAGACGAAGAATAAGTCTTCTGTTCCATCGCTATTGTTTGCCCGACCTTAAGCCAAATTCATATTAAATAAATAAATTCTGTAATACAACACAAGGCGGCATCTAGCCCCGTGGTAAGCTACTAAGCTTGTGTTACGGTGACTAGGCAACGGATATAATACGTATATTGTTTTTACGTACATATTTTAACATAGAGAGACCAAAATATCTTTCAAATTGACACAATGTGGTCCAATTTCAGTACAAAAAGTCACTTATCGCTATGTCAGTCTGTGTTACGCTTACAGCTCGTACATTTTTCATCATTCGTCTACGTTCTCATAGTACTCATTTCAATAATGAAGATATTCTATAGAAAATTCTATTTCATTTTATGTACGATTTTATACGAACATATCTAACTACTAAAATTATTTAAAAACGGGGTAAGTATTTACAAATAATAACATAGTAAATACTCCATTTTTAAATAAAATTCAATTTGTCCATTCGAAAATGATCTTATTAAACTGAAAAGGCATATTACACTCATTTTGTATAATAAAAAAAATACTTGGCAATGTCAAAATCATACATAATTGTATGAGTCTCAAAAAAAAAATCGATTTTTTTTCGAGACAGCAATCGGATGGCAAGATCAATCGAATCGTTTGATTAGTAAATATCATATTCGTTATTCGAATAACGGGTTAGAATCGATTATTAATAATATAATCGTCATTATATAATCATAGCCTCGTTGCCGTAATGTTTATTTTAAAAAAAAATACATCGAAATGCAAAAATAAACATCTGAGTATTCGTGGTTTTTTTTTTTCGAGTTGTTTTTTATTTATTATTTTAATCAAAGTCTGATGACGTTGAAGAAACATTATTTAAAATCTTATTACTATTGATTGATATCAAGGCTTTTTTAAGGCACTTAAAATTCCCATTGATAATTATTGATTATAATCAATAATTATTTAAAATGAAGCTTTCAAAATTGAAGTGCTAATATAATAATTTATTAATCCCAGTAACTTATTTTTGAGAGCTGTTGGGTTTACTGTTTTTATAATTAATATTAATAAAGATTTTATATTTGCTTCATCAGTTTAGATATTTTTTTTAGACGTGGCTCTTTTTTGTGGCTCTAAATAACATATTTCCGTTTGTAAATAAAAATATTGATGATGGTTATAAAATGGTAGATCATTAGATAAGAAATACATCTTAAAATTCATATTTAACAATTAACAGCAGTAATTTTATTTTTAAATTGAACATATTATTTATTACAACATTTAATAGTTTGTAAACCCAACAGCTCCTTAGAAACAGTTCAAAATTTATGCGCTACAATATCTGGGAAACTGTATACCATATAGTTATGCCTTTTTCCACTGAGTGAATTATCTATAGGGCCGTTCATAAGTTGCTCATTGCCGTGCCTGGCTCGGCACGGTAAAACAAATACAAAATTGTGGAAAAAAACAATTCACACAATGTTTTTTTACTGGTTATTTTATTAGCGTCGGGTGATTGGCATCATCTTAATGGAAATATTTTAAAGGAAAAAATATATATCAACAAAAACACAAGGTGACGCGGGCGGGATTCGAACCAGCGTGTCTCAATTTTCATGACCGAGTGACTTTACTTTTAACCAGGTAATTTTCCTTTAAAATATCTCTATGATAGCCAAGTGCAGTTAAGGCGGTCTATGAGTCGAGGCGTTTTTCGGATTTTAAAGCAAACTTTGACGTTTTTAATAAAAATATTTAACAAGGATCAAAAATTCTCCGGTGACAGGATTCGAACCTGTGCTTGCCGGGCGAGTGCGCTAACCACTGCGCTAACCAGAACTTCACTATGCCAACTGATGCCAACCAGAACATCACTAGAATGGCCCTAAAAGACTTCAACCCCGACAAGTCCCACTGACCGACTCACTCACTGACTGAGCCCGAAGATCTTCAAGGCATTGAAGGCAGTCGCCAGCGCCACCTCTTCAGGACTCTTCCCCAGGAAGCCGGCCACCAGCTCCACGATGGCTGGCAACGCGCAAGGCTCGTTGCGTTGGAAGGTGCAGTAGCGGTTTACGAACATCATTGATCTGGGGTCAAGGGAATGGACATTTGTTGAGAGATTTTTGCAATTTACCGAGCCGATTTAGCGAGTCAATGGCACATGTAACTCTCCCGAAGGTCAAATTTTTGAGGACCAAAAATAAATAAATTCAATGAACAATACACAGCGCCATCTAGCCCCGTGGTAAGCAACTAAGCTTGTGTTACGGTGACTAGACAACGGATATAAAACTTATATTTATTTTTCAGTCCAGACCGTACACAAATATTTATTTTTTAAGCATAAATACTTGCACCCGGCGGGAATCGAACCCGCAACCTTCTGCATTACAGTCACGCTTTCGCACGACGTGCCACAGAGGTCGTTACTTAGCCTTATCTACCGCGCTATCAGTGACCTTCATCAGAGGCAGTTTCCTATTGCTAACTGTGTAATCTGAGACTGTCATTTAAGCAGAAGGTTGTTTTAGCTAGAGGTTAATTTTCAGGACTTTGGAAATTTTTCGAACGAAGAAGAAATGCCTTTTAAGAGGGGAAATACTTTAATTACTCGCAGCCATTCTGGCAGGCCTTCTGACAGCAGCCGTCTGATGCCTTGCGTCAGACTTGTCCTTGCAATGTACCCTGGATTACTGACCTCTCAGTGAGCGAGTCTTTGACATGTAGCGGCAGCTTGGAGGCGCGCATGTTGGGGTACATGAACGGGGAGTCCGTCTCCACCAGTAGCCGCTCCAGCGGGAGCTGGCCTTCTGACAGCAGCCGTCTGATGCCTTGCGTCAGACTTGTCCTTGCAATGTACCCTGGATTACTGACCTCTCAGTGAGCGAGTCTTTGACATGTAGCGGCAGCTTGGAGGCGCGCATGTTGGGGTACATGAACGGGGAGTCCGTCTCCACCAGTAGCCGCTCCAGCGGGAGCTGGCCTTCTGACAGCAGCCGTCTGATGCCTTGCGTCAGACTTGTCCTTGCAATGTACCCTGGATTACTGACCTCTCAGTGAGCGAGTCTTTGACATGTAGCGGCAGCTTGGAGGCGCGCATGTTGGGGTACATGAACGGGGAGTCCGTCTCCACCAGTAGCCGCTCCAGCGGGAGCTGGCCTTCTGACAGCAGCCGTCTGATGCCTTGCGTCAGACTTGTCCTTGCAATGTACCCTGGATTACTGACCTTTCAGTGAGCGAGTCTTTGACATGTAGCGGCAGCTTGGAGGCGCGCATGTTGGGGTACATGAACGGGGAGTCCGTCTCCACCAGTAGCCGCTCCAGCGGGAGCTGGCCTTCTGACAGCAGCCGTCTGATGCCTTGCGTCAGACTTGTCCTTGCAATGTACCCTGGATTACTGACCTTTCAGTGAGCGAGTCTTTGACATGTAGCGGCAGCTTGGAGGCGCGCATGTTGGGGTACATGAACGGGGAGTCCGTCTCCACCAGCAGCCGCTCCAGCGGGAGCTGGCCTTCTGACAGCAGCCGTCTGATGCCGCCGTCAGACTTGTCCTTGCAGATGTAACCTGGATTTACAAACAAACCAAATGAAAATATTCTATTAAGTGCTTAAGCCTGCACTGGGCTTTCATAGAAATATTACTCCCGGTTTGAGTAAGATGCTGGTTCGAATCCAGCCCTGCGTCTTTCGTGCGTTGTGTTTTTGCAGAAGTATAGTTTCTTTATAATATTTCTAAACCAAATGAAAATGAGGTGTAGCTAGACCAATGAGGGACTCATTGGCCTGGTTGGCTCGCCGATCACCTTCCGCAGCCGCGGTGATCGTGCGGGTTCAGCAACGCTTGGTGCGGTCATTATTTGGAAGGGAGGGTCACCGATAATGTGTGTGGCGAACAACCAGCTCTTTCATGCTTTGGAATGCACGTCAAGCAGTTAGTCTTGGTTGTTATCTCTGATAGCAGATAGCCATAGGGGTCGATCTCAGAAAGAATGTTATATGTACGATTTTTAATTTCAGCCTATAATCTAACGTTTTCGTTCTTCGCATTTGACATTTTTTCTTCAGGATATAGTGTCAAATCATGGTCTACAATTAAATAACTAAGTATATGAAGCGTTGAAGGGGTTCGCCACAAATGTCTTCTCGTAGCTACAAGCTACAGCAAATTAATACCTCCCCTTACATATTGCCCGTAAATAACACCACAGTATAACTAACTTACCAGTGATACCCAAATAGAAGCCCTTCTCAATGTACTTGAGGCCTTGTTCCACAGAGCCGGTGAAGGAGTGAATGACGACGGGAGGTAGTCGGGAGGTGAACTCATCCAGGATCTTGATCACGTCATCTTGGGCCTCTTTCTCGTGGACGAATAGAGGTTTACGGAGTTCGCACGCCATTTCGACCTGGAATATTTGAAAATGATGATAAATATTTTATCCATACATACCCTTGTCTTATAATCTAAATCTACACTAATATCATAAAGAGGAAAGATTTGTATTTTTGTGTGTGTGTTTGTGTGTCGTATGTTTGTTTAATAAACTCAAAAACTACTGTGCAGATTTCAAAAATTCTTTCACCATTAGAAAGATACATTCACCCTGAGTAACATAAGCTACTTGTGATCACGATATTCCCACTGCATCGGGACTTACGCGGGTGAAACTGCGGGCGGGACGCAGCTACTCTATACTAATTCGAAAGTCCCCGAACCCGCAATCTTCTACATTGCAGACGGGTTTTCACCCGACGCACCACAGAAGCCGTCGAAACAACAAAGCTATCTGTATCTTCAATTTATACATATTTCATTACAATTATTTTATTGATAACAATTAATTATATAGATTTTTCTTCTGTCTTCGCGATGTGTATTGAAATTAAAGACATTTTTCGGTTTTAATCGCGTGGTGTTTATTACTAAGGGACCTGTAAAGGTCCCGAAACGTTGAGCGTTGAAACAATGTTAAAAGTTATAAACACCACGCGATTAAAACAAAAAAAAATCTTTAATATCAATCAATTATGGTTTATATCCTTTACCGCCGTGTGAGGTAGAGTATATTTTTAGCCGCCATGTTTACAATCGAGCGGAACTAACGCAATCGACTACTTTTATGTTTAGTGTGCAGGACAGGCGCTAAAACTCAATAAATTAATTAAAAACATCCATTTTTCTGCAGAAACATTCTATCAACAAAACCTTTGAACTCTGTACTTGACCTTTGAACTTTGACAGGAAACTGTCAACTGACAGTGACAGATAGAATGTATCTCGTAATTAAGGTAATCTCACACTTTGATAATCATTGTCTTTGATCTATTGTGGATTTGTGGCCAATCGATTAGAATCGATTCCAACTTCTGACTGTGTGAAGATACCTTAATTTATTATTCAGCGCCATCTATAATTGAGTAGCGCGAAACTTCTATCCAGAATGACCTCGAACATAGAACCTACTAGAAAACGCGGGAACTTTAAACTTCTCCAGACCTTTCGGGAAAATTGTAGTTTTCCTAATTTTTGATATAAAAGCTGCACCGAGACCGTGCAGCAGTCAGTCATTATTTGATCAGCGCTAAGTGAACAAGCCAGGAACATCCAGTGAACGGATCCGAGAGTATCTTCAAGTGAACCGAAGTACTTTCAGTCAGTTACTTTTTTACCAGCGCTAAGTGAACAAGCCAGGAACATCCAGTGAACGGATCCGAGAGTATCTTCAAGTGAACCGAAGTGCTTTCAGTGAACTTTGTGCTAAAAGTTATCATTTAACCAGTGAACGGACCTGAGAGTAATTTTTAAGTGAACAGAAAATCTTTCAGTTGTGATAACCAGTAATTACGAACAAGTTGTGTTTAAATCGAACAGTTAGTGTATTTATTCAGTTTAGTTTCCGTGATCTTTGTTGGTATTTTCAGTGCTCATTTATTGTGAACTAGTGAACTTAATTTTGATCCTATACAGTCCGCTTTATTTGTGAACCTTAATAAATATTTGAACCGAACTCAGTGTATTAGTACGTAGTTTCCGACCAACCCAGCACCGTGCTTTTCATTGGTCCTTCGAGCCGGATACGCCGGGATACGTGCTTTTCATTGGTCCTTCGAGCCGGATCGCCGGAAACTGCAAAATGTCACCGACCCTTCGATCAGCAGGTAAAACAGGCGACGCACCTGTAGCTACTACATCTGCGGCCACATCGAACGCAGACATCGTCGGGCTCACTCCCAACTGGACCACTGCCGTGTCCACGAACAGTTTGGGCGTACCCACCATGACGACAGCTGCCCCGGCCGGTTCTGCTTGCGGAACCGCCACCACAGTGGTGCCTGCTACCACGCTGGTTATGTCCAGTGTACCCGGAGTCACTCCTATAAAACTCAAGAACCCTCCGGATGCGACTCTCACTCAATCAGATGTAAGAAGCACAACATCCACAAAGAATACTACTAAGCTGAAACAACGTCAACTTGCCCTAGCCACAGCTAAACGCAAATTATTGATCGCTAAGGCCAATAAAACTCAAGCAGAAATCAAGGAGGCACAAGCACAAGCAGAGAAGAAACTAGCTGATGACCAGTCGGAAATTGCACTTATGGACATCCACATTGCCCAAATAGAATTAGATTACAGCAATGATGATGAAGATATCGCTTCTGAAGTCTCCGAACCCAGGAATCAAAATATTGACCAGTGGCTTGATACAACTGTCATCGAACAGTACAAGCCACATCAAGCTGAACCTGATGAGACCCGGGAAACCCGAAAGACGTCACCGGCGGGAGCGGCAGTCCAAGGACTGTCACCGCTTCTGCAACCGCCACCGCCGACAACCGGAGCTACGCCATACGTAACGCCAGCACACTGGCAACCGAACCCTACGTTGGCGCATGCCCCACGAACCCTGCCAGAGACCAGAGCCGTGTCCTGGCACCCGAACCAGTCGGCGGAACCCGAACTGCCAACATACTGGCACCCGAACCAGATGTCTAAAACTGAACCATCGGAGACCTTCAACAATGCGTCGGCACCTGAACCGATCCCGAACCTGACGACAGCACTACCTGCACAGCCAGTTGCCGCACCGCTGCCGCCACCGCTGACTTTGAACAACTGGGCACCAACAGAACCAAGAAACGATCTAGCCCAACAACCTAAAACAGAAATCCAAGACATTGTAGCGACAGCAATAACTAGTGCCGTCCAAGCAGCACATCGAGCCTCACGCTGCACAGAACTTCCCACATTTAATGGGGCCTATGAAGAGTGGCTTATATTCCGCGCCGCCTACCTTGAGACTGCTCCCACTATCTCACCTCTGGAGAACATGGCAAGACTTAGAAGAAGTTTGCAGGGACCAGCCAAGGAGGCAGTACAGGGATTATTGATCTCTGGAGCCGATCCAAGCAGTGTCATCCAAACTCTAGAAACAAGATTTGGACGACCATATGCCATAGCCACAATAGAAATTGATCGACTCAAGTCACTGAACCGACTCACAGAGTCACCTACAGATGTGTGCATATTTGCCACTAAAGTACAGAACGTAGTTGCTACACTACAGGCACTGAACTGCCAGCACTACATGTACAACCCTGAACTCACTGGAGGTCTAATTGACAAATTGACTCCAGTACTTAAACAAGAGTGGTATAAGTTTGCTTCGAACCAACCACAACAGGAACCTGATCTATCCAAATTCAGCCGCTTCATAATAAGAGAAGCTCAGATCCGCAGCCCATTTGCACCTCCAGAACACATTGAACCAGGCAGATCATACCAACAGCACAACTATCATCGAACCTATGCTGTACATGAACAAAGACCCAAGTGTCCAGTCTGTAATAAGGAAGGACACTTGACTATGGGCTGCAAACAGTTCACATCACAGTCTGTGAACAACCGATGGAAACTGGCTATGGAAAACAAATTATGTTTCCGTTGCCTCCATCAACTCATGCAGAACCATAACTGCAAGCCACAGAGGTGTGGCATCGACGGCTGCATACACCGTCATCACAAGTTGCTGCATGACAGCAATTCTATGAACCAAAAGAAGAAAAACAAAGAAGATGAACATGTGAACTCTGCGTGGACACCTCAAGTTTCCTACTTGAAAATATTACCGCTGCGAGTATCAGGACCGGCGGGAGTGGCCGACACCTTTGCTCTACTGGACGATGGATCCACGGTCACTCTTATTGACACCGACCTAGCAAAGAAAATTGGAGCCTCCGGTCCAACTGAACCACTTCACATAGTTGCATTCCACGGTGAGAGATCTGCTCATCATAGAACCCGTCGAGTTAAGTTCACTGCTACAGGAAAAAACGGCCACACAGAACAAATTGAAGCCCGGACAGTGAACAACTTAGAACTCTCTCCGCAGCAATTATCCAAAGAAGTCGTTCAACACTGCAAGCATCTACGTGACCTGCCTGTCTATGGTTATGCCAAGCCGAAGATTCTCATCGGTCAAGACAACTGGCACCTTTTGCATGCTGCAGAAACCCGCATTGGTAAACAAAATCAATTGGTGGCATCCCGAACGCCACTTGGGTGGGTTATCCATGGCCGGCAAACTGAACCTTTGAACCAAATGAACCACATTCGACATCGAATGTCCAGCCAACGCCTGGATGACACGAAGACCACCGCTGAACGTAAAAAACCGAACAAGAAGTCCCGCAACAAGAAACGTAAACGTAGACACAGACGCAGTCTACAATCAAACTTGAACTCAAGGACTGAACGTAGTCCAATAGTCGCAGTGAACAGCGACACTCGTAATAATAGTTAACGACGACAGAACCCCGCGTCAACAAACTCCTCGCCCCGTGAACTCAAGCGAGAGATCCTGCCTACGAACTTCCAAGAACTTCCGTCAAAACCTGCAACCATACTGCCTGCACCAAAGGGATTGTATTGCCGACGGAGACCGCGGACAATACACGGCGGGAGTATGTGCAGGACAGGCGCTAAAACTCAATAAATTAATTAAAAACATCCATTTTTCTGCAGAAACATTCTATCAACAAAACCTTTGAACTCTGTACTTGACCTTTGAACTTTGACAGGAAACTGTCAACTGACAGTGACAGATAGAATGTATCTCGTAATTAAGGTAATCTCACACTTTGATAATCATTGTCTTTGATCTATTGTGGATTTGTGGCCAATCGATTAGAATCGATTCCAACTTCTGACTGTGTGAAGATACCTTAATTTATTATTCAGCGCCATCTATAATTGAGTAGCGCGAAACTTCTATCCAGAATGACCTCGAACATAGAACCTACTAGAAAACGCGGGAACTTTAAACTTCTCCAGACCTTTCGGGAAAATTGTAGTTTTCCTAATTTTTGATATAAAAGCTGCACCGAGACCGTGCAGCAGTCAGTCATTATTTGATCAGCGCTAAGTGAACAAGCCAGGAACATCCAGTGAACGGATCCGAGAGTATCTTCAAGTGAACCGAAGTACTTTCAGTCAGTTACTTTTTTACCAGCGCTAAGTGAACAAGCCAGGAACATCCAGTGAACGGATCCGAGAGTATCTTCAAGTGAACCGAAGTGCTTTCAGTGAACTTTGTGCTAAAAGTTATCATTTAACCAGTGAACGGACCTGAGAGTAATTTTTAAGTGAACAGAAAATCTTTCAGTTGTGATAACCAGTAATTACGAACAAGTTGTGTTTAAATCGAACAGTTAGTGTATTTATTCAGTTTAGTTTCCGTGATCTTTGTTGGTATTTTCAGTGCTCATTTATTGTGAACTAGTGAACTTAATTTTGATCCTATACAGTCCGCTTTATTTGTGAACCTTAATAAATATTTGAACCGAACTCAGTGTATTAGTACGTAGTTTCCGACCAACCCAGCACCGTGCTTTTCATTTAGAAACTGTTTATTTTTGGTATAGTGTCTATGTACTCTTTAGGAAATATACCTTCTTAATTTTAACTATATATTTGAGTTCGTGCGTCTCTTCTGACCACGGCCGGTGTCACCTGTTTGTCGAAACGTTGAGGTAATTAAGAGGAAAGTCTACCTACTATTTCCATACAAACGTAGTCGACGTAGGCGCATTAGTCATGGCTGATAAAGACTTTATGGCATAAACATATTTTTCCCAATCCAGGGAGAAAACAGTCGACTACGTTTGTGTGGCGAAACGAGTAGTTAAGACTTTTCCCTTAAAATCCATAATTATCTACAACGCGATCGAGACCCGTACTTCTAATATTAATAATAGGTTAACCCCTCGGATTCACCCGCGCAAATCTCGATCCCGTGAAAGTATCGGGATGTAACGTGGCCTATATTACTCCAAAAGATGCAATGTAGTAGTCGTTATAGTAGTTTATTTTACAGAACGGCACGAAGTATACTTCATCACTAGGCACGTCCGCGTGGATGCGCAGGTCCCATGGTTGGCCTGCGCGCCCAAGGCGCAAATTGTTCTTAGCAAATCTTGGTGCAGCACAAATGTATCTTCATATTAAATTTTAACAAAATTAAATACAACGAAGTATAGTACAAGCTAGATTGCGCTGTGTGTATCGTACACACAGCGCAATCTAGCTTGTACTATGGGTATTAGACAACGGATATACTACGTATTATACTTTTTTTTTTTGTAAATAACAAAAACATGATAACATTGGTTCATTGTTTTCGGAGATTACCCCCAACATACACACACACATGATATCATGAAATTTGGAGAGTGTGTTCTTTATAGTGTGTACGTATCCACTATCCACTAAGTGTTATTCAAAAATCCCGCGCGATCGGGACTTACGCGGGTGAAACCGCAGGACCCAGCTAGTGCATAAACATAACATTTCAAACGCCGATCTTCTAAAAAACTCCAATTTCACTGGCGCATTCCCAACCTTCAAAGTATATTAATCGAGTCATGATCTAACCGCACCTTTTTCTACAAGATTCCAAAAATAGTATATAAAAAGCAGCAGACGTCGTTGGCGATGATCCAACCATCGTATCCAGGAGACGTTGACCAGTCGTACCTTGATGTTATCGACGGTTTATTTCAAAAACATCTGATAGTGGACGTCCGTAGAAATTACTAGCAAAATCACACTTTTTAGTGTTTCAGTTACTGTACCCAAAGGGTAAAAACGGGACCCTATTACTGAGACGTCGCTGTCTGTCCGTCTGTCAGGCTGTATTTCTTTTTCCGTGCAGTGGTGTGGCTCACTTAAGAGGACAGTCTCCATTCTCTTTCTCCATACAAACGTAGTTTACATTTTCCTCCCTGGATAAAGACATTAGAGCAAATATGTTTATGCCATAAAACCTATATCTGTAATGACTATGCATCTACCTTTTGTTATATTTTTATTTTTTTATTATTATTCTAATTAGAAAATGAATTAAATAAAAAGGTAGATGCATAGTCATGACAGATATAGGTTATATGGCATAAACATATTTGCTCTAATGTCTTTATCCAGGAAGGAAAGTTTAAACTACGTTTGTATGGAGAAAGAGAATGGAGACTATCCTCTTAATGTTAGAGTTTTCAGGTCCCCTAAGACCTCTAAATTGAATAGACATATCTCTCGCAACACTATCAATCGGGAAAATAATATAGGCTGTTTATTTTTTTTGCAAAAAGACAAGGTTCGATTCCTGGCTTTTTTCAAGTCAGTCAGGAAATCATTTTTCAAAAATATAAATAATGCCACTTTAGTTTTGTCAAAGTCGGGGACGCAACTGCTACACCGCAAACAGTGTTTTTCGCAATCTCTTATAGTTTAGGATATCCTCCTGAACGCCTGAGATCAGAAACAAATATTTATTTTTAAGCTCAAATACTTGTTCCTGACAGGAATTGAAACCAAAACCTTCTGCATTGCAGTCGGACATTCGCCCACGGGTCACAAGGACATCAATATTCTCTTGTTCTAAATACATACTACCTACTATATGTATACATAATCAAACGAGCATTGAGCTATATGAAGAAAAGTAATTAAACATATCGATCTAAGCCACTTGCCTAGCCATTTGTTTCCACTAATTGAACGACAAATTAAGGTGCGGCTTAAAGAGGATAGTCTCTATTCTCTTTCTCCATACAAACGTAGTTTAAATTTTCCTCCCTGGATAAAGACATTAGAGCAAATATGTTTATGCCATAAAACTTATATCTGTCATGCATGACTATGCATCTACCTTTTTATTTTTTTCATTTTATTATTATTTTAATTAGAAAATAAAAAAAAATAAAAAGGTAGATGCATTGTCATGACAGATATAGGTTTTATGGCATAAACATAGTGGCTCTAATGTCTTTATCCAGGGAGGAAAATTTAAACTACGTTTGTATGGAGAAAGAGAATGGAGACTATCCTCTTAAAGATAAAAAAATATGTACAAAACTTGACCTCTATGGTACTTAGACTGTCCCAAATAAATGTTAAACGGTATATAATTGCATCCGTACATCACGCCCGCATCTTATCGTGTGAGATGCGTACTGCGTAGGCACAAGGCACACTCGTGCGCATTGAATCAATTTAACCTTTTCAATTTCAAGTTGATGATAATCATTGAGATGTGTCTCGGTGGACGACGGGATTATTGATAAGATGGTGCTTCAAGATAGGATAAAGAGAAAATACTAGCTGACTTGGCGGACTTTGTTCCGCTTTGGTGGAAAAAAAATCCGTCTCCTGGTTTTAAGCTACCTCCCCATTTAATTTTCAGCCAAATCGGTTCAGCCGTTCTTGAGTTATAAATAGTGTAACTAACACGACTTTCTCTAATATACATAGATTGCATTTGTGTAAATACATACATATGACACATAGATAACGCCCAGACCAGTTGCACCTGGCGGGAATCGAACCCGCAACCTTCTGAATTGTAGTCGGGCCTTTGCCCGACGCGCCACAAAGGCTATCAAATGTTTCAAAACAAAAGCTTATCTCAATGATTTAATTCTACAGTTACGAGTAATTTTCATTACTCACCCAAATGATTCTTAAAAGCAAATTTTCAGTCTTATAGGTACTAAATTGCAGTTTAAAATCATTTATTTTAAACTGCAATTTAGTGAGTCATTAGGTATTCAGTCATGACCTGCTTTTAGGTATCGATGCCGGTCTTGAACGTTTAGCTAATTTAGTGTTTATTGATAAGCACTAATTAGCTCTTGAAGTTCTCGATCGATTTTTAAAAGAGGAAAGACAACCTACTCTTTAAACGTACTGACTTCCTAAAGAGGAGGAGGTTATCAATTTGGTTGAATTTATTTTATTTATTCATTTCTGTGTACGTCACGTGACTTCTTAGCGAGTCTAGAATACAAAATAACTCGCGAACCGTGTAGAAGCTAGCCGGCGCGGCAGCGTCCACAAGGTTTTTTTTTGCGGAATAAGGCCGCAGATTTACACACACCTGTAATGCTTGTACTATGGCACCTACCTGTCGTTTGAAGACGTCTCTCTGCACATGCGGCTCGGAGAAGTCCTTGCTGTAGTTAAGGCCACACTCCCCGACGGCGACGCACTCCGGCGCACTCGCGATGTCTTGCAGCTCCGTCCACATATCGTCTTCTACCATTGACTTGGCATCGTGGGGGTGTACACCTAAGGAAATATATTAAATAAAATCAATAAATTGTGTCTCCACAACATACAGCGCCATCTAGGCCCGTGGTAAGCTACTAAGCTTGTGTTACGGTGACAAGACAACGGATATAATACTTATATTTATTTTTCTTTTGTAAATACATACATATTATACATAGAGGGACGCCTGACTAGACACAAATATTTATTTTTTAAGCATAAATACTTGCACCCGGGGGGAATCGAAACCGCAACCTTCTGCATTGCAGTCGTGCTTTCGCACGATGCGCCACGGATGTCGTAAAAAACCGTTTATATATAAATAATAAAATTCTGTGAACATCACACAGCCTCACCTAGCCCCATGGTAAGCTAATAGGCTTGTGTTACGGTGACCAGACAATGGATATAATAATTATATTTATTTTAAATACTGCTGGACTTATTCGCTTAAATATTATTATTTTTATTTTTTCTTACTTCGTGGCCTCGAATATATTACAATAGTCGTGTATATCTTGGTCTCCTCGCGAACAAGACTTTTAGAAATCTATATATAAATTATAGATAGTAGCCGATTCTCAGACCTACTGAATACGCATATAAAATTTGGTAAAAATCGGTCGCGCCGTTTCGGAGGAGTACGGTAACTAACATTGTGACATGGAAATTTTATATATTAGACTAGCTGACCCGGCAAACGTTGTTTTGCCTTATAAATTATAGATAGTAGCCGATTCTCAGACCTACTGAATGCGCATGTGGAGTTTGGTGGAGATTGGTGAAGCCGTTTCGGAGGAGTACGGTAACTAACATTGTGACATGGAAATTTTATATATTAGACTAGCTGACCCGGCAAACGTTGTTTTGCCTTATAAATTATAGATATTAGCCGATTCTCAGACCTACTGAATACGAAAATAAAATTTCATAAAAATCGGTAAAGCCGTTTCGGAGGAGTACGGTAACTAACACTGTGACATGGAAATTTTATATATTAGAAGACTAGCTGACCCGGCAAACGTTGTTTTGCCTTATAAATTATAGATAGTAGCCGATTCTCAGACCTACTGAATACGCATATAAAATTTGTTAAAAATCGGTCGCGCCGTTTCGGAGGAGTACGGTAACTAACATTGTGACATGGAAATTTTATATATTAGAAGATAGATAGAAGATTATAAAGAGGAAAAATTTAGGCTACTTTTGATCCCGATATTCCCCCGGGATCGGGACTTATGCGGATGAAACCGCGGGACGCAGCTATTTATGAAATAAGTGATGCCATGAACTGTAAGCGTTACAGGACGAGAAATTTGATAATTTTCATATTTCTATTCACCATGTCACACATTTTACGTCTCACGGCAGGGGTTCGCCCGACGCGGTACAGAGGCCGCCAAACACCCATATTACAAGCTCAGTTGCTTCTCCAGTTAGGTTATAAAATACAGCAAGTTACATAATAATAACCAAGAGAAAGTATAGTCTGTACAGAGTATGTATGTTAATCTTTAAGGTTTGATAAGTAAGTAGTGTAATTGGTGTACGTAAATTACAATTAATGTTAATTTAGATCTTGTGTTATGTTATGTATTGTATGAGGGGCAGGCGTTTGGACAATTTGATTTATTTATATTGTATATCTTTCTGTGTTTCCGTGTTGTTGTTGTTTTTAACAGGATTTATTGCTGGCTTCCCCCGCCTTAAGGGGAAGGTATATAATTCATATTTAGTTTAGGTTTATATTATATTCAGTTTAGGTCTTATATACCCCCTTGAGCGTAGAATACACATACTGAGCTCGCCGTGTAGCCCCGGCATAGGATGGGGTTACCCCGTTTCTTCCCGTCTCGGATCCCTTAGTCAACGTTCATGTTGTGAAAGGTGACTAAGGGATCTGGGGGAGACTATGGCTGATATGCGTGCAAATGGCCTCACTAGGCGGAATGCCAAATATCGTGCGAAGTGGAGACGTAAAAGTAGGACAGCGGACCCCGGGCTCTCGAGAAGGATGAAACCGGGAACATCGCTTACATTATGATCATAACGATGGTCAATAAGACCTGACTTATCGACTGAGTTTAAGAAGATCCCGGGCTGTCGAGAGGTATGCAACCAAAAACATCGCTCGGATGTGGGGGCCGTACTAGTCAAATTTCTGCACTTCGATTTTCGTAGCTACCTAATTACATACGTAGCTCATTGACAGCTCTGTATACAGTTGTTAGTAGGTATACCACATACCTGCCATATCTCAATATGACCTCACAGCATTCCAGTTGATCTATCTACCTATTTTGATAAGCATACTCAGCACATTTCTGTAATAAGATCGACAGTAGAGCGCCATATGATTAATAATAACTGTGCCCCACATGGTGTCACCCGCACAATTCCCGATCCCGTCAAAATATTGGGACAAAACATATTCTATGTTACTTCCAAAGATGTAATGTAGCCTCATATTAACTCGTCAATTCCCAGTGTCACCTGTAGGTGACAGACCTTTTTATTTTTTTTTATAATACATTCCAACTTTTTTTTATAATTCTACCATTATAGTAGAAAACCCAATGAATACTACTACTCATTTTTATAATCTGGTAACACATGCTATATACCCCGTGTCGAATTCTTTACATTGACTTGCAGGTAGTTGAAAAAATCTAAGTGTGTGTCGTTTCTTGTGTTAGAAAGTGAAATAAAAAATGGTTAAACCGTAAGTATTGTGTTTTTTGTTATTGAATATGTTAGATAGATATATGAGCTATATTATAAAAGTATTTTCTGATGAAAATACATAACAGAATTATAAGTATCACGCCGAAAATAACTCGTGTCACCTGTAGGTGACACTGGGCATTATAACAACTTTATTGTTTTGATGAAACCATAGTACCATACTTTGGTAGACACGGCACCAAGCAGCATATTCATGGCAAACCAATAAGGTTTGGTTACAAGCTTTGGTCAGCAGCAACTCGCCATGGATATTTGGTAAATTGTGAGCTCTATCAGGGTGCGTCCGGCCCCAGCCTCAAGATGCAATCCGACTTAGGTCTAGGAGCGGCTGTTATTATAGAACTCCATTCAAGATTACCACAGGAATTGGGACCATACAACGTATATTTAGATAATTTCTTTACCGGTTTACCACTGCTAAAGTACTTGCGAGAGCAGAACATTGGGGGCACTGGTACTGTTCGAGAAAACCGTTTAGAAAATGTCAATTTACCCAACTCAAAGGAAATGAAAAAAGAACCAAGGGGAAAGCTATGCCATAAAGCTTCCGAAAATATTATCGTGGCTAAGTGGCACGATAATAGTATTGTTACGGTCACATCCAACTGCCATAGATTAGATCCCATCACTAAAGTCGATAGGATTGGTTTTGTCGACAAAAAACGGGCTAAAATTCAAGTCGATTGCCCAGGACTCATCAAAATGTATAATAAGTACATGGGCGGGGTAGACCGTTTTGATGAGAACGTCGACTCTATGAGGGTAGGTCTTCGTGGCAAAAAATGGTGGTACCCTCTCTTTGCATTTGGTATAGATGCAGCTTGCCAGAATGCATGGCTAATAAAAAGGCAATTTGAATCAAACTGGACATACTGTGACTTCCGGCGAAATGTTGCAACCACCTACCTGCAAAAATATGGTAAACCTTCCACCCGAGATTCTGCTTGTGGCGTTCCAGTGCAAATGAGGGTACCTACTGAGGTCAGGAATGCCGGAAGTGCGGATGACCATACACAAATTGACTGCTCCCAGCGAAGATGCGGATTTTGTCACCAGCGCACTAGAAAAATGTGCGCAAAGTGCAATATTGGCCTCCATGTGAAGTGTTGGTATATATTCCACAATAAATAATGTTTTTTTTTTATTTAATTCATATATAAATATTAAATACAAAAAATACAAACTGTCGTTTAATTTCATGTCTTGGCTTTATACAATGCCCAGTGTCACCTGGAGGTGACACCTTCATAAATAAAAATGAGGGTAGTTTTTTATTACAAATTATTTTTTTTTGGTCTTTACTACATGTAGTTTTACTATTTCATCAAAAAAAACTGCATTATCTCCAACAAACGCATACATCCAAACTTTTCTTCTTTATTACCCACAAAGGAGCAGAGCAGGTTTATGAATTAGGGTTTTTGTTTGTTTGTCTGTACACAATTGAATGTTCCCATTTATCTTTAAATAGGCTTGACCAATTTAGATATGGTTTCTGGATTAATTTAGATATGTAAAATGTTTGTGATTTATTGGCAATGATTTAAAAGTTATCTACACTAATATTATAAGGAGGGAAGATTTGTATTTTTGTGTGTTGTACGTTTGTAATGAATAAATTCAAAAACTACTGGACCGATTTCAAAAACTCTTTCACCAAATGAAATCTACATTATCCTAGAGTAACATCAGAGTGTTCAAGAGCTTACTAGCTTATTAGCCTTACATTTGATCCCGATATTCCCACGGGATCGGGACTTACGCGGGTGAAACCGCAGCTAGTAAAAAATAAAGCAGTATTTTAGTATAATATTAGTTTAAATAAGTAGGTATACTCACCGGCAGTGGAATAAATAGTGCTTGGGTACAACCGAGTCAGTCTGAGTGCCTCTTTACTGTTTCGTACTGATGTGCCTGTCACCATGACCTTCTGGACACCTGTGAGGTAACAATCGAGGTAACTGAACGCTCTTGTTAAGAAGACACACCAGAGTCTAAGCATTAAAAAAATCAAGTTTGTTATATGGGAGCCCCACTTAGGTATTTATTGAGATAAAGCCTGGTGATAGACAGATGGACAGTGGTAGTCTTAGTACAAGGGTTTCGTTATTTATTACCCTTTGCCTACAGAACCCTAAAAATTAATAGCCATTTTTTCCCAATGCTAGGCAATGGTCTCCCATGCGTGTGTTCTTTCAAGATATGTTGAGCAAATTATTCTGCTTTCTTTACCAGTCCCTGGGTTTTATATAGGTACCTACTGATAATACCTGTATTAGAATTGTCTAAAATTTCACTTCAACGTCAAAGCGATCGCAAAAAATACTCCTAAAATGAAACTATAACTTGCACATGGAAATAACTTTATTTAGAAAATTTACTTTCAAGGAAAAAATAGCATACAAAAATTTTCACTTGCGGCGAGGCTTGAACTCGCGTCTTTGGGTCAGTACCCCAACGTCTATACCAACTAGACTATGCAAGTCCACGCCTGTTGCCGTGTAAACTTCCAATGCTATATTCTCCTCTGATTGTTTACGATTTTGGCTCGTTAAAGCGCCATCTATCTAACGCTACAGGAACAACTTTCCAAAAATTAAAAGAAAATTAATAACTTTATTGACAACAAAATGTATAGAATGTATGTATTCTCCAATGAATTTTTTATTGGAAATGTTTCAATGTTATATCTGACAAACATCAAAGATATTAAAGATTGACTGCAATAATATTTTAGATAATTTTATTGCGTGAAAAGGGCATTAGGTAAATAAAGTGGAATCTATCTACATAAAAGAGAATTGTGTTAGTTACACTATTTATAACTCAATAACGGCTGAACTGATTTGGCTGAAAATTGGTGGGGAGGTAGCTTAGAACCGGGAGACTTTTTAAGGCGGAACAAAGGTCGGTGGGTCAGCTAGTATTCCAAAAAAATTTCAAGTAGATGAGTTGTAGATTTAGTAAAGTTTTTGCAATATTTTTTTACGAGGATTAAAATCTCAGAGGCTCAGTAAATGTTGCATTATAAAAGTTATTCAAGCTAGTTACAAAACTACAACTGGAAACTCGTTAATAAATAATTGTAATAACATAACAATTGAAGAAAAAACCTATTCATGTGTAAAGCCAATTTATTCATACGAGAATTGAATGTGCAATCAATTTAAATTTTTATATTACTATCCTACAGTGACCAGTTACTTGAAGTGGACTCCAACCAATGCAATAGTACGATTCATTGCTTCAAAACACGCTAGGTAGGTACGAAATAAGTAGCCAAGGAAAAGATAAATGATTCAAATATTTAGATCTTCTTACCTGCATCTTTTGCCCTCTGTATGACGGAGTCTAGATCACGGCCGTATTTCTTATTAGTCAAATTAGCCCCGATATCAATTACAATAAGATTTTCGTAACATCCTTTCAGTTCCTCAGATATTTGTGTTTCTTCAGACGTCATCCTCACTTTTGATGAAGCTTATTGGTTTGGTGTTTACCTGAAATGTCGACTTGTTATTATTGTTGGAAGCGCGGGGTGAATATTGCAGAACGTTATTGTACTTACAAATTGTATCAAACACTCTTGCTAAATAAGCTTGTCGGTTTTTAATGACTAGGTAAAAAGGTTAGCCTACTTCACTGAGCTGCCACCATGTTTATGTAATTTGTTATCCACAACCAATTGAAACGTCGACGTAATAATTGAAATCTGTATAGCACTATCATTGGTCGGCGTTAACTAGGTATAAGCTTTTAATTGGTCAGACAATTTAATTATACTTATGATGAGTCAAAGAGAACAAATCATTGGAAAACATGCGTTCAAAAACACTATTCCACCAAATGTTTTTTTTTTAATTTCCTTATTGTTTTTGATGATTCATCTTTTTATTATTCCTTTTTGCATTCTTTTATTGTCTTTTATTTATAGTAATAGTCAACATAAAGAACATTGGTCAATTGGCTATACATTAGAATTATCTAAATGAAAACAATCTGTTAACAAGGTATTATTCCGATAAACTAAGTTTCAGAACATACATGAATAACGTTAAACAGCTGATTTTGACAGTTTAGATGGCCGAAACTGTCAGAATCTGAAATAACCTCAAAGATTCTGTAATTATTTTTCGTAAAACAAAACAAACATTAAAATCAACCATGATTACTCGCAAATTCTTCACCAAAAATGCTGTACTGCTCGTGATGGTACCTCTCCTCTTCAGCGCGCACTATGGTTGGTACAAATTACAGTACGTTCAAGAGTTAGTGCCCATTGAAGACAGGAAGAAATTATCAAAGGTTTGTTCTTTTCTTAGACTAGAAGCGGCTTCTATTCATTCATCCCGTTCAGAGTACTAAGCCTGAGTTACTTCCTATAATAATAAATAAATAAGTAGCCTATGTGCTATGCTATACCAGGTCTTCAGCTATCTGCATACTAAGTTACATTGCAATTGTTGCAGCGGTTTTTGCGTGAAGGACCAACAATCACAGCCACCCTCACAAACATAAAACAAACTTTTATAATATTAGTAGGATTAGATATGATCCTAAAAAAATGCTAAAATAAGAATGAGCTGAAAAAACAACTAAATTTAGGGTTCTGTACACAGGGTAAAAATGGGACCCTATTACTGAGACTTGGCTCACTTGGCTATCTGTCCGTCGTCACCAGGCTGTATCTCATCAACCTTGTTTACTAGACAGACAAAATTTTCACAGATGATGTATTTCTGTTCCCACTAAAATCAAAATAAAACAAATACATGATTTTTTGATAATAAAGGTATGGAACCCATCCTGCAGAGTCAGACTCGCACTTGGCCAGTTTTTATTTTAAGTGATTAGTATCTCTAACACAAACATTTTGTTTTAGGCTCTCGGGATCGAAGAATGAAGAAATTGCATGTATAGAAGATTAGGGCTTGTAAATAATATTAAATACTGTTTTTCTCACTGTTTTTATAAGCATTTCTCATTTTTAACGAATAAAGATTACTTATATTAGATAGTAACTGGTAAGTAATTTTTTTTGACATGAAATAGGCTAACTTTGCCTCTCTCTATAACTTTGAACTATGACTTCATCTCACCTAATGGGGAGTGACAATGAGGTTAACAGTGTAACATTCTTGCCTAGAATACACCGTAATTTGGTCCTACATACATCTCTGTAGCCACTGGGAATGTGGTGGGAGATGGGATATTTCCCCAGTTGAATCTACCCACTACATTCAACTGGTGACTACGACTGGGAATACTGGGAATGATATTTGGGGCTAATAATAAAAATAGCTAAAGGGCCTGCCATAGCTAGTTTTAGGGTTCCATACCCAAAGGGTAAAAACAGGACCCCATTACTGAGGCTTCGGTGTCTGTCTGTCCGTCTGTCACCAGGCTGTACCTATCTCATAAACTGTGACAGCTAGACAGTTGAAATTTTCACAGTAGATGTATTTCTATAGCCGCTATAAAAACAAAATAATACAAATATTTAAGGGGGCTCCCATACAACAAACGTGTTTTTTTACGGTAAAGCGCAACGTAAGTAAGATTTTTTTTTACCTACCATTGGCCCCATCTTGTGCTAAAGTGGCGTGTACCGTACCCTTCGTGCGCAGGTACCACTCGCACTTTTTTATTTAAACTCATAGAATTTTCATTTACCATTTCAACTGAAATCCCAAACTTACCTAGAGGATTGATAAAAAAAGACCATCACGAATTTAGACATTTATTATATACTAATAAAGACAGAAGCTATAACCGGTGCCGAGCCCCGGGCAGCGGCAGTCAGATGGTCGGCAGGTGGCTCCGTGAGTCCTCCGTCTTCTTGCCCTTGTTGGGCTGCGACCGTTCCACGATCAGCTGTGGCAGCAGCGGTGATGACTGGACCTGGAGGATGTAGGACAAAAGGTTTAACACTTTCCCAGCGGATCACATATCTGACACGTTATGGCAGCAGCAACTCGCGCGTCACGAATAGAATACGTGATGTATTCTCTTCATCATCATCCGAGCGTTGTTCCCGGTTGCATCTCTCTCGAGAGCCCGGGGTCCGCTTTCCTACTTTTACGTCTCCACTTCGCACGATCTTCGGCATCCCGTGTAGTGAGGCCATTAGCACGCATATCCGATCTTACAACGTCAAGCCAGCACTTCTTGGGTCTTCCCAATCTGCCGCGGCCGGGCGGAGGCGCCATAGCAAGACATTTGTTTCCCACGTAACTAGCCGGTTTTCGTAGAACGTGGCCGTACCACCGTAAGCGGCATTCTTGCAGTTTGTCTGCAATGTCTCGGACATGAAGGCTGCCCCTGATGCGGGAGTTTCTGACGCGGTCTTTTCGCGTCACTCCACACATCCAGCGCAGCATCTTCATCTCCGTGACACGCAGCTCCTGCTTATGTCGCTCAAGCAATGGCCACGCCTCGCTACCATACAAAAGGGCAGGTCTAATGATCGTTTTATAGACCTGTCCCTTCAGTTTAACCGGCATTTTCGGGTCACAGATGACACCAGTTACCTCTCGCCACTTGGCCCAAGCTGCCGAAATGCGGGACTTGACGTCACAATCGATGTCGCCGGACTCGTGAAGCACAGATCCCAAGTACTTAAACTGGTCTGTCCGCTCGACCATGTGACCGTCTACGCAGACAGGTGTGGGATCTGTGGTATTGCTAGCCAAGTATTCAGTCTTCGCTACGTTGAGTTGCAAACCGCCGTTCTCAAGTGACTCTTTCCACGCATTTACACGCCTTCCAAGCCGTCCCTTATCCGAGTCCGCTAGCGCAATATCATCAGCATACATGAGCATCCACGGGGGCTGCTCGTGTGCGTCTCGGATGATAACGGACAGTGCGTCCAGTATTACGCTAAACAGAAACGGACTTAGGACGGATCCTTGGTGGACTCCGACTGTAATTGGGAAAGATTTAGTGTCACCAACAGCAGTTCGCACCACTGAATCGGAATTTCGGTACATGTCCCTGATGGTTTCAATATAAGTTTCAGGCACCCCTTTGGACCGCAGCGCCCACCAGATCATCACGCGAGGAACACAGTCGAAGGCCTTCTGCAAGTCCAGGAACAGAAAATGCAGAGGCGTATTCTTCGATCTGTATTTCTCCATAACGATCCTTAGGGCGAAAACAGGGTCCATGGTACCATGACCGGGGCGGAAACCATACTGCCCCTCCGAGACAGTGCACTCCTGCCGGATCCGAGAGTCAACTATACGCTCGTAGAGCTTCATGGTGTGGGAAATGACCTTTATACCACGATAACTTCCACACTCCTGCACAGATCCCTTGCCCTTGAACACTGGAGTGATAACACTCAGTCTCCATTGGGCGGGGATTCTGCCGGTCTCGAGTATGCGGTTAAAAAGGTTGGTTAAGATGCCCACACCACGAGAACCCATAGCCTTCCATACTTCGATGGGGACTCCATCGGCGCCGACAGCTTTCCGATTCTTCATGCAGCGAAGAGCCTTGCGCACCTCCTCAGGCGTTATCAGTGGCACAAGTCCTAGATTCGGAGGGAGTTCCGGTGGCTGCACCTCTTTATACTGCTTATTGAGCAGCTCGTGGAAATAAGAGCGCCACCTCTCCTTCACCGCGAGGTCCTCGCATAGCAGGTTACCATTAGGATCTTTTACACAGCGGCACTTGGATATATCCTGTGCCGCTTTGATCCTAGAACGTGCCAACTTATAAATAAGCTTCTGCCCCTCAGACGTTTCCAACTTATCGTACAATGGCTGTAAGTGGTCCCGTCTGGCTCTGGCTACTGCTCTCTTTGTGACACGTTTGGCAGACCTGTACGCGTCGCGATCTTCAGGAGAGTTGGACGCTTGCCACTTTTTAAAGAGGGCTTTCTTCACCCTAGTCTCCCTCTGGACTGTGTCGTTCCACCACCAAGTTTCCTTGTCACACTTGCGTCCTCCCTTAGACATACCGAGGACCGACCGCGCCGAATCAGCGATAGACACCTGAATCCGGTCCCAGTGTTCCTGTACCGATTCGCCTTCAGCATTGGCACATTTGTCGCCGATTGCTGAGGCGAGCATCTGGGACTTGACTTCATCAAGCATCCACCATCTGATTCGGCGCTGACATGGTTCCGGTCGTTTGTCTTTGGTCTTTACACAGAGATCCATGACAAGGATACGGTGTTGGGCAGTGAGACTCTCACCGGGTATGACTTTGCAGTTGGCCACGTTGCCGATATGATGTCTCCTAGTGATTAGAAAATCGATTTGGGTAGCGCGCCCCCCGCTCCTGTAGGTGATCAAGTGGTCGGGCTTCTTTTTGAAATATGTGTTCACAAGTGCCAGGTCGGCAGTGGCACACGTACGCAGAATTTCTTCTCCTTCCGCATTCCGACTGCCATACCCGTAGCCTCCATGAACACGTTCAAATTCCGCCCCCATCTCACCCACATGACCGTTCAGATCACCACCCAAAACGATTCCCCGTGACAACGGGATAGCCCCAAGGACCTCGCCGAGTTTATCCCAAAACGACCTCTTATCAGCGTCGCTACAACCGACCTGTGGCGCGTAAGCACTTACTAAGTGGGTAGGAACCCCCCCAATAAGCACCTTCACGCACATAAGTCGGTCGCTAAAGCGATTCACCTCCAAGATATCGTCATGCAACCTCTCAGCGAGTACCACAGCCACCCCGTTCTCTCCACCAGGTGCACCCGTGTAGATCAGCTTGTAGCCATTCCCAATAAGCCGGGATCTGCTGCCTTTCCATCGAGTCTCCTGCAGGAACGCCACGGCCACCTTCCGCCTGGAAAGTACGTCGGCTAGCTCCCTCGCGCGTCCGGTTAGCGTGCCAATGTTCCACGTTGCGAAGCGGAGTTTCACATCGTGTTTAGGGGCTAACGTCTTTGGCCGTGCCCGCCCGTGGCACGGTAGCCCTCGTCCACTTACCACAGGAGTCAGGCGAAGCTCCTGCGCGCCGTTATGCGGCGGCGCCCTATCCCTGTGGCCATATCTTTCTCGACTTTCCATACTAGATTTGGCGAATTTCGACTTTTACGGGAGCGACTGCCGTCTGACCTCCCAACCCCGAAGGGAAAGTCTGCGCCAGAGCCTCGTCCGTTTATCAGCAGGTGCACCAAGCTAGCAGGTGAGGTTGGCTTGGGCCCAACGATCTTAGTGGGCCCCATACACACCCAGTTTCCGAGTGAAATAATACTTTTGTTAAAATTGGCCTCATTTAGTTTCAAAATTTTTACCTCGTAAGTGAGTTTATTGACTTTTGAAAACGATTCGTTTCAGATCTAATGAAATATGCCAAAAATGCTCTACGTATGGGTAGATGCGAGTGCGAAATTGCTTCGCTGGTAAAGTATTAAAACAAACACGTTAGTATTTGCGATTTTTAAGTTTAGCGTTCGATTTTGCGATTTGCTATTTCAACGTCAGCAGTCAAAGTGTTAAGATAAAACCTCCACTATGTTAGGGGAATATTAGAATACGTACTGGGTAAACTGTGATATAACGCACCCAAAATAACGATCGGTCGAGTTTACGATTAAAATAAAATAGAGGTTTAATATTTCCCCGTATTCTGCAATCCACATTTTACGGATAGACTCCGCGGCCCTTATACTATTTTAATAGCAAACATACTCACTACTTTTGTACAAAACTGTTTGGTAAGTTGCTATCAGTTTTTAAAAATAAATTTCTAATCTAGATTTTATTTAAAAGTGCTTCCAAAAAATTGGGAAATTTAGTTATTGAAAAAATGTATTCCAAAATTTTGTACCCGTCAAGATTTGAATCTAACAACTCTAACGCAGCGTACTACGTGGACGATTGGATGCGAACGCGATTGCGAAGCGATCCGATCCGGTGCGGTGCGGAAACTAGGAACAGTAGATAGCTATTGAAGTGTCCTACGTGACCAAATGCACGTAAAGTGCGATGCGGTGCGATTCTCGACTGTTCCTTGTTTCCGCGCCGCGCCGCGCCGCGCCGCACCGCGCCGCCGCATCGCGTTCGCATCCGATCGCCCACGTAGGACGCTGCGTAACTAAACCATTGTTCAATCGCTTGCGTCAAAGGTCCCCGTCTCGCATCGAGATACAATTAAAGACCTAAGTCGTAAAACACGAAGAGATGCAGTCCTTAATTTCAACCCAGTCCAGTGGTTCTTTAGACGCATTGTAACAACGTATTTTGTCTGTACTTACGCGGCTTAAGGTTTGCCGGTTCAATCAAATCTTGTCAAGTGCAGAATTTTGGAAAGCATTACCTACTACAAAAACTATATTTCTAATTGTCAGAATTATATAACAAGTTCTATATTTCCCAAATTACTAGGTACTAGACTACTTTACTATCATGTACTTACCTACCTATCTATATTTCACTTCATATAGATACAGCGATCAGCGCGATGATTAAAGAAAAATAAGAGAATTCTGATATTACATAAACTAGAACTAACTATCGGACCTAAATATCTGAACCAGGTCTAACTAACATATCGATAACCTACAAATTACAAAGAAGTCAAGACAACCTTAAACTGCTCGTTATAAATTATTTTTTCTTTTTATTCTTCCCTTTGTCTTTGCCTTTAGCCGACACAGTAGCAATGGACCCCTCACCGGGGATAGCTTCAGCTATTTCTTCTTTTAGGGGCTGCTGCGAGTGAGGATAGGTTATGTTGTCATTTACTTTGGGGGTTTCCTGTGTCGGTGAAGGGGGAGCTGGCTGCAAAAGTCGAGACCCAACGTGGGATATTTGAATGTGAATTGAAATATTTTAATAATTTAATTTGCAGCAGGAGTTTAGGCCCTTATTTCAAAATGAAGTCTAAGTATTAATCTTGGTTTAAGGTCAGGAGGGTTACTTCGGTTCGTTTCGATACGACAACGATACTGTCATAACGATGGTTCTACTGTCACCCTACTATCAGAATGTGACAGTAGAATCATCGTATGACAGTATCGATGTCGTATCGAAACGAACCGCAGTAACCCTCCTGGTTACGGGAGGATTTCGGTAGACGAGTTTAATGACGTCGGGTGTCGTACTTCTCCATACAAAAAGAAAAATCTCTTTTTCCACTCCTTAATTAACCCCGTTTTTATTTGTTGTGTAATTAAAATTAAGTATCACGGAAAAAAACTAGGCCTCAACTTGGGGTAGAAAGCTTAGTTCTCATATTATCAAGTAATTCGCAGAATCAGATAATGGGGGCCATACACGCTAGGGTTTGCATGATGGTTTTAGCCTGACATGCATAACCGACAGGCAAACCCTAGCGTGCATGGCCTCCATAATGTAAAGTGGTGCAAAAGAGATTTTTCTTTTCACCCTCGAATGTATGGAAAAGTAACGCATCGACTCGACCATCAAATATCCTCCATAAACCTTAATCTTCAATTAGTGATACCTAGGTAGCGATTTAGTTACTAAACGCTGGGCTTTGATTTTTGTAGCCTAGGTAAGTAGATTGTAAGGGATAGTGCGATATCTAAGAGGATAGTCTACCTACTCTTTTCTCGATACAAACTTTACAAACGTAGTCGACTGTTTCCTCTCTGGATAAAGATATTAGAAAAAATATGTTTATGCCATAAGTCCTATAATATCAGCCATGACCATGCCCCTACGTTTTGTTTTTTTTTTCATTCTCTAATTTTTCTGATTATTTTTGTATTTTAATTTGAAAATTTAAAAAAAAACGTAGGGGCATAGTCATGGCAGATATAGGTTTTATGGCTTTGGGAGGAAACAGTCGACTACGTTTGTATGGAGAATGAGTAGGTAGACTGTCGTCTTAAAACTTATATTATCTTCAATTAGTAATAGGTAGCGGTTTAGTATCTCAACGCTGTGCTTCGATTTTAGTAGGGTAGCGGTAAGTAGGTAGATTGTAAAGGATAGTGGGACATTTATGTGTTGAAAATTAAAGTAGGTAAGTCTAGTAGTTATAGATTCGTCATGTCTGTCTGTCTGTCCGTCTGTCCGTCTGTCCGTCTGTCCGTCTGTCCGTCTGTCCGTCTGTCCGTCTGTCCGTCTGTCCGTCTGTCCGTCTGTCCGTCTGTCCGTCTGTCCGTCCGTATGTCACAGCCACTTTTCTCCGAAACTATAAGAGCTATTACTGCTGAAACTTGGTAAATAGATGTATTCTGTGAACCGCATTACGATTTTTACACTAAAATAGAAAAAAAAATGAATTTTTGTGGTTCCCCATACTAAGAACTGAAACTCAAAATTTTTTTTTCTTCAAACCTATAGTTAGGTACATGTGGGGTATCTTTAAATAGGTCTTCAAAAATGATATTGAGGTTTCTAATATCATTTTCTTCTAAACTGGATAGTTTGCACGAGAGACACTTCCAAAGTGGTAAAATGTTGGTCCCCCCCCTGTAGCTTCTAAAATAATGAAATGATAAAACTAAAAAAAGTATATGATGTACATTACTATGTAAACTTCCAACGAAAATTGGTTTGAACGAGATCTTATTTTTTAAACGTCATAAATCGTAAACCGCAGTTTACCTTTAAAACAAAATCTGTTGTACAGATAATGGTACGGAACCCTTCGTGCGCGAGTCCGACTCGCACTTGGCCGGTTTTTATTCACACTAGGTATAAGTTAAGTAAACTAAGTTATCGTCTGACCTGTGCCCTCCTAGCCTTCTCATACTCCTCGTGGTCCGACTGCGGCACCGTGAAGAGGAAGCTCTCGAAGATCGGGTGCCGGAGCAGCTGCTCGCATGTCCACCTCAGCATCGGGTCCTTGTCTAAACATTTCTGAAATATATATGGGCGCCATTTTCAAAGGTTTTATAGATAGGAATCTACAGCTAGCGATTAAGTACTAAACTTTTTTGCCAAACTATACAATAGTACTATACAGGTGTTGGAGTTTCTGAGACAGCTTGCTTACATAATATACACGTCGTTTTTTGAAAATAATGCTAATGAATGTTAAGAATGTAGTAGTCCTAACTAAAAAAAGCTTAACGTAACTTAGCTTAACTTTTTAAATTTTTTAAAGTATTTTTTAAGTTGATATAACTTTTTATTGCTGGTCTATCGCATTGGGACCAACCTGTAATTGATAGACTAATTATGGAAAATAAATAAATAAAATAAGGTTAAACAACTTAAGGTCAATGACCACATCATTTTAAATATTCGTCAGTATATCCCGCATCAGCCTTCATGTCCGAGACATTGCAGATAAATTACAAAAATGCCGCTTGGTGATACGGTCACGTCTTAGATTACGAAAACCGGCTAGTTACGTGGGGAACATATTATGCCCTCCCCGGCAGATTGGGAAGACCCAAGAAATGCTGGTCGTAAGAGCTGATATGCGTTCTAATGGCCTCACTCCTCGGGATGCTTCAGCAGGTTTGGGGACACTAGCTAGCTATAACTGATCCTTGCCGGTTCTCTACCGAGCACCTCACAGTAGGTACAGCGGCCCCCGCCGTTATATCTACCACTGACATATAGAATCATCGGTGTATCTACCGAAAGGTGGGTAAGAAGTTGTGTGTATTGTATCTGTATAGTATATTTTTGTGTAGCTATACAGGATGTTTCGACGAGGGGGTATTAAGCCGAAAGGGGGTTGTTCTAGAGTTCTAGGCGAACAACTTTTATTCTACGACTTTTGGAAATTTGAACTTTTTTTCGAAAATTTTAAAGCTGCGTCACTAAAAAAACAGAGCAGCTGTTTTTGTAAATAAAGGCAATTACTGTTTAGATTGTGGTCCAAACTAAATGAAAGGGCACCTTAAGGCCAATGACCTCAAACTCTAAAAACAGCTGATTTTCATGCAAACTTTAAACTCAAAATTTTCGAAAACTACTTCGAGTTTCTAAAACTTGTAGAACAAAAGTTGTACGCC
The DNA here is from genome assembly GCA_958496205.1 of Idaea biselata. Classification (NCBI taxonomy): domain Eukaryota; kingdom Metazoa; phylum Arthropoda; class Insecta; order Lepidoptera; family Geometridae; genus Idaea; species Idaea biselata. The sequence goes on from OY292402.1 coordinate 11,848,045, forward strand.
TAGACCTCTAGAACAACCCACTTTCGGCTTAATACCCCTCCTCGGAGCACCCTGTATATTATGTTTTGTATAACTGTATTTTATTATATCTATTAATTTATATTAATATTAGTATATTGTCTATTGTTTTATAGTTTATGTATTTGTTTTTTTTTTGATCTTCTACTCAATTATTTATCCTGCATAAATTACCGTTTCAAGCTAAACAGTTTATCTCCATCCCAAGGTTGCCTGGAAGATATCGCTTTTAGCGATAAGGCCGCTCATTTGTGCAATTTTCTATTTAAGCTTTTGTGTTTTTATACTTAATGTATGACTGTATTATACCTACTTAATGTTGTGCAAATAAAGCGTTCATCTATCTATCTAAGTAGGGACGCTATATCACAAGCATGATTTATTAATATTGACGAAGGTTTACCTGTAAAAAGTCTATGACCAGCTCGTTGTTGGTGTATCTCTGTGGTATCTTCTTCTCCAACGGTTCAAAGGTAGTGGGTTCTGGTAATGCCATGCCCTGAAATTTGAAATAACTAATAGTTAGGCGGCTGACTCACCAGCACACTACCCTGTCCACACTGCTTGCTGTAGTGTGAAGATTAGGGAATTATTTTCCTAACCGAGACTTTTTTGGGTTATCGATATCTTCCCGTACTTTTCGTACGCCCGTATATATCGGGTACGAGGAGATCCGTATATATCGGATCTCCCCGTACGCAGATACGGAACTGCCTTATACCTAACAGCTACTCCGCACTATTTAACTATTAGGTTAACTACAAAAGAACAAAAGATACAAAAGTAACAACTTTATTTTTCTTTTGTATTTACAAAAGAAAAATAAATATAAGTGTTATATCCGTTGTCTAGTCACCGTAACACAAGCTTAGTCGCTTACCACGGGGCTAGATGGCGCTGTGTGTTGTTCACAGAATTTATTTATTTATTTATTATTTAACTTTGCTTATAGAATGAGGAGCTCATTGACCAGCCGATCTTGAGTCGTGGCCGTGGGGGTGGAAGCAACGTTTGGCGCTATCAGTAGGTACTTGGATGGGTGCCCGATCATTTGTGTGGCATAAAATCATTTTCTCGAGCTCCTCCATGCTTCGGAAGGCAAGTTAAGCAGTTGATCCCGGTTATTATCTTCGGTTCTCGGTTGTCGTTAGGTCAAGTTAGAGGCCTAGAGTGCGACCACAATAATCTAACACTAGTCGAGCCATAAAACGAATAGAAAAAAAAACAATGAATTTAAATATTATTTCTTAGTGTTAATCCACACTTAGGAAATACTGCTTGTTGAAAAAATGCTTTCAAAAACTTTAGTACCCGGCGGGATTCGAACCCGCGACTCGCGAGCATTTTTTCAACAAGCAAAGAATTAAAAGGTCCTATTAGGCGCCACTACGACAGGCAAGTGATACTGTAGCTCCAGCCATACCTTTTCAATTGGTACCCTGGCTTGACTGACCTGAAAGAAGGTGTTCTGTGAGAATATAGTCATGTGCCTCGGTAGCAGGTCTCCCAGCGTCTTCCGGATCAGGTACAGCTGGTCCAGGTCACTCTTGCCGGGCCACAGCGCCTCGCTCGATAGCAGTTCCGCGAATACACAACCTGGGGTTAACATCAAACAAACATTTATATTTTAGTGCTACCATTACGTATTCTGTGGCCCTATCCGTGTGGCAAACTTCTTTATATGTCTTATTCATAAGATTTGGTTTACGGGAGCAACTACCGTTTGACCTCTCAACCCCGAAGGGAAAGTCTGCGCCAGACCCTCGACCGTTCTTCAGTAGGTGTACCAAGCTAGCAGGTGCTTTTGCGCACATATTTGTTACATCCTCACGCAAAAACCACTGAAACTATTGTGATGAAACTGCGATGAACAAAGTCCAATTTAAAAAAAAATCGCACGATTTTTACTGTTTTTTCTCAGTAGTCGAGTATTTTGTACATAGTTGCACTCGTGTAAAATCGAGAATATCAGTAGTAGGTAATTGAGCAGATTCATTCACATAGGTCGTATAGTGGGACGAGCGATTAAAGGCCTCCTGACAAATTGACACTTAAATAACTGTCCTGGGAAACCATGTTTCCTACACTTACCAATAGCCCAAACATCGACCGGTGTACTGTACATGGTATCGCCGACCAGCAGCTCCGGAGCCCTGTACCACCTCGTAGCCACGTAGTCCGTGTAACTCTCGCCGGGGCCTGGACATGTTGGTCGAAACAATAACTGTTAGTTTCATAGAGATTAAGTATAGAAAATTGATCAGATTAGTTTTATAAGCTAAGGTATAAGTAACAGTTCATACAAGATTCTAAGGATACTATGACTACATATCTAAAATACGAGTTAGTAACTAATAACTGTTTATTAGAGCTTCTTAGGATTGTGAAGAAAATATATGCGTAGGTACCAAATAGGTAATAAATCTTGAGCTATATGCCAAGATTTACGTGGAGCATGTAATAGTCGATGGCAAAAAATCGAAGCTGGAAAGCTACCGCGGTTCTTCCGTTGACAGCAACTCGATCCCGACGCAGTAGTTTGACATCTCTGACAGCGGAGTTTTCAATTTTAAAACCGCGCATCCATGGCCGTCAGCCGTCGATTTGAAGATTTTCTTGCAAAATCTTCAATACAATTCAATTCTGTCTATGTTGCATTCATTCAATTTGGCTTCGGCATCAATATGAGTAATCGACGCGGCGATTTGAAATTTTCGCGGTTCGAAATTCGGCTGTCAACTGTCAAATGAATCCGATGGCGATTCCGACGGAAGAACCGCGGTAGCTTTCCTGGTCCGGCCAACCTGACGTCAGAATGGCCGGCCACTTTGAATCGTTAACATTTTCGAAACCACGTAGCTACTAAATATATTTAATAAACAAATAGTACCGACGAGGTAATGAGCGTAGTTTGGTGTAAATCTATTGCATGGTCCGGTCAAGCTGACGCACACAATTTTGTAGTTTCGGTAAAGCTTTTGAAGTGTAAGTAATTTCTTGCAAAATAAGCAATATTAGTTGCTGAACCGTTTTCGAGAAAAACTAACGATTCTGATGCTAAAGCGACTTAGTTATAGAATATAGATGCTGATGGATTTATACACTTCGGTTTTGGGGTTGGGTTTTTTAAAAGGCAAATATGACCTTTATTTAATAAAGGTTGTCAAGTAAATTTAAAAAAACTCACTCTCAAGATTTATGTGTTTGACTATTACCTATAAAGGTAGGTAGTTGTTTTATATCAAGTCGGAGGGTAGTTAGAATCTATTTAAGCAACCCCAACGTCAGTTGTTAATTCCACGACCAGAAATAACTTCTATTGAAGAACCTTGATTCTATTTATAACTCATGGAAATGGGGTGATTCAACGGTAGGTAGATTGCAAAAATACCTTCCGAATTGCTTTTCCGATATTTTGAACGAAGTAACTTGCGCAAACAAACGTGGAGATTACTTTTAACGTTTCACCAATAGATCACCTGATAGTAACCTGATGGCAATAGGTTGCCTGGAAGAGATCGCTTTACATTGTGCCACTTAGAGTTAAGTTGTTCATTTATTTTCTTTGAATTATAATTATATGTTGTGGTGTAACATTGACATGTTTTCGAGAAAAAATAACAATGCTGAGGCATTGTCTAGACTTTCTAGTTACAGAATACGTGGCCAGGTGTGTGCAAAGACTTATAACAAAACTGTACCATAAAGATCGTTCCCTCTTGATCATTTGATCACCTTCTCCTGTTTAGAAGTCGCTCGGTCGGTTAAAAAGCAAGAAACATTAAGATAATAATTGTCAAAGTCGTCAAGGTTACCCAGCGAGATTTGCTACCGATACCTGTCGATAGAATCAAATGTTACACGTGAACCGACCCTGGCACACTTGCTGGCATCTCGTGAACAGTAGTGGTGTCAACATCCGACTTTCGCAATGCATCTAGGTCTTGCAAACGGTTAGTAAATCTCAATAGGACTCGTGTACGACTAATTACTAACGTCATTAGGTCGTTAGGTCTACACAGCTTACAGACAGCCCGCTGTGCAGAGCCTGTGTGGAGGTAGAGGACACTACCTATGGAAGAGTTGGGCTGGATCTTTTACTGACAAAATGAACCATCACGCAAAGAGGACACGGTCTATTTGTGGAAAAACAAGGCCGTACCTAAACAATTACAATAAAATTAGAGCTTGCAATGCGACGAGAGTGATCATTTTAATAACGTGCCTTACGTGATTGTTAGTTATTCTTAAAAGGTCTCTGCTCTGCACAAGTAACGTTTTCCGGACGGGACGTGTCAATTTCTTCATACAAAAATCCCTTCGGGGCGACGATGGGGGGGATGGCACGGGTATGTAGAAATTGACACGTCCCGTCTGGGAAACGATACGTATGTAGAGACCCTTAAACGCGTAGGTACTATCTTGCTGTGCACATGAGTCTAATTTTATAAAGGTCAAAGTTTGTGAGTAAGTATGTTTGTTACTCCTTCACGCAAAAACTGCAGAACCAATTGCAATTCATCTTGATATGCCGGTAGTAGCAGATCTGGATTAACACAGGCTACTTTTAATCCACATACTCCCGCGTAAGACCCGATCCTGTGGGAATATTGGGATTAAAGGTAGCGTATGTGTTGATCCAGATCTCTAGCTATCTGGTTAGTGGTAGCCTTACGGAACCCTACTGCCATTATAGTTGCTCGAGAGTCGAGCTTCTACAGGTTTTGCAATTAAACAAATACCTGCCAGGTACTGCGTTAAGACTGCATACCACATCTATTCTACGTGCCTTTTGGGATAGTTTGAGGGACTTAGTAAGTAGGTAGGTTGGTTAGGAGGCGTCCATAAATTACGTGAGATGTTTAATGGGGGGAGGGGGTCGAGTCAAATCTCATCTAATCTTACGTTGGTGAGAAGGAGGGTCTCGGCAAATATCACGCAATTTTTTTTCTGATTGAAACAAAAAAAAATTATACTATTTTGGTCCATTTAATTGTTAAATTTTTATTAAATTAAAACTCTCAGCAATATTGATTACTAGTCTTAAGAAACCCACATTATGAAAAATCTCACGTGAGATTGGAGGATGGGGGAGGGGGTTGAATAAAATCTCACGACATCTCACCAGGGGGGAGGGAGGGACAGAAAATTTCAAAAAACACCTCACGTAATTTATGGACGCCCCCCTACCTATTAGGTAAGATATTATGTAGGTATGTATTAGTAGTAGAGGTGATGTCTCCTTTTACATGAAATAAAATTATAATAAGTGTCCGCAGCGCAAACAATGCTTTTGCGTCTATCGAGTATCGCTGCAAGCGCTAAGATGGTGTCTGACAATTAATGCGTCCAAATCTAAAACATCATTGAGATTGAGGCAGCGTTACCACAGCTTGTGCTGTTTATAATTATTGTCTTCTATCTACTGTTAAGATTGAGATTATGTTAGTACCTACATATCTACATCTACACTTCTAGCTAGACTAATATTATAAAAAGGAAAGATTTGTATTTTTGTGTGTATGTATGTTTGTAACGAATAAACACAAAAACTCCTATGCCGATTTTAAAAATTCTTTCACCATTAGAAAGCTACATTCACCCTGAGTAACATAGGCTACTTTTGATCCCGATATTCCCACGGGATCGGGACTTACGCGGGTGAAACCGCGGGACGCAGCTAGTTAGGTATAATATCATACCTATTCTACCTACCCATCTGCCTTACAGTTTGTTGATTGAAGCAACCGAAGGGAATTGTGTGCGAAAGAATAATATATGCAACGATACTACAATATTTATGATAGGAGTTTCGTGACCGCAATTCTTTTCAAATCTTGCAGGGGCTGTAGGGAAAATGCGATTTATTTGAAGACACGGAAAACGTAGGCAGGTAGGTATAAGCTTGAATACTGTTAGAGCTGAACCAATTTTGATTGTTTTTAATTTTATTTCGGGAGAAATTTCGGATTTATGCGAAAAAAATCGTAGCAATTAAATAATTAAAAATAAGCGAGTGATCTTAAGAAGGGTTCCTTTTTTACCTTTTTGAGGTACGGAACCTTCGAAAAATAAGGTAGGTAGATAATTACCTACTTAAGCAGTTATAATGTATACAGCTATACATCTTTTGTTTTGAAAGTCGTTTTTTTTAATAATTCGTAAATCAAGGTCCAAAACAAGTTCTGCGCCATCATTAAAATATTGAATTTAGTTAAATAAGCGTCACAAGAATTAATTATGTAAACAAGTACATACAACTCGTATGTACTTGTTTATATATACTTGTTTATACAGTTATAATCTAGAAAAAAAATGACGGATGCCCAAAGTCGATTTTTCACAGAAGTCGCATGTAAAATGTTTTTACTGCGCGAACTTTCCCCTTCCACGTACAAAATTTTCCAACATGTTTGCCGGCCACTGTAGATGTTTTTAAAATGTTCGGTCTGGATTCAAACCCACAACTCTCGGAATGAAAGTCGTGGTATCTACCACTAGACTAACACCGCTCTTACATTATGATCTAGAATTTGATTGTAGACTGGATGATTGACTGACAAATAGACCCTTACTACTAACGGTAGCCTACTCTCTCCATCTCCGCTCCGAGACACAAAAATCAAAAGTCAAGTTTATGAAGGCAGTAGGTAGGTGCTTTCTTAAGATATGGATTATTTAATTTCGAAATTATTAACCTAGATCGGTTTACGTAGATTTTTTAATGAGTATCGAACTGTACCTTGGCCTTGCGGTCGACAAGTAAAAAGACAAGGTCGAGCATTGCGGTATTTTTATGTACGACAATCAGTTTTAATATTCAAATTGTCATCGTGTACATAGATGTAGGTAGGTACTAGTACCTATAGGCTATAATATAGGTCATATAGATTATCTACCACTGTCAAAGTGGTCGGTGGCGTAAGGTGAAGAAGAAGGGATGTGGGACACGTGCGCTGGGCACTTATGCTATAATAATAAAAAAAATTAAAAAAATCTTTATTGTAACACAGAAAAACTAGGTACAAAATATCTTAACCCCACCAACTGCTTTAGCGTGAGCTGTAAATACCTAAAATGTTTCAACAATGCATCAGAATTGTTAGATTTTCTCGAAAAGCATGTCCTTTCAGTCCATTTTTACACTCTTTGCCTCTCTGCTAAATTACATATTCTTGCCTCGTATAATTTTCTAATACTACTTAAAATTATTATAAGTAAGTATAATAGACTGTTATTTCAAGATTGTCTTTTTGTCATCTAGTCTTATTAATATTATATTTTTATTTTTAAGTGCTTAAGCCTGCACTGGACTAATTGGCCAAGTCAGTACTCCCAGATTGAGTAAAGATGCGTTGTTGGTTCGAATCCTGCTCTACGTCGATCGCTGTAACGATGTAAGTATTGTTTCTTTAAAATATTTCTAGTGTTATTAATGTTATTGTAAGTGTATGTTGATGTAAAGTTCAAAGTACATATAAAATAGCCATTTTTCTTTTCGATTAATATATGTATGTATGTATATAACCTTACTTACTTACTTACCTACCTATTTGTATTTAATAAGATACTCACATGATCGTTTAAAAACGTCTTAAGGTTGCATTCGTTTTTAAGGTTCCGTACCCACTGATTACTATTTGTTGTAATAGCGGCATGGCTACAATTTAAACTGTCTATCTATCACGGTTCATGAGATACAGCTTGGAGACAGACAGACATACACAATGGAGTCCAAGTAAAAGGGTTGCATTTCTATATTTTGGGTACGGAACCCTAAAAATCGACATTCAAATATTACTTATTCATTATTCGTAAAAAACATACCTATAAAAGTCAGAGAAAAGAACGTTGACCGAATTGAGCCAACCGGCAACCTTATGTTTAATTCTAATACGAAATCGATAACTTTTTAGGTTCACGGTAAACATGAAAACAGATGGAGTCATGCCACCCCTTCGCGAGACCGATTTATTCGATGTGGGGAAGAAACTTATGTGACGTAGGTTGAAGATTTAAAGGGTACAAATGAGGTTTATTTGGACGTAGAGGGAATTGTGCGTATTTATAATCTAGTAGCTGCGTCCCGAGGTTTCACCCGTGTAAGTCTCAATCCCGTGGGAATATCGGGATCAAAAGCCTATGTTACTCCTCGATAATATAGCTTTCTAATGAAGAAAGAATTTTTGAAATCGATCCTGTAGTTTCGGAGCATATTCGTTACAAACACACGTATAAATATTTCCTCTTTATAATCTTCTAATTTATAAAATTTCCATGTCACAGTGTTAGTTACCGTACTCCTCCGAAACGGCTTGACCGATTTTTATGAAATTTTGTATACGTATTCAGTAGGTCTGAGAATCGGCTACTATCTATAATTTATAAGGCAAAACAACGTTTGCCGGGTCAGCTATCTAATCTAATATATAAAATTTCCATGTCACAGTGTTAGTTACCGTACTCCTCCGAAACGGCTTGACCGATTTTTATGAGATTTTGTATACGTATTCAGTAGGTCTGAGAATCGGCTACTATCTGTAATTTATAAGGCAAAACAACGTTTGCCGGGTCAGCTAGTATTAGTTAAGAAAAGTTGGTAATAGAGTAATGGAATTTGCTCAGGCAGTTGAGTCATGGAGTCGATTTACGATAAAATAGAATAAGCAAAAATACTACTACAACAGAGCCTACGGTTCGGTTGTCGTAAGTGGAGCTTCCTCGTGTCCAAGTGACACTATAACAACAGAAAAGCAGGAGAGTTTGATCCTTTCAAATCCTTTGGGAATATATGTAGGTAGGTACAAAAAACAGTGTCTCTCCCGCGGGACAAACCCATAGTTGAATATATAGATATCTACCTAATACTAAGTCCCGATCCGGTGGGAATTTCGAAATAAATCTTTCGAAAAATACATTTCAAAGGACACACTCTTTAAATTTCATGTCCCTAGGACCAACGGTTTAGGCTCTGCGTTAATAAGTCAGTTCACTCAATCAGTCAGGATTTTGAATTTAATACGTATGAATAACGAATAAAACCTTGACTCTGGTCAGGTCAAATCAGAATGCTAAAAGCGTCGTGTTGCACCACATTAACATTATTACGCAGTCAATGACAATCGATTTCCTTCCTTAAATGCTACGAGGTGGATTAATCGAATCTCGATTTAAATGCCTATTGTTCCTTCGAAGGTATCGTGTGGAATAAAGCTGTTAAAATTAGGGAATTAACGTCTTCTACTCTACGGTGTTTTGTAAATGTATTGATGTTAGGTTAGAGAAATGTTGATTGTGTACCAAGGGATGAAAAACAATTTTACAAGTAAGTACCCGGATTTTTTTTTTGGAAATAAATAAATAATAAATAAGTGAGAGTGTGTTTTTAATCCAGAGCGAAGCAAAGGATTTCAGAGTAGAGTCCCGAGCAGACCGAGCGAGGCTCAGGAGCCAGAGCCAGATTAGGTTAAGATCGGTTAAAACAACCATGCGCCATTGTTTGTCAGATGATCATCTATCAATCTTTCATAGTATTTGGTTGTTAATCCCTCACATCTACATTTTCTTCCCGGGTCTTAATCGCGTATTGTTATTTTTAAATTCTCTTACGCTCTTACGTTTTGACTATATTACAAAAGTCTTGATCGCGAGCAAACCTCGAAACCTTAAAATATTTATTTTAATCCCTCGACGGAAAAAAGTAGTGTTACGTGTTTAAACTGATTAAAATAAACGCCTGGTTAGGACTTCAGTTATGCTGTAATTTACAGTTGCTTGGCGTTTAGACCAAAGAGGTCGATCGTCGATAAGCAGTTAGGTGCTTGCGGGTAGAAACGTTATCTTTACCTAAATCAGGTAATTTACCTGGTACCTAGAAACAGTAGCAAGTTATAACTACTGTTTCGATGGTGTTAAGTTGATTTAAGTTAAGTTTCGCTGAGCCTTCTTCGCACTTAGCCTCACAATTGGGCCATTAGACGTGATTTCTTAGAGGGGTTAAGGGCCCTATTCTGAAAAACTGAAAATCCATGTCGGGCGCATCGAAAATTGTTGATTATTTCATGACGGAATGTCGTAGAACTTTTTTTTGTGTACAAATTGTAGGCGACATTGTTTCCGATATTTTAGTGCAGTTTCCATACAAATATGTCGAAACGTATTGAAGCCTATCGACATTTTAGCCAAATCAGACATTTTTTGTCTAAAATTTGGATAGACTTTGCACCAATAGGAGATTCTTGTCTTAAAACTACACCAAAATGTAGGAAACAATGTCACCTACAATCTGTGCACAAAAAAAAGTTCTACGACATTCCATCATGAAATAATCAACAATTTTCGATGAGCCCGACAGGGATTTTCAGTTTCAAGGTCGTTGGCGTATATACTCCTCTTAAGCAGTAAGACGCCACGGTAGCCTACTTAAGATTGGCGAATACCCCATACATTCGGACCGTGGTGAGTCCTACGACATGTCGGTTTCCTCACGATGTTTTCCTTCACCGTAAGAGCGATGTTATTAGCGCACATAACTTTTTCTTAAAGAAAAAGACAGTGGTGCGAGGTCGGCCTGGATTCGAACCCACGACTCTCGGAATAAAAGTCGTAGGTATAGTAAACAAGCTGCGCTCACAGATCACCCGCGTAAGACCCGATATCAGGATAAAAAGTAGCCTATGTGTTAATCCAGATCTTCAGCTATCAGTTTACCAAGTTTCATTGCAATTGGTTCCGTAGTTTTTGCGTGAAGGAGTAACAAACATACTAAGTTAATTAGTAATTAATTAATTATGCACACACAAAGTTTTTATATGTGTTGCGAAGAAATTCATTATATTATTATAGGCAGTAAGACGCTACTGGAGCCTATTCCAGATTGCGAATGTCCCATACCTTCGGACCGTGGTGAGTCCTTGGACAGTAGAACTCATTAAAAACTCTTAAATAACAATGCCTTTTTATTTAAGGCATTGAAATTAGTCAGTTTAGTTTAAAAAAATATGGTCCTTCGAGCCGGATTCACTGAGAGACGTCGGCCGCTATATTATACCTATTTTACTTTGAATCAAATAAACAATGTCATTTATTTATTTATTTATGTAGGCATTTTATAGCGGCCTAGAGTAATAATAAATGCTCCATTTTCATTAAGACTTTAAAAACAAAATCTTGATGTAAATAGTTCTCAAGTCAAATGTCAATTACTTCTAACAATAGATGGATTGTTTAAGTTAATTTATGAAGACTGTGTACCCAAAGCATACATAATAAATCAGAACTACTTATTTACCTACATATTAGATAAACATTCGGGTCGTATTATGACTATATTTAAATAGGTATACGATAAATACGACTATTTAATTAAGTATAATTTAACTGTACTTAATGACTAATTCATTTGAACCTTCATTTGAACCCAACCCAAACAAACCACATTTTTAAATCCTCTTTAAGTGTATATGACTGGTTAGGTACTGTTGGACGTAAACCTCCTGAGCCGTGAAGCCCAGGCACATAGGGTAATAAAGCCCACGCACATAGGGTAATAAAGCCCAAGTACATAGGGTAATAAAGCCCAGGCACATAAGGTAATAAAGCCCAGGCACATAGGGTAATATCCATCCCATCTCTTCCTGTGGGTGTCGTAAAATGCGACTTGGGACCTAGGGGAGCGACTAGTTCTCCCCGCGTAATGGCAAGTTATCTGCTAGGTCCAAGGACGGTTGGTACCGTACAGACAGTAAATTAGCGAAGGTATGGTCAATAACACTATTACTGTCCCTAAACAGACCACAGGCTCCCGAGAGGGATGCACTGGGAACGTCGCGCGTCGTGAGGGTTGGTTGAGGGAAGGTTGGACGTAACCGTCCCTTAATAAAGATCAACCTGCCCAATCTAGAAAATGGGGTATATTGACCCGGGCCAAAGCCAGTGCGGCTGCGGAGCCCTCGAGCAAACCATACAAAATCTTTTTACCTGCCCCTCCAGCCTTTATAACTGCTCGATGGCTGATATGATGGCAGCAAATATCATAGGCAGGATCCTCGCAGTATGCTGGAGTGGGCCGATCTAACATGGTCAAATAATGTGCCATAGACAATACGAAGGAGAAGAATAAATGTCATAGCTAAAAGCCGCCCTAAGTTCCGCTTATTTAGGTATGCATGCATGACGTTCTACGCCCAGGAAACTAATATCGTTAATTGACTAATGCTACTACTAAATTCAAAGATCAAATACCCTAACTAATTTAATTTAACTACTTGAATTGATTATTAAATATTATTTAATTTATTAAGTACCTACCTATCGAATTAGCACTAACTATAGTAGGTATTGTACATAATATATTTATGAAAGCGATGACAAGTAGGAGCTTTCTAGCCTTGGCAGCTTAGTGGTATTTTTTGGAAAAAAAAAACAAAAATAAGATTTATTAATTAATATTTGACACTATTTATATACGCAGCGCAGCAGTTTTATATAAATCGACACTTATCAAGGCTATATCCCTAATTTTAATTTTAACCCTAATTTGAATTTTATATTATCTTTATGTATGTTAGTCTATAAGGTATACATATCGACGAAGGAAAACGATAACGTAGTAACCGACATCCTTGGCTAAAATGCTTTTTTAACGTCATTAGAATCAGTGATTTTTTGTGCGTCGAATGGTGTAGGTCCCATAGCTCTACGATGAATATTAACGATTTTAAGATTTTCACAAGTAACGTTGAGTGTCATTTTTTATGACTACAAAATGCTGTAACTAACCAAAAAATCGGTGATTTTTTGTTGTTTTTAAATAAGTCAAATGTGTTCTAGTAAAAATCATTACATGTGGGGTTACGTCGCTTAAGTAAACATCCTTATTGCAGGTTACGACGTTCTTACTGCCCGTGATTTTGTCAGCACACTGTTTTTCGTCTGTTATTATTTATTGCCTGACAATTGCATCGCAATCGATGTATAGGGAAATAATAAACAAATCAATTACTATTAACTGTATTAATGATGGTTGTAGTCTTAAACTTGTTAATAGCATTTACACTGGTGTAGAAAGAAGTGAAATCAGTTACATCATTTTTACATTCTTGATCAATGGTAGTCATACATTTTGGACTGTAGTTACAACATTTCTTCTGCTTGTAAAAAATGTATCATATGCTGTAACTGACAAAAAGTACATTTTAAAATAACTTTAAATAAAATTGATGCACAGTAATAGATTCTCCTATTTAATCTGGAGATACTGTCCCAATATGATTATTCTAGGATCTACAAATACCGAAATATGATTTATTTTTCAAAATCCGAAAAGTGTTTTGGCTCTGGTGAACAATTACATTATTGTCGGTTACTACGTTTTCGTTTTCTTGCGTCGATATATTTATATGAATTTTATTAACTCGGTTACTGCGATACAAGCTGTGCTTAGTGTGGAACTGATTTATAATGTAATTTGGGAAATGTTTAATAAGTTTCATAATAATAAATAAATATTGTATTGTTTGTTATTGTATATTTATTTTGTAGTCTGGCAACTCCATACATAGCTTTTGTACCAATATTTGCGTATTTTACTGGCAAAGCCTACGTAAAAATGTTGTTTGTTTTGATGCACAAACTTCTCTACCGAAACGCACTAAATATTATTATGTGCTTGAGAATTGAGAGGCTTGGAGGAAAGCTATTCGAACTGTCATCGCTAACTATAAAATAAAATAAATAAATATTACATGACGTTACACGCAGCGCAATCTAGCCCCAAACTAAGCACTAGGCTTGTACTATGAGTACTAGACAACGGACATATTATACTTTTTTTTTGTAAATAAGTACGATTAGAAGCCTTTACTTTAAGTAAATATAAAGTTTAATTAGTTGTAGTACTAAATACACCACTATTTAGTCAAGTACTAATATTAGTAATACTTATTAAACTTTAGTAATAGTTACTAGCTCTTCGCCTGACGTCAACACCGAACGGTATCATAGTATGGACTGAATATTCTGACGAATAAGTTCCACCTGGCGATCAAAGGTGGAATCAAAAAAAAAGAAACAAATTGGACCTACTAAGGCCACAGAATACGTAATAGTACCAGAACTAGGGCCTAAAAGTCAGACTACACGATGACACTTACCAGACCACACCTACAGCACACATATAAAGAGATTCGTGCATGTGTGCTGTAGATGTGGTCTGTTTTAGGTAAAGTGTCATTATAAGTTTCACCGTGTATTTTAAGCTTTAAACTTGTAAGATGTATCATCAGACCGGTCCGCTTCAATCAATAAATTAAGCAATAGCTCTTAGAGTCATCCATCATCATCCATCTCAGCCCTTATCCGTCCACTGCCTTACATAGGCCTCGCCCATACGACGCGACGCCACAAATAGTGATCCCGAGCCACCTCCATCCAATGATTTCCCGCGACCACTACAATGTCGTCGCTCCACCGTGGTGGTCTTCCAATGCTCCGTTTCGTATTGCATCGTGGTCGCCACTCGAGGACTTTTACTCCCCAGTGGTTATCAGGCCTTCCAGCTATATGGCCTGTCTTTAGCCACTTCAGTCTGCTACTTTTGAAAGCTATGTAGTGACTTTTGTTCATCTACGGATTTCCGTGTAAGTCCATACCTACTATAAAAGTAACATCGCAAACACAATACTCACTGATCATCCTAGCGAAGCCAAAGTCGCAGAGCTTGACGACACCGTCGGCTGTAAGCAATATGTTCTCAGGTTTGACATCGCGATGGATGCAGTTGTATCGGTGACAGTACGCAACGCCCTGCAGCGTCTGCCAGATTATCTGCTTTGATAGAAGCTCGGGACAGCCCTGGGGAGAAGTTCATTATTGTACGACGATTGTAGTTCAACATATGATGGGGGAAGGGGGACTGTTTGGGGTTGTAGGGGCTGTTTCCACATATAACTACCAACCCCGGGTTGATAGGTCTGGCTTATTAGCCCGATAGGGTTTTTGACTTCTGTCAAAAACCGTATGACCAGAAAAAAACCCTCGTGAGAGGCGGCACTGGTCACGCCGCGCCGCCGCTGCCATCTCGGGCACAAGACAAATAATTACCCTTAGTAATGGGGTTGATTGGCAAAGAAAACTCACAGCTGGATATTTCTCGAGCTCATGAAGAACGGTGTGGTCACAGAACTCGAAGACTAGATGCAATTTGCGTTTACGTCGGAACACCTCGATTAGATTTACCAGGTTCGGGTGTTTCAGGTTCTGGGAACAAATTTACATTGTAAGCAGAATTTATTTATGAGCATGAGCTATTGACGCCTTTTGTGGCGCTTCGGGCCTGCTCTGACGCAGAAGGATACGGGTTCGATTCTCGTCTGGGACAAGTATTTATGCTGACCATAAATATTTGTTTTTGGTTCCTGGTGTGTTATACTCAAAACAGTACTTAATTAATTTATTGGGTACCTACACCAATAAACTATATTATAAGATAGATAGCTAATTTAATAAAGTTTTTTGAAAGATAGACAAAAATATGCTTTCAAATCGCGACATGACATGAGTAATACGGTTTGTCATTATAAAATCGATAAGTAATAGTTTCGACCTTTCCCTAAGGAAAGTTATATTGCAAATCGATTTTTATAATAACACTACCCATATCTATGTTTTACATTTGCATAAATCAAGAGCTTCGTGCATGAAACTACTTGTATAACCACAGTTTTTAGGGTTACGTACCTCAAAAGGTAAAGAACGGTTGCCTTTAACTTATCTCAATAAATGAACACAGCAGCGTAATCTAGCCCGAAACTAAAAAGGCAGCATGCTAGCCTTGTAGTGTAAGAATACTAGAGAATGGAAAGTATTTTCGTTCTTCTACATCCTATCCTACTAAAATGTGAAAGTTTGTATGGATGTTTGTTACTCTTTCACGCAAAAACTACTGAACCGATTGCGATGAAACTTGGAATATAGATAGCTGGACACCTAGAATAACACATAGGCTACTTTTAATCCCGATATTCCCGCGGGATCGGGACTTACGCGGGTGAAACCGCAGGGCGTAGCTAGTTCACCATAACTATACCAAATATTATTTAGATACTAGCCCTCTAAAGTTCCAACCCCGTAAGAATTTCGAAAAATTATTTCTTAGTGGATGCCTACATGTTATACCTACCTATAGATAATAAGGAAGTTATGCGTTGTATAAATAATATGTATTTTGATGGCACTTCAATTATTTTCTATTTTAAAATGGGTTTTCCCAAACTCTGCTATGTCAATTGTCAACACTCAACCTATTAAAAGCACTTGTTTAATTTGTCAAATAAAAACACTACGTTTTATAGCCGCGCGGCGCACCAACTATTAGGAAAACCGTGGTTTTATTGGGTACTAGCTGTGCCCGCGACTTCGTCAGCGTTTTTCGAACATCTAGCCATCGCTGTGCAAAGGTCTACACTTAAACGAACGACCAGGAAAGTACTGAGCAGAAGAGAATCATGGCAGAGTTTGTTTAAGTGTGATTTTTGCACATCGGTATGTAACTTGTTGCATGCTTATTCACATTATTATAAGAAGAAGTGTCGAAAATCTATAAAAGTTAAAACCCGACTTTGAAAAAAAGGATAAAATAATAATAATAAGCTTGTACAAAGCAACCGACTTATTTGTTATATAATCTAAAGTCTGCCAGCTTTACTAAATGCAATATTTTTTTACGTGGGTGATGCCCCTTGTGTACCGTCAGGCCACTCTCGGGGCAAATGACTCGGTTTGTTGGGCTCACTACAACAGTTTGTCAACTAAACCCCAAAGGCGTCCATCGCTCCACAAGTGTCGAGGCCAGTGGGAATTCCTCATGGACTACATCCGTCAACCCCGACAACGGCGGCCTTTCCAAGCCTCATCTCTGCCCGAAAGACAATCCCTCTCCGTCCCCCTCCCTCGGCACGGTCACACTACCGTCTCGTGGCCCCCAAAACCGGTGATAAACCCCCCCCGAGTCCACCGCCACCACCAGAGACTAAGCGATTTTTTACAGTGGTTGTCATCTACGCGGCTCTTTTCTTGCGAAAAGGACCTTCGAGCCCGCTGACGCGGGTTTACGGGACATCTGGAGGGTAAAACGTAACGTCGTGCCCGGGACTCGGGACTCGAACGCGGTACCCTCGACTCGGAATCCACACTTTGCCGCAGCTGCCATCGTGCTTGTAAACTACATGCAATCTGCATCTACCCCGTAAATCTGCCCGATTTCAGCTATATGTTTTTCTCTTTTAGGTGCATTTTCGACTGCCACTAAAAATATCAAAATTGTAACCGTAACTTTAATCATTGAGGAGTTTTCTGATGAGAAGGTAGTTTCAGGTGGTCCATCAATTCGTATCGAGTTCTTTATAAGCTGATTATATTGATGGAAGTCCAAAAATTAGTAATTTACTGCATTGTGGGATGCTATTCTGCTCATCATTCCAAAGGTTCTCATCAGATCTTCACCAACGATTTGTGGGACCAATTCGAGACTCTCACTTTCCAAATCTAAAAAGAATATTCATATGCTGGAGTCCGGCGTGAACATATCCCCATACAAACAATATGCGGGTCGAATTGAGAAGCTCCTCTTTTTTTGAAGTCGGTTAAAAACAACCAGTATAAATTTCCGTATGTCCGAAGGATCCGAATATATGGAGAGACATAGGTATACGGTATTTTAGTAATTACCGGATATCCGGCTTTTTTAATAACGTGCCGGATATCCGGCTTTTTAATTACCTACCGGATACCCGGTTAATCATGTGTACACAACATACTTCTTCAATACAACATTCAAACTAATTAGGTAAAAGTAGAAATAACACTTTATCCGGATAACCGGACTAAATAGCCGGATAAAAAATAGCCTATATGTTAATCGGGGTATAAAGCTATCTGAATACCAAATTTGGTTAAAATCGGTTAAGCCGTTTCTGAGATTAGCGGGCACAAAGGCACACACAAACAGATAAACAGACAAACAGACAAACAGACAACCAGAAAAACAGAAAAATAGGTTCTACTGCGTTAATAGATACCCATACAATTTATATTTTTTTTATATCTTCCAAAAACAGACACCGCTGAGTTACGATTTTATTATATGTATAGATTGATGTGTCATAAAAACGGTGTCCACGGTGGACATCAACTTTCGCCTTGCCTGACTGTACTTAACTTTAACTTAGTATTTTTTAGGGATCCGTACCTCATAAGGTAAAAACAGGAACCCTAATAAGTACAACCATAACTCGGTTGTTTATTATTTTAAATCAGAGCTCATTCACGTAGTAATTGAAACAAAAAATATTCCTCGTTTCTTTTTTTTAATGTCACGATCATGACATTGGCAAAAAAATCACTTATGAACGGATATATAAACTAAAATTAACTTTGAGTTTTGTTGTATGACGTGTACTAGCAACTTCCTTTAAGGGTTCCGCACCCAAAATGTAAAAACTGGACCTCTTTTACTAACACTACCGTCCATCTGTTTGTCCGTATCTGTCTGTCGGTCATCGGGCTGTATATTATGTCACGAAGCGTACGAACGAAGCTAGACAGTAGACAGCTTCAATTTTCACAGATTTTAACAAGATATTTAACAACAAATAAAACAGAATAAAATAAATATTGAAGTGGGGCTCCCATACAACACACGTGATTTTTAAATTCAAAACGCAACATTTTTTTATGGGTTACTAGACAACGGTGTACTAGTACCTACTACCCATAGAACAAGCCTAGTGCTTAGTTTGGGGCTAGATTGCGATGTGTGTAACGTTGTGCAATATTTATTATTTATTATTTTTTTGGGTTCCGTACCCAATGTGATAATAATACGGAACCCTCAGTGCGCGAATCCGTCTCGCACTTGCCCGGTCTCTATAATATTTTTGTAAAAACGTTTAGGTAACTAATGAAATGAGTGACGTTAACCGGTTTCTATTATCTGATGCATTAATTCTAATATTACCCCTACACGGTCACGCAAGCTTAAATCCTAAATAGACATTTAAAATCATTCACGAAAAATAAGCGTAATTATAATATACCTAGTGATACCCCAGTCAATTACAATTTATTTCATGATAGTTCCTTCTATCTATACAGTTATTCGAGTAAAAAGTATAGGCATTAGTCTTGGTCCTAACTTGTTAATGCCAAAATAAAATCGGGCAAAATTACTTATTAAGTAAAAGCAGAACCGAAAAATATAATTGTATTTCAGATCAACATTGCGAAAACCAAAGGAAAATTTAATAAAAACTTAGAGGTTCCCCTTTTTAATCGAAACTTTTATCTTGACCAGCAAGTTTATAATTAGAGAAATATCTAGCCTTCAGACAGTTTTAAATCTTAGCACTCGAATAACTTTCTTCGTAACTGTAACTGTTTAGAGGCATAACAGTAACTGTAACTGTTTAGAGGCATAGTTTTAAGGCAAATATTGTTTGGTTTGACATCTCCTTCCGACCGATTCTTCCGAATTCATTCACGACATTTTGTTTTATATAACTTTTGAAGAATTTACATTTAAAACTTCTTTGGCCCATCCCATATATCTACGAGACGTGTCACTTTAGGACATAATATGATGGCATATTTTATTTCTGTTTATTTAGATCCTCTATTTAATCGTCTAAATAATAATATTTTCGTCGTATGACAAGAGATAGAAAAAAAAACTAGATGGATGCCGCCGACTATGCCAAGGCCCATTGGATTTAAGATTTCCTTTAACATTTTTCTCGTCTACTGGAAGCCTTCCGATATCCGATCTTCTTCCGACTTCTCAATTAAGTACCTTTTTTCCCGGGTCTTAATCGCGTGATTTTAACTTTTTAGTTTTCTTACCTCGACGCGACGTTTCGACTATGTTACAATAGTCTTGGTCGTACCAATATCGCTAATGTTAGTTACAATAGGACTAATGTACGACTTCGTTTTGAACTAAGGGCCTTTCTGTTCGATCAAAGACTAAGAAACTGTAGTACAATACAACCTTCGATACGACATACCTTAACGTATATTTCACACATTCTGTCGTACCTGCCTAACTATATACTTGTACCTACTACGAGTGAACGACCTAGTTATAATTATTGAACCAGTTTTTAGTGAAATAAAGTGATTTTGTTGTTAGTTGGTAGGTTACTCCAACGTAAAAAAACATTGTATGAGTCATACGTAGCTCATGGGTTTCTTTTAGTAATTTTGTGTTTTATATAGTAGGATAAAACAAGTAAGTATTACGTTTTATAGTTTCAGATTATAATCTAACATTTTGGTTTATGTATTTGACATCTATTTCTTCAGAAAGTGTGTCAAATCGTAGTCCACAATTAAATAAGAAAATGTATAGGTAGGTACGGATCTTCTAGCTAGAGAGACATACATCCTACTTTGAAGTTTGTTGAAGAAGTATGCTTTACGCAAAAACTATTGAACCGATTGCTATTTAACTTGGTATGTAGATAACTGGAGATCAGAATAAATCAACGCAGAGCCAAAACGCTGGTCCTAGGGACTCGAAGATAGTGTGAGATAAGATAGAGAGTGTGTGGTGTGTAGGTAGGTATCAACTAAGAAAGGGCTTTTCGAAACTTCGTCGGGATCAAGACTTATGCGGGAGAAACCGCGGGACACTGCTAGTTTGTACTCTGGCCAAACTGGAAATTTCAATCGCCTACGATCCCAGGCTGGTCGCTGTAAGCAAAGCAAAGGCAAAGCTGTGACAAAGTGTATTTTTTCAGATCAGAGCACTATGTGTGACTGTGGAAGAGCTACCTAAACAATGGCGCATTTGACGGTTTGCCCTCTGTGTCCTGTAAGCCGCTCTGCTCCTAGGATTACCAACTATACTGTTAAAAACAGTATTATACTGTTTTTCACTACACTTAACTGTTTACTGTTGAATTTCCCAGGTCTCAATATACCTTATTTCTTGTAAAAAAAAGTTGGTAGGTAACCCATCAACGTGACACGAATCTTCGCCTGCTAATATAGATTGTAGACACAACATTAGTGTCAACTGCGTCAAATAGGGAGTTATACAAAAGTCTTAAGTCAAGACTCTGTATAGCTCCCTATTTGACGCAGTTGACACTAATGTTGTGTCTATGTTATAGGCAATGTGTATAATCCGGCATTGTATAGAATGCCTATAGGCATTGTATACATTGCCTAAAACGTTCAGGCAATGTGTATAATACGATTCATTTCATACATTGCCTAGGTATTGTATAAAATGCCCGAAGCGCATCAGGCAATGTGTATAATGAACGACGCGACGGCAGCGGTCGCCGAAGCGCCTAATACTATAAATAAAAACATTATTAACATTTATTTCATATACAGTGCGAGTTTTATACATCACGCCTTTTTTATTTACAGAATAAGGCGCTGCGTGTAATCATGTTCTAACATTAACCTAACCTAACCAAGTCGGGGTGCTCCGTTTAGTTTTTCCGTGCTTTAGATAGTTATATAGCATCTGGATTTTAACTGTAAATATTTTAATATTAGATACCTATTCGAATACGTACCCCCCCCCCCCCCCCCCAAACCCCCTGCTAATATATAAAAGCTTATTTTAAATGAAAACTTTTGGTTTTTTTTTGTATCATGATCAAATTTCCATAATCAAGTGGTAAGAAATGAACAGGGCGACTTTCTGCAGCAATTTTTTGGTACGGTCAAGTGCACTTAGACCTTTACACTTGCCATTCGATTTTGTCCTAATATCGCAGAATATAAGAGAGGTGGAAATGTCAAAATGTAAAGCTCTACGTGCACTTGACTGTACGTTGTAAATGTAAATGTTTATCCGAAGGGAACTGCTATGTGAGAAACGCTGTCTACGCAAAAAAACACGTTACATACATTACCTATGCGTCAACCGGCATTCTATACAATGCCTAGGTATTCCATACATTTCCTAGGTAAAGTGTAAAATAGTTTGAACATTCAATATCATTTCACACATTGCCTGGACGACCCCGGCATTCTATACAATACCTAGGAAATGTATAGAATGCCTGCATTATACACATTGCCTATAACATCTACAATCTACATTAGCAGGCGAAGATTCGTGTCACGTTGATGCGATGCGTCGTTGTTTAGATTGTTGTGCGGCCGAGACTGAATTGACGCAGGTGTAGCCACCCAAGCGAAACATTGTCTTCGCCAGAATACTTCGCATTTATCCGGCTACATACATCGCGTAAACACAAAAATTCGCCGTAGCCCGCTAATGAAGCCACAGCATAAGAAGAAGACTGTTTTGTCATGGTTACCTTAAGCATTCTTATCTCCCGTAACGCAATCTTCCTAATGAGCGGATCGTCCTCGTTCTCAACGAACTTTTTGACCGCCACGATCTCACCGGTGTCTCGGTTCCTGCACTTGTACACCAGCCCGTAAGAGCCCTCGCCCAGCTTGGCTAGCTTCTCGTACCGCTCCATCGCGCGGCTGCTGGCCCGAGATCTGTAGGCAAATCAGTGACGTCAATGAAGAACAGGAGGGTTACTGCGGTTCGTTTCGATACGACATCGATACTGTCATACGATGATTCAACTGTCACATTCTGATAGTAGGGTGACAGTAGAACCATCGTTATGACAGTATCGTTGTCGTATCGAAACGAACCGAAGTAACCCTCCAGGTACCTATAGGTTTACGTAAACTTTTTAACTATTGGAACTCATAATTTTTGTAGTCCCTTCGCGACCGTTGTAACTTTGTAACATGGTCGAAACGTCGAGGTAAGAAAATTAAAAAGTTAAAAATCACGCTATTAAGACCCGGGAAATACAAAAATTATGAGGTATAGGTTTATTCCCCCTATCCCCCCCTCCCTTCCCCCTCCATCCTCCCTTCTCTAGGTACTATTTTTTTATTATTGTTATGTAGTTGTGTGCTTGTCTGAATAAATCAATTTTCTTTCTTTCTTTCTTTCAGGACAGGCTAATGCAGTCGGTTCACCATGCTACTACCCGTTTTCTTTAGTCCACATCTACCTAACCAAAATTTCGATGTGTGATGTGGACAATCGGGTGGTTTAACGACTACTTTAGTCTAGTGTGGTAGATTTAGGTAAGTACATATTTTACACTGATTTTAGTTGGGTAAAAATAATACTATTTTTTTTTATTGTATAGGCTCTCATGCCAAGTTACAGCTTTTTAGTACTAAGCGTCTCTGAGCTAGGCCGTGGACAAACATACGGACAGACGGACTTGACGAAACTCTAAGGGTTTCTCGTTGACTATTAAACCCAAAAAGGGCCTATCACACCTTCCTGCGTCGTAGGTATCGATAAGATCGCCCATTTGGACAACGTTTAACTTTTAAGTTTTCAGTACATAGGTATGTCTTACTTTTGGTGTATAAGTACTTAAGTAAGTGTAACTATTTGTAGCGCAAATAAATAGTTATTTGTTATGCAAGGCTGCAAAGTTGGTTTTTGCAGCGGGTACTTGTATTGAAACCTGAGCTAGCGAAGCATTCTAGGATTGAACCACGAGCACAATCGAGTGGTTCAAATATAGAATGCTGAGCGTTGCGAAGGTTTCAAAGGTACGAGATGTAAAAAACTTTGCTGGAGTGAAACACACAATAAAATTTTTCACCTCACTACAGCGAGGAAAACGCTAGGTGCATTTTTCCGGTAGAAAACTTAATTCGGAATTATGTACCGCTTGCACTAACTATGCAGTTGTTAAATTAATATCTCCGTCGCTGCTGGACTCTCTCATATTTAATGAAATTACGATTTTCAAAACAAAGTATGAAAGGTGAATTACTTGAGAAGATTTTTTTATTTCGTCCAGTGCTGCCATCTGTGGCTGGCCAGTGCAATTAAAAAAAAATGTACCTATATATTTACCTCTCCCCTCAATCTATACTATTTTTTTTTCGTAAAGTAGGTTGTTATATTTTTGTATACGCTATAGGTACTTCGTGGTTCGATGCCATGAACAAAAAAAAAAGAAACGAGGTTCCGGTTGGCGCATTTTCAAAGGACTTGCTTTAGAGATGAGCATGGTCAAGACAGATTCGAATTTTAAAATCACTTTCCACGCTAGCGCGCAAAATGCGATTTTTCACGCAGAAATCTGCGTGCAAAACAGAATTTTACGAGGTTGTGAGGTGAAAACTCTATTTATCTATCTGTCTATCCCATATCCTTCTTCTTCTCATCCGAGCGATGTTCCCGGTTGCATCCCTTTCGGGAGCCCGGGGTCTGCTAAACCCCAAATTGTTTTTTTTTATTTGGGGTCAACGCAGTCGGTAAGTCATCATTGACCATACCTTCTGCAATTAGATTTGGCAATGTTTGTACGGCCAGCCGCCTGCCTGACACCAACCCTCTTAGTGATCAAACCGTTTATCCGCCACCGCGCGGGGATAACTTAAGGTTTGCTGATCTCCCTCAGATTTCTTAGTCGCCTTTTATGACACCCACGGTATGAGATAAGGTAACTCTTTTCTATGTCGGGGCTATACGGCTCAATTCTATTCTATGTCGGTACTGTCTATCCTATATCCTATACCTATATATCTAAGAAGTCGTGTGTTAGTATGTATACATACGCTGCAGGAATTATATTAGGCGATACGATCGCCCTATTTATCTCCCCTCTCATTATGTAGGTACACTGAAATTTTTACCCCTTAAACTAAGTTTTATTACGATTAAACACACTTTTAACTCTCAATCATAATATCAAAAGGAAATTAATTAAGAGAAAAAACATTCTAATTTACAAAAGAAACTCTCGGGTTGAGCTCGGGTTGAGATACATTTTACTTTCTTTGAGTTCTTTGACAAAAAGCTAGAATATGCCAGATTGATCTGACAGAATTATGGCATAAAAAAAGTTCATGGTCTCTTCCTTCAAAATGGACCAATGAGGTTACATTAAAAAGAGAATAAACGAAGAATATAATAGTGGATGTATGTTACTTAGATGTTAGGTACTGTTTGCCGAGCCGCTTGAGATATAGACGTTTGAAAGTAAATTATGCCCCTAACACTTCAATTGGATCCATTGTAGGAACCAGAAACCAAGGACAAGATGACCATTCAGTTCTACGAAACTAAAGATCAAAAGAAAAACAAAAGACGATCGAAACAAAAACAAATCACGATCGAAATGCACTGGGGCGCGTACTTGTATAGTTTCATTTCACTCTGCATTTCAGTGCATAAAGTTAAGTAATATATTTTAATTTTTTAGTGACTGGGACACAGCGAACAACTGCAACAGCAGGCGGATTCTATCTTCCATCCCGTCCTCTAGCCGGGCGGGCACTACAACAGGCACTAGCCAATGGAAAAGCTGATAAAGCAACGTACCTTCTCGGTAAAAGCGGCAGGTTGTTACCGAATAACCAGAGCCGTTTATCACCGAACCATTTCTCCATACAGGACGCCACGTTGTTCAACAGTTTGAAGCACAAACTCACTCTCAAACGTAAATAATACAAGATATTCATTCGCGTATCTGAACGGGGTACGGAAGCATTCCCGCCTTACGACTTGAAACGTCAAAATACGCGGGAATTTCTCGCTGTAACGCGGAGATGTTGACTTGACGAATGCTGGAGTAGTTTTACTAGAATTTCAGGGTAATATCGATCGTTGGTTTGTTTACAGTTTGTGTTGCCCTGTGTACATGACAACCGATGTGGTGGTGGTAGGGCTGAATAGGCAGGGAGACGTTATTATTTGTTGCGCATTTTTACTTACTAAATAAAAACTAGCTCTGTCCCGCTGTTTAACCCGCGTAAGTCCCGACCCCGTGGGAATAAAAAAAAGCCTTTCATAGCGGATAGACACTCTCCAAATAGTTCTCTACTATCAGCGATTTGGATTGTGCATTGATCCTTCAGCTAAGTCAGTCAGTGGACGATCTTTTATATAGATCTGAGAGAAAGGGTTAACAATATACTTACTGTCATAAAGCGATTCTGCCGTAAAGCGAATCTGTCATAAAGCGAATCTGTCCTAAAGCGAGTAATCGGAAACAAACGGAAAAAATAAAGTTATACAAATATTTAAGGGTATCAAATCAGCGATATCAAGGGGGTATCAACGATACCTCGATGTATTTTTACCACTGGCGCCATCTAGTGATGAAGTGATAGACTGGCGCCAGCGGTAAAATAAATTTAAACGAATTGGTTGGTCCAGTGTTCATTTTAGGGGGGGCGGATCGTCTTACATAAAATTTTAACTCCTATCATCGGAGCTCCGAAAATGTTTCACATACCATTTATAATCATAATGATCATTCTTCATAAAAAATTTAAAAACTAAATATTAAAATATATAATAATTGAAATTCATGATATCACTATTCATACACTTCATTTTACTAATATTTGTTTTAATATATTTGTTTATCATAATGCTCGAAACTCATAATCATTCCAATAAATAACTTTGATATTCATACATGTGTTTTATTCTAATATTCATTTTTATAAATTTCTTAATCATAAGTGTTTTATGCATAATTATTGAAAATCATAATATCTTTATTCATACATTTGTTTCACCTACTATTGTCATCTTACTTGAATTTTGAAATAAAATATACGGAGCACACCGACTCGGATAGGTTAGGTTAATGTAAGAACATGATTACGCGCAGCGCTTTGGCGAGCGAGCGTAGCGAGCGTGCCGCGGCAGCGGTCGCCAAAGCGCCTAATTACTATAAATAAAAACTATTACTGTCATCTTCATCATGTTATAAATAAAAACTATTACTGTCATAAAACTACTATTGTCATCTTACTTGAATTTTGAAATTAAATATACGGAGCACACCGACTCGGATAGGTTAGGTTAATGTAAGAACATGATTACGCGCAGCGCTTTGGCGAGCGAGCGTAGCGAGCGTGCCGCGGCAGCGGTCGCCAAAGCGCCTAATTACTATAAATAAAAAAAACCTGATATATCTTAATCATAAGTGTTTTTATTACAACATTATTAACTAAAGAGTAATTTCTAAGAAGAAATATAATAATAGAATAGAAAATATAATTACATTATGAGTTAACTCCGTTTCAAAAAGAAGATCGCCAGAACACAAGTCAAAAACCATTTATAATTTCACAAAGAGTTTGATTGGGGTAGTTCATAAAAAGTTTTGTTAAAGTTGCCGTTATTAATACAAAAATTATGATAAATGTCTGTTATAAAGTAAGCTATTCTGAACAACGATATTATGAGTTGAAATATGTTCTTAGTAACAATAATTATGAACTAAAGCAATATGATCATTAAATGTTATGAAGAAAAAAATTATGATTTTAAACTGTTCTTGGTAGTAACAGTATTAATAAAAAAATTATAATCATTAACTATTATGAGCTCCGATGGTAGTAATAAAAATGTCTGAATAAAAAAAGTATGAGTGATAAAATTATGAAGAGTGATTATTATGAATTCAAATCGGTAGTAAGACAAACAATAGGACTTAAAATTTTATGTGAGCCAATATGGACCCCATTTTAGGGTTCCATATCCAATTGTGATAATGGTACGGAACCCTTCGAGCGCAAGGTTTTTTTATTATAAAGTTTTCAACAGTAGGTTACCATTCTGGGCAAGACCTCTTGGGCTATAACAATTGTTAGAGTGCTTTCATGCGATAAGTACTCACGAACCTATGTCTAGATCGAAGTTTTATTACAACCACATGCAAGTTGTATGTAATTCTATAATACGTAGGTAGCTACCAAGGGGTTGTTTAGAAGGGTGAGATAAATAAAAAAACCGGCCAAGTGCGAGTCGGACTCGCGCACAAAGGTTCCGTACCTACCATTATTACAAAAAAAAAGTTTTGGGACATTACCCCACTGAAATGTTTATTTATTTTCTTCTGTTTATAGTAATTTGTTGTTATAGTGGCAACAGAAATACATCATCTGTCATTTCTAGCTATCATGGTTCATGCCATGAGATACATATCCTGGTGACAGACTGACAACGGCCAGTGGAGTCTAAATATAAAGTCCCGTTTTTAGTTTTTACCCTAAGAGTACGGAACCCAATTAAAACATGATAGCATTTCCGAATTCGTTTGATAGAATGGTACCTATTACCAATACCAACCTATATAGTTGCATGGAAGGGGCCGCTCTCTGCGGTAAGGCCGCCTATTATGCCATTTTAATAGTGAGATTTATGTTTCTCTATGTTATTATTATAAACGTTATTTTTGGTGTGCATAAATAAAATAAAGCGTTCTATTATTATTGTAGGTACCTACATAAAAAATGTCTCACCTAATAGTTTAGCCTAGCAAGTACCTACCAACCTACCTAACTATTATATTTTGTGTACCTACTTAGCTATAGGTAGGTAATCAAATAAATAACACTTTCTAAAACCATACTTTCTATTACCACAGTTTACCAGTTAGTGCGCCTCGGCGGCACTGCATAGGATTAGATACTAGGTGGCTATAGGTTCTACAGTTTACCTCGTAGTTATGCGCTTCGGCGCTATTACCATAGCAAAGAGATTATAACCACTACGTTTACTATAGTATCAACTATTTTGGAAACTGTGCCATTACCGACGAGGACGAAAATTATCCTCAGATTATCATCTATCCTGTCCATCTATTTCAAACAAGCCAGCGCGGTGGCGCGCGCTCCCAAAAGAACCTTCCTTCACTTCCATATCATATTGATATCTCTTTCTGTTTTGTTGTGAAATGTTTCTGCCTCTCTTCCACTGAACATGCTAGAAATATAAAATAAGACTTCGGAACGTCACCGATTCATTACAAAAGGTCAAACCTGTCAATGTCAGCTGCGGCAGCCGCTCATTGCTGTCAAGTACTCGCGTTCGTGAACACGTACGAGTCGCCCCGTTTGCGATCAATGATATTATAAATATTGTTATTGTTGTGAACGTACGAAATGATAACGCGTAGGTTGTCCTCTGTGCGCGCAGTGCCAATATTTTAGTACATTGCGAAAAAAAATATTGTGCAACTACACCTTGATTTTCGAATTGTAAAGTGAAAAGTGCAAATTCGTTGTGTTTCGGAATACAGTGCGGGCTGATGCTGTGTAGGTTATTCTAATAGTATCTGTGATTGAACTGCAAAGATGGGGTCTTCAGGGGTGACATTGGCCGACCTGCCGAACATCTTCATTATGATCGGTGCTTTGGTGGCATTGTTTGTGATGCTCGTCATTCTACTTAGGTAAGCCGTGTTTTACTGCGTATTGTAGGTACCTCAGTTAATCTAACCTGGATTTATCTTTGACCGATCTAAATATAACCTAATCTTTATTATAGTAGCTCTCACAATGATGCTACGTAATCAACTCGTTTTCTCCGATTTAATTCAAAGCTATTCATGCAAAGTAATTCTTAGATACAAAACACGACGACGAAAACTGGACGAGAAAACATCCATTTTACTTTCTATAATGTCTTTTCTCTCTAAATTCTGTATAGGTACCTCTTTCAATTTATAAATTGGTCACAACAATATAATCAAGAATGAAACAAGGCAGATAAGTATAATAAACTTAAAATGATCTATAGAGTAGAGACTGAATAAATGAATTGAAAGTGCTCACTCAGTTCAGTATCACAGGCAACTTTGTGTAGCTGGTAGAGTAGGAGCCTGATGTTTTAACTCACAGGATATTCTCCTAGTAATAGACATCAGTCTCTCACAAAGGTATTTTGTGATTTTTCTTTAATCTCTGGTGATACTTATTGTAATTAAAGTTACCTTTGTGAAGAGAAAAATAAGTGATTTATTGTCTGTTATAATATGTCCAGTATCACGGGGCAATGGATCCCCAGACTTTTGGGAGGCGTGCGTAGAGCTGAAGCCAACACGTAGAGGCATAATTTATCAGTAACACAATATGATATATTTATTATTATAATTGTGTAATGAATTGATGAATTAGTTATAAAGTTAAGACTATTCAGTTGGCACCTAATATCCTGCTAAGTTTCGTTAAAATTTGCTTTGAAGAGGCTGTTGCAAGTACCTACCTACTTAAAAGTATTCAAAATCTAATTGTTATTGTAGTATTGACCAAATCTTATAATAACGGAAGAGAGGACAAAAAGTCTGTACTTTTTTCTGTACATCTGTTAAAAGCAAATATAAAAAAAATCTAGGTCACTTTGAAAAGCAGAAAAACAAGAATTTACCGTTTCATTCAAATTCTGTCTTTGTCTCTGATACTTGTGCATTCTTAAACTACAAAAATGATCAATTCGTTTTCATTATTAGTAAGCGCTGTTTTAACAAAAGGTCACCGTATACTTAATAATAGTTGTGAAGCCCCGGCATAGAATAGGGTTACCCCATCTCTTCCAGTGGGTGTCGTAAAAGACGACTAAGGGATCTGAGGGAGACTAGCAAACCTTTAGTTCTCCCCACACCACGCAACCTGAAAACTACACTAGGTGAGCCCCACCACTACGAAATAGAAAAAAAGAAAGAATGAAAGACATCTGAACTTAAGTAACTAAAATGGGATTTCACATAGCATTACATTAACTCACACAATTACCTAATCAACTCTACTTAATTAGAATTACTTGTTTATTGAAACAGACCAAATAGAGCAATGAGTAAGTTACTTACTTTGTTACTTACCTTTTGCTCTTTAATTATGATTATGTTAAACTTACTTAGAACTTACTGACATCTTTTCTTTGTTATACCTACCTGTTAGTTTTTTTATATAGATTGTTTTTTTTCTCTTACGTCCTTGATGTGAAGTTGTTTGCATGCCCAAATAAACATGTTATCTTTCTTTATTCTTTACTAGCTGCTAAAACCACAAATGACTTTGAGTCGGCACAATAGGTTAATCATTATTGACCATACCTACCTGACGCCGGCCGCCTTTTTGACACCAACACTCCTAAGGACCATGTAGTTTATCTGCTACCGCACGAGGGGAACTTAAAGTTTGCTATTCTCCCCTAAATGGCTATTTTATTTTATTTTTTTTATTATTCTCCCTCAGATTCCTTTGTCGCCTTTTACCTTTAAAACGCAAGGGCCATAGTCAATGACCATGTCCCCGAGCATGCTTTGTGCTATGGACATATTTTCACTAATGCCTTTATCCAGGTAGGAAACAGTTGACTACGGTTGTAAAGTTTATATGGAGAAAAGAGTAGGTATACTTTCTCCTTATGTTATGTATGAGTTTATGACTTATGACTTTTAACGATTGAATATAGGTAGATGTATGAGTTTATGACTTATGACTTTTAACGATTGAATATAGGTAGAGGTACCTATTCATTTTCTGTTATCAGCACTGCCTGCAGCTATAAAATCTCAATTCGTTTTGCAATTTCTTGATACATTTATACATACGTAGCTATAGGTAGTTAGGTACCGTTCGTTCTACACAACCGGTTTTGAAATGCAATCATCTTTAGTTAATAGGTCGGGTTTTCTTTGAACCACTTTTAGTTAGGTAGTTTAAGGATAAATAAAACATGTGAAGAAGCGAGGTTAAAGCTTATCTTATAAATGTAAAATAAAGAAGCATGCATGAAAGAAAATACGTCATGTACATGTAATAATCAGACATGTACACAACCAAAGAATGATTTTTAGGGTTCCGTACCTAAAGGGCAAAAACGATTACTGAGACTCTGCTGTTTGTCTGTCCGTCTGTCATTAGGCTGTATCTCATGAACCGTGATAGCTAGACAGTTAAAGTTTACACAGATGATGCATTTCTGTAGCCGCTATAACAACAAATACTAAAAACAAAATAAAACAAAAACCCATACAATCAACGTAATGTTAAAAGTCTTACGGCGAGACCTAATATGCATTAAATCTACTACGGCAACCTGCAGTCAAATTAAAATCTGTGAAAATCCTATTCATTCATTAATATAGGTAGTTACTTACCTAGCTAGGTGGATAGAGACATAATAAGGTAAATAATATCGTCAGTCACGCATGGCGAGATACCTAGTAGGTATTATATTATAATATAACCGATTATGTATTACTCAATATTGCCATGAACCTAAACATTGTGATGTTTTTATACCCAAATTAATTTTGATTGCAACACGCTTTTTTAG
Source organism: Idaea biselata (assembly GCA_958496205.1). Lineage (NCBI taxonomy): Eukaryota > Metazoa > Arthropoda > Insecta > Lepidoptera > Geometridae > Idaea > Idaea biselata. The sequence continues at coordinate 11,880,227 of OY292402.1, forward strand.
GGTTCCGTACGCAAAGGGTAAATAGGGACCCTATTACTGAGACTCCGCTGTCTGTCCGTCTGTCGTCAGGCTGTATCTCATGAACCGTGATAGTAAGACAGTTGAAACTTTCACAGATGAAGTATTTCTGTAGCCGCTATAACAACAAATACTAAAACAAAAATTTTTTGGAGGCTAATCCCATACACAGCAAACGTGATTTTTGACATAAAAACGAAACGATACCGCGATGCATTTTTACCAACATCTAGTAGGTAATGGGGCTATGTGAACTTGGCACCCGACTTTGAAAAAATATTTTTTTTTTGTGGAATTCGATAGGGTTTCGTTTGTAGTCGCAATAATCGCAAAAAAAGAAAATGTTCGGCACCCGACTTTGGAAAAACGATTTTTTTTTTGGGTTTTCTGGAAGATTTGGGTATGTAGAGGATTGTAGTAAGTAATTATCGAATTCCACAAAAAAATGTTTTTTTTTCAAAGTGGGGTGCCAAGTTCACATAGCCTAGTAATGGGGGTGCCAGTGGTATAATAAATTTTAACGTTTGCGTTGCGTGAACGGATTGGTTGGTCCAGTGTTAATTTTAGGGTTCCATATCCAATTGTGATAGTGGTACGGAACCCTTCGTGCGCGAGTCCAACTCGCACTTGGCCGGTTTTTTTTCAAGGAACCCTTCGTCCGCGAGTCCAACTCGTACTTGGCCGGTTTTTTTTTCAATGTTAATAGAGTTATCAGAGTTTATTACCACCCATTCATGTTATTTTTTATTCTTAGATTTTTTTAATTTTTTGTATGGATTTGTAAGATTAGTTGGTAACAGTCGGTACAATCATCAATAAAAGTTGCTTAACTTAAAAGCAATCATCACATCAGAATAATTCGAAAATGTGATTGCTAGAGTAATTGACCACCCAATAGTAATTGACCACTTGGAATAAATTGATCGAAATGAGGTAGTGGAAGATCGCAAGTGAATGAAGAAAACAAAAAATGTACCTTCAATTATACATAAGTTTCGTATTAGTTCATAATCTTTTACCTAGAGAGCGTATTCATTTATGGTCAATATTGATTTTCTTGCCTTATTTGATTTAATGTGTCTTGTTTAATAATAAATAATATTCAACTTTAATATAATTTGTTTAGTTATCTATTCCTTAGAAAATATTTTCCATCGATTGGTATTTTGGTATATCATAGGAACCTGTATCTGTACCTACTGAATCATTTTTTATAGAGTACCTATAGAAATTATTTTTTTCCTTAAGTGGTCAATAGCTGTATCATTCACCCTACTGTTTTTTATTAGGTAGGTACTCGTTGTATTGTCACGTGTTTTGTTTTATCACTTTTGTTTGTGACTTTCCCGGTACGAAAAAAAACGTTTTATAAGTTGTCCCGTGGACAAATCACTTTGCTAATCGGATTCTTCTACATCTACATCTACACTAATATTATAAAGAGGAAAGATTTGTATTTTTGTGTGTATGTGTGTCTGTATGTTTGTTATGCATAAACTTAAAAACCACTGGACTGATTTCAAAAATTCTTTCACCATTAGAAAGCTACGTTGACCCTGAGTAACATAGGCTTTTGATCCCGATATTCCCACGGGATCAGGTCTTACGCGGGTGAAACCGCGGGACGCAGCTAGTAATATTATAAAGCGGAATCTCTCTACCCTTTAGTATCATCTAACCTACCTACCTAGCTGCCTACTCTCATTGTTTACTTAAAACGGTAGGTAGTTAGGTATGTAAAAATACATTGAGTCTGTCTGTGACACACATTTAGATCTGTGATTCAGATAAACACCTTATGCCAATACCAATTCATACGGCATACAGTATCAACATACAGTATGAGTTTGACACAAATAAGAATAGATTTTGCCCTCGCGACAAAATAATATTATTTATTTTCTTGCCCTCGGTAAGAAAATAAATAATATTACGCGATAAAGACCCGGAAAAATTTAACTAAGAATGGATTTTTTTGCTGTAGAGTTTTTCTAACGACATATGCACGATTGCTATGCAAAAGGTTGCGGGGTCGATTCCCGCCGGGAGCAAGTATTTATGCTGACCATAAATGTATAAATCTGGTTGTCGGTGTCGGTGTTGTCTATATGTATTATTTGTAAGTACTGGCTGCGTTGGACGTCCACCAACGAGATGGACGGACGACTTAGTTAAGGCCGCGGGTTCACGATGGATGCAGGCCACTTATGACCGAAGCATCTGGAAATCTATGAGGGAGGCTTAGGTCCAGCAGTGGACTTCTTACAGCTGAAATGATGATGATGATGACTGGCTGGGTCTCGCGGTTTCACCCGCATTCGTCCCGATCCCATGGCCATTATTATCCGATGCCTACATCTAATATATAAAATTTCCATGTCACAGTGTTAGTTACCGTACTCCTCCGAAACGGCTTGACCGATTTTTATGAGATTTTGTATACACTGCCGGCCAAAAGTTTGAGACCACTTACATTAAAGAAGGAAAATGCAATAAAACTCCAAGTATAAAGGAATTTTTTTTATTATTAAGTAAGATACTTATTTACTAATACAGATACATCTAAAAGGAAACAAAAAAGTTAAACTAATATCAACTATTTATGTCTTTAAGCTGTTTATAGTTAAAACGGATTTTTCGTCAAAAAAGCCTCCTTTGCATTTTATAACTTTTTTAACTAGCCTGGGCATACGAGCAATTAATTTGTCGATGGTTTCTTGCGAAATATTGTTTCAGCTTTCTTGTAAAGCCTTCCACGTGTCTTATTGCGACGAGGGACAACAAATGCGCACATTTCTATCAAGCTCTTCCCATAAAAGCTCAATTGGGTTAAGATCGGGGCTCTGGGGGGGCCACACCTTGTTTTTTAACACCGTTTTTTTTTCTTTATTTTCTAAATAACCCCTGCATAATTTAGAACTATGTCTTGGGTCATTATCTTGTTGGAAAAAAAATCCCGTTCCAATCAATCTTAGACCAGACGGAACGGCATTTTGCTGTAGTATCCGTTTGGAGTGCTTCTTTTTCATAATTCCTTCATCATCATCCGAGCGTGGTTCCCGGTTGCATCTCTCTCGAGAGCCCGGGGTCCGCTTTCCTACTTTTACGTCTCCACTTCGCACGATCTTCGGCATCCCATATCCGATCTTACAACGTCAAGCCAGCACTTCTTGGGTCTTCCCAATCTGCCGCGGCCGGGCGGAGGCGCCATGGCAAGACATTTGTTTCCCACGTAACTAGCCGATTTTCGTAGAACATGGCCGTACCACCGTAAGCGGCATTCTTGCAGTTTGTCTGCAATGTCTCGGACATGAAGTCTGCCCCTGATGCGGGAGTTTCTGACGCGATCTTCATAATTCCTTCGATTAGTACCAAATCTCCAGTTCCATGGCCTGAGAAGCATCCTCAGACCATAATGGAACCACCACCATGCTTGACAGTTGGCACCACACAGTCTGGCATCATCTTTTCCTCGGCGCTACGTCGAACAAAAATTCGTCGTTTTGAACCAAATATCTCGAATTTTGATTCGTCTGTTCAAAGAATTTTTTTGAAGTCTTCTTCAGTCCAGTCTCGATGGGTAAGGGCCCACTGCATCCGTTTCTTTTTGTTTTGTGGCCTTCGTAGTGGTTTTCGAATGGCAACGCGACCAAATAGATGAGCATCTCTCAATCGTCTTTTTACCGTAGTCAATGACACTGGTTCAGATCGGGTTTTGTTCACTTCTGCGCGAATTTCTGGAGCAGTTAGGGTGTATTCCGCTTGCTGGTAACCACGATGTAATAATCCTCGCTAGAAGTGGCAGTTCTCGGCATTCCCGATCGCGAACGATCTTGATTACTGCCAGTTTCCTTGTATTTGGTTATTGTATTATGAACACAAGTCTTCGACAACTTGAGTTGAGAGGAAATTGCACGTTCAGATTTACCTTCGTTGTGTAAAAGAACTATGGCAGAACGAGTTTCACTGCTAATTTCGCGCACTTTTCCCGTTTTAAGATATCTCCACTGTAACAAGGACGAGCTCAGACTAACCAAGATATAGAAAGATTAACTCCATGAAAACTAAGGAAATTAATATATTTTAGGAAGCTTAAATAATCTACTATTTGACGTTAACCAAAACAAAACCAAAATAATGAGTAAGGAGCAGCTCATAAAAATATTACAATGAGAATACCTCCTGATCCTTGCGCGGCACTCATTGATGTTTTGAAACAAATGACCTTTCTGGGATGATAACTCATAGATATACAAAAAACATGACCCTTAGGAATTCTCCAATAACAATAGAATACGCAAGTGTTCCAATAAGCTCTTTGTCTTATGTAGTTTTTAAATATTTTGTTGTTGACAAAGATTTTTACAAGTGGTCTCAAACTTTTGGCCGGCAGTGTACGTATTCAGTAGGTCTGAGAATCGGCTACTATCTATAATTTATAAGGCAAAACAACGTTTGCCGGGTCAGCTAGTCATAATATAAAAAACACAATCTCCAAATTTCAGCTCTTTACTTAATTTCAGCTCTATAATCGCATCGCAAACTTCTGCGTAAGCGTACCTTAGGCCTATATTAGGTACCTCTATAGTAGGTACCTTTGGGATAAGCTGTCCTTGGAGTAAATGAGGTAATTCGATGATCCTTCATTTACACATTCGCTCAGTGTTCCGCTGTACCTCTCCATGGCGAGGTATTTCATACGCGGCTTCTAGCTGCTCGAAAGTTTTACCTCCTAAAAACAGCCCCTAAGCTAAAATATAACGCCATCAAGAGGATAGTCTACCACCTACTCGGTCTCCATACAAACGTAGTCGACTGTTTCCTCCCTGGATAAAAGACATTAGAGCAAATATGTTTATGCCATAAAACCTATATCTGCCATGACCCGATATTGACCATGGCCCTAAGTTTTTTTTTTTTTCATTTTCTAATTAGAATAGAATTAAAATTTAGTAAAATAATAATTTAAAAAAAAAAACAAAACGTAGGGGCATGGTCATGCATGACTGATATAGGTTTTGTTGGTAATGAAAGCTGGTTTGAAATATTAAACGTTTATTGGAACCTCGCACTTCTAAATCATTACAGCAGCGTTAAAATGGAATATGCTAACAACTTAATTAAAACTTACATAATGACTGCACGGTATCACGACACGAAGGCAAGTGGCAAGTGACGCCGCGACAACAGCGCCAGAAAGCCTAGGGTGCGGAGGCGTGTCTAAAACTGTCTAACAGCTCTCGCTTCACACCTTCGATAGCCAATTAGCGACGAGCCTCGTTAGATATTCAAATATGGTGCCAAAATGCAATCACACGCAATGCATAGATTAGATAAGTATAGACACGCCCTCGCCTTACAAAGAGTAAGAAACAGATGCGAATGAATGTGTCAGTAACATCTCTCCCGCCGTGTGAACGTAGTAAGCATATGGTTTGTAGTCGGTGACTGACACATGCATCCCCGCCTGGTCAATGAATACAATTAACACTTACATCACCATTTCTTATTTCACTATATCTTTGGGTAACAACATGACGTTAATTACATAAAAGTTATAACAATAATAATCTACTACACGAATTGTGAGTCTAAATCTGGTACAGGACCATAGTAACAATATAATTTGTCACACACATTTCTGAACTTAAAGTTAATGTTAACATAAGTTACTTAAAACTCTACGAACCTATAAGTTATTATTTTAACAATTTTGTGGTAGACATTACATGTAAAGTTTAAATAACTATTCTACTAGTGCCCCATTTATACAGTGCACTAAGCTAACATATGCAATTAAATGACTAAACAAACAATAATTTCACTAAGTGACTTATTTAAATAAGCAAACAAAGCTGGACTGACTAAAATGCATAAACAAACAACCCTCTAATCTGTTCTTTTAGAACATCAAAATAATATGCATTTCTTAGTACAGCGTTGCCCTCTTTGACAACTTTGAAAACTCAACCCTGTCCGCAAGTAAATAACGAATAATTGTTTTATTTACCTACGGAGAAAGTGAGAAATAAATGACTCTAAACGTTAAAGGTAGCTGTTATAGTCGACACTCTGCAATCAAAAATTACCTACACCATATAAGGCCGGCAATGCCTCCTATAACAACGCCAGATTACAAATAATAAATTTTAACATTCTACTGGTAAGATAACTAAACGCTAAAGGTAGCTGTTATAGTCGACACTCTGCAATCAAAAATTACCTACACCATATAAGGCCGGCAATGCCTCCTATAACAACGCCAGATTACAAATAATAAATTTTAACATTCTACTGGTAAGATAACTAAACGCTTAGTTGGACGACGCATTATACCATTCATGGTTTTAATGTCTACGACCCTTATTACTCCGTCCGCGCCTGGATAGACCCGCTCTACCCTGCCCTTAGGCCATACGTTTCGCGGCAACGTAGAGTCCGCAACCACGACCACATCGCCCACCTTTATCGCATCTCCACGACCTTGCGGCTCCCGCCGGTGATGAAGTAGAGGTAGGACCTCCCGCACCCAGCGCTTCCAGAAGAGATCTGCCAGACGTTGAGCTGCCTTCCAATGTGACCGTCCGAGTTCGTCTACCTTGGTGAAGGACCCTGGCAACGGGACCTTCGAGGGGCCACCTAATAAGAAGTGGTTAGGCGTTATAGCGGCGTCGTCTTCTGGTGTGACCGACACATGTGATAGTGGTCGGGAGTTGATTGTATGTTCGATCTCTGTGAGCAGTGTGTGGAGAACGTCTTCGTGAGGGTGGCGCTCGTGTAGAGTAGCTGTGAGTGCGGTTTTTACTGAACGCACTAGTCTTTCCCATGCGCCACCCATAAACGGCGCCCCCGGTGGAATGAAGCGTCAGTTTATATGTCGTACGTCTGCTTCTTCCTGCATGGAAGTTAAGGCCGCCTTTCGTAGTTCATTATCCGCTCCGTGGAAGTTTGTACCATTGTCACTCCATATGGTGTCAGGGCACCCACGTCGAGCCATCATGCGGCGCAACGCGAGTACGGCGGCGTCGGCAGAGAGTGATGATGCTACTTCCAAGTGAACTGCCCTCGTCGTCAAGCAAGTAAACAAGGCAACGTACCGCTTCTCGTGGTGTCTTGCTACGGTGACGCTCAGCGGCCCGAAGTAGTCCAATCCGGTCTGTGTAAATGGACGTTGATGATGGGCGAGGCGACACGGCGGTAGGTCTCCTGTCAGTGGCTCGGTAGGCGTGGCACGACGCAGGCGACATGGCTGACATCGTTTGACTACTGTCCGTACCGTAGGTCTGATGCGTAGCACCCAGTATCTTTGTCGTATCTCGTTGGTAACGCATTCGACGCCGCTATGGTGTAGCTGTCTGTGGACCCAGTCTATGTACAGCCGAGTGTAGGGGTGCTCTCCGTCCAGTAACGCCGGGGACAGAGTCTCCTCGTTGATATCGCTAGCGACGGTAGTTCGTGAGCGTAATCTCAGAAGGCCATACTGATCCGTGATCATAGATAGGTGTCGAAGGCGACTGTCATTAGATATTTTCCTCCCGCCGGTGACCTCACGTAGCTCAGCCGGGAAGGACTCCTCCTGGACAGCACGTGTCCACAAGAGTTCAGCGCGGCGTGTGTAATGAGCTGCGAGCGGGACGTAGGCATGGGACGCGCCAGCACTGCTGTCGCTGCGGCGTGGAGTCGCTCCGGCGCGGGCAGGCCGAGGCTGTGCGTTTGTCCAGTTTGGATCATCTGAAGTGATATGGCGAGTACGTTTCTTACGCAAGGCGGTTACTGTATGAGTTTGGCAGCGATCGATGAATTGTAGTACGCGTGCGGTCGTTCTGATTAGACGTAACCACGATGAAAATCTTAGTACATCAGGCAAAGCTTCTTTAAGACTAGAGCGAATGGTGGTCGCGGTTACTCGTTCTTCACCGGTGTTCGTGGGATGGAGCGGGTCATTGTCGCGCGGCCAGAGATCCTCCTCTTTGTATAGGAAGTTAGGGCCTCGAAACCAGCGATGTGAGGCCGTAAAGTCGGTCGGTGCACGACGAGTCCCGTCGTCCGCGACGTTGTCTGCTGTCGGCACCCATCGCCACTCCGAGGTCGCTGTTGTCTCTTCCAGTTCAGCCACGCGGTGGGCCACGAATGGCTTGAAGGATCGCGCTCCTGCTCGCAGCCACGTCAGCACGGTGCGTGAGTCTGTCCACAACACACGGCGGTCGGGGAGGCGTTCGTGCTCGCGCTCGACGGTGTGTGCCAGCCGACCTCCCAGTACTGCTGCCTGTAATTCAAGTCTAGGTATAGAAACAACCTTGAGGGGGGCTACGCGTCCTTTCGCTGCGGCGAGTGAGACGTGTATCTCACCTTTGTCATTTACTGATCGCCAATAAGCCGTCGCGACGTAACATACCTCACTCGCATCAACGAAAACGTGCAGCTCCAGTGTTCTTGCCGAACTATACAATGGGTAACAGCGTGGTAGGGCAATGTTTCTTAAATTTTGTAAAGAAATTAGCCATGTCTGCCAGGCTTGCTCTAACTTCTGAGGTAAGGGGTCGTCCCATCCCACGCTATTACGCCATGCATCCTGTAATATTTGTTTGCCCTGAATGGTAACTGGAGTTACCAGTCCTAATGGATCATAAAGGGACATGGCCTGTTTTAACAATAATCGTTTAGTAATTTTATCGACATAGGGGAAATTAGATAAATTAAAACCCAGGGTATCGTCTGCTATGCGCCAAACGAGCCCCAGGACTTTTTCCTCATTGTTTATGTTGACGTCCGGAGCCATAGGTTCGACTGCGAGGCCGGCGGTGGCACGACTGTCGTTCGATGCCCACTTCTGTAGCACGAAGTTGCCTCGTCGGTGCACGGCGTCTACTGCGTGCGCCACACGATTCGCCTCAGCCGCATTGTCGAAACTCTGTAAATAATCGTCCATATAATGATTTTTGATTATAGGATTCACTGCTTCAGGAAACTCTTGTTCATGTAACAAGGCGTTATGGTTTTTAACGTAAATTGCCGTACTAGGTGAAGATGTGGCGCCAAAGAGAAGAGATGTCATTCTGTATTCTGTAGGTGTCATATCCGTCTCATCACGCCACAGAAAACGCAAAGCGTTTCTATCTTTTTCTCTTATTTTGATGCGAAGGAACATGTCCTTTATATCGGCCGCCACGGCGATCGGTTTCTGTCTAAATCGCATAAGAACGCCTAGCAAGGATTGTAACAAATCAGGGCCAGTCAATAAAAAATCGTTAAGACAAACACCGGCGGTCCGTGCGGCTGCGTCTTTTACTATACGGACTTTACCGGGTTTTGAAGGGTTAATGACTGGGAAATGAGGCAGATACCAAGTATGACCAACAGGTGGCGGTGTCGTAGCTACCTCTGCATATTTGTTGTTTAATAAAGTATGGATTTGTTCTTTGTATTTTTGTTTTAGTAGGGGGTCTTTTCCAAGTCGCCTTTCGACTCCCACTAACCTTCCTAATGTAGACTCATAATTATTTGGGAACGTCTTACCTTCTTCTTTCCATAGTAAACCTGTTTCATAGCCACCTTCGGGCAGACAGCGTGTCGTTTTTTCTAATATTTGTAACGCGCGAGTTTCAGGGTCAGCTTGAGGTCGGCGTGGTTCTACTCCCAGTGATTCTAAATCAAAGTGTTCTTTAACTAATTCCTCAAGGGACTTACCTTTAATGATTGCGTGGGTGCAGCGATGATTTTCTTTTAGCATGTAACCATGATGATCACCCAAACGTCCTTTTCTCTGTCCGTGTAGTACCCAGCCGAGGGGTGTGCGTGACGCTACCGGTTGTTCTGGTTTCCCGCATCGTACTTCGGAGGCAATGAGTAGAGCCCAGTTGTCCTGACCTATTAGTATAAGTGGCTCACCTGTCTCATAGAGGAGTTGGTCACTGATGTCTTGCAAATGTTCACAATGAGCCAGCGCTCCGGGTGTTATGCACTGTGGGGATATGTCTAAATGGTCGATGGTGCGGGCTTCTATATCTACCTTGTTTGTGTACTTGCCTTTAATGGAGATTTTAACTCGCTGCGAGTTGACCGCCTCGATTTGCTCTCCGGCTATGGCCTCTATGATAAAAGGTACTGTAGGCCCAGCGACACCAACCTTATCCGCTACTCTTGATGTCAGCAATGTGACGGTAGACCCATCATCTAGTAAAGCATATGTATCTATCTCACCATGAGGTCCTGATATTTGAACAGGTAAAACTTTGAGGAAAGTTTGTATGGTACGTGGTGCTCCGGATACCGCTACAGTTGCTTTGGTGCACGACTGGACCGTTGCTTGTGCCCGGTCGCTGTTGTTTTCTCTCTGTTGTTGCTGCACCGCGTCGTTGTGTAGGAGCTTGTGGTGATAGTACTGGCAGCCTCGCGCTTCACATTTCTTGCCCTTGCAACGGTGGTTCCACGTTCGCTTGTCTAGGCACCTGAAACACAATTTATTTGTACGAGCAGCTTCCCATCTTTCCGAAACAAGCATAGCTTTGAACTTAGAACATTGGACTGCACTATGACCTGTGATATTGCATATAACACATGTTTTGTCGTTGAGCTTTGTAACGGTGTGGCGTTTATAATCTTTTCGCTCTTCGACTATTTCACACTTAGCATGCCTAGAATTTAGGTCTGCCTCCCTGTCTAGAAAACGAGCCATTGTAAGTAGTCTAGGCTCAGTTGCGTCAGCTAAATTCTCAAAGTCGTACCATCGGTTACGTATTATGGTAGTCAATTTGTCACAAACTATATTACTAATTTCTGGATTATACAAGTACTCCATTTTGTTTAACGCTTTTATAGTAGAAATAATGTTGTTTACTTTAGACGAAAAAATGCAAACATCTCTCGGACTGTCTGTTAACTTGGGTAAGTGACGTAATTTGTCTAACTCGTTCGTAATCAAGGCATGTGGTCGACCAAAACGCGATTCTAGTTTTTCTATGATTTCTAGGGCTTTTATATGACCTAAAAATAAGCCTTTGACTGATTCTAAGGCTACCCCTTTCAAACTTTTGCGAAGCCGGGCAATATTTTCGGCTTCTGGGAATCTAGATTGTGATTCGGTAAAGGCACTTTTAAAATATAACCAATCACTCGAATTTCCATTAAAATATGGTAAGTCAACATACCTGTGAGCTGCGGGGTGATTCCCGCGAGCTACCTGTAATAAAGCCGCTGTCAAATCTTTCCATGGCTGGCTATCGGTGTCGTTCGCTTGTGGAGCTCCCGTGGCCGACGATCCCTGGGTCGTGGCTGTGACGGGTGCGTCGAATTTGGTGTCGTAGAGCTGTGGTGCTCCCGTGGCCGACGATCCCTGGGTCGTGGCTGTGACGGGTGCGTCGAATTTGGTGTCGTAGAGCTGTGGTATTCCCGTCGGAAGCGAATCGTCGGTGGCGCCGGGGAATACAGGGCCCTTATCTTGGTCGTCACAAGTCAAAATATCTGCCTCTAGATATGCTAATTTTGCTGCGGCGTATTCCATTCTCATCAATGCTATGGCTTTTCTTTGATCCCGTGTTTGTTTCTGGTCGGATGATAAAACACCTTCGGGCGGCGTGGTCGGTGTCCCTGCCGTAGGGCCCTCGCGTTCTGGCGTCGGGGCACCTTCAGGGGCCGGTGTCGTTACCGCTCGAAGTTCGTCCGCGGGGGACGAATCCTCCTTCTGGAGTGTTTCAGTGCTCCTTGTGTTCACCATTTTCACTTTCAAACACGACACAGCACGACGCGCGGACTACGTGCGCGGTTAAAATTAATTTGGTAATCCGGCTCGAATGGACCAGCTTGTTGGTAATGAAAGCTGGTTTGAAATATTAAACGTTTATTGGAACCTCGCACTTCTAAATCATTACAGCAGCGTTAAAATGGAATATGCTAACAACTTAATTAAAACTTACATAATGACTGCACGGTATCACGACACGAAGGCAAGTGGCAAGTGACGCCGCGACAACAGCGCCAGAAAGCCTAGGGTGCGGAGGCGTGTCTAAAACTGTCTAACAGCTCTCGCTTCACACCTTCGATAGCCAATTAGCGACGAGCCTCGTTAGATATTCAAATATGGTGCCAAAATGCAATCACACGCAATGCATAGATTAGATAAGTATAGACACGCCCTCGCCTTACAAAGAGTAAGAAACAGATGCGAATGAATGTGTCAGTAACAGGTTTTATGGCATAAACATATTTTCTCTTATCGTCGAAACAGTCACGTTTACGTTTGTAAAGTTTGTATGGAAAAAAGAGTAGGTAGACTTTCTCTTTAACTGCATATATATTTCAAACTAGCTGCGCCCCGTGGTTTTACCCACGTATGTTCAGATCCGGCGAGAACATCAGGATTAAAAGTAGCCCAACAGACAAAGAGAGTTACTTTCGCATTTATAATATTAGTACCTATATATGAGTGGTTTAAATTGATTGATTTTTAGTTGAATTTTATAGGTAAGTACTTCTGTCCGAAGTCATTTTAGGGGGTTTTGAAATTAAACCGCTCATATGCAGCAAATTTGGGACTTGGTGACTACTAAATTTTCAAGTAAGTATTAGAAATGTTTTGGTGACTGAGTTGAGTCACCTGAGTTGCAAGTCTGTACGGCAGAAACTAAAGACTCGACACACTTGTTCGCTTACAAAATACAAATTAATTATAAATAACACTACACTTAATTGAACAATTCTTATTGCCTGGTTTCGGAAAGACGTTGACAATTTGCCTCTTTCTGACAAAGAAGTTTCGGTTCAAATATCTATAAATCAGTCAATAAGTAATGCATAGCCATTGAGATATTATGTACCACTAGCAGAGTCCCGCGGTTTCACCCGCGTAAGTGTGGGATTTTCCAAAAACTTTCTTTGTCGATGCCTAACCCATCACAAAGAAAATACACTCCAAATTTCAAGTCTCTAGGACCAGCGGTTTAGGCTTTGCGTTGACATAAAGTTGAGTCAATCAGTCAGGACATTCTTCCTTCTAATGTCTTAAGATTTGTTGCTACAAATCTGACACTAGCGCCAATCAGCTAGTAAAAAGAACTGGCTTACTGGATTTTAAGAAGAAACTTTTACTTTGAATGCATAAATAACATCGAATTTCTAAGATAATCTCTCATGAAGTCACGAGGTGGATTGCCATCATCATCATCATCCGAGCGATGTTCCCGGTTGCATCCCTCTCGAGAGCCCGGGGCCCGCTTTCCTACTTTTACGTGTCCACTTCGCACGATCTTTGGCATCCCGCGTAGTGAGGCCATTTGCACGCATATTCGATCTTACGACGTCAAGCCAGCACTTCTTGGGATTGCCTACTAGTATAGTCTTATTTACCGACTTCAAAAATAGGAGCAGGTTCTCAATTTGTTTGAGGCTATTTATTAAAATACCTTCTCGTATTGTTACAGGAACATGGAAGTGATAGGCATAGTAGGTGAAGGTCGCGAGGACGCGTGGCGAGCTGCAATGGAGCCACCACGGCTGCTGATGCAGAGGGTCCACATTCCCTTCACCTTCAAGCTGCAGGAGAATGCTCCTATTGGATACAACGGTAACTTAGAAGACACTTATTTTTAGGTTAATGGCGTGGGCTTGTATCAATCCTGTAGAAGAGAGAGAAATGTAAAGGTCTCGAAACGTTGAGCGTTGAAACAATGCTAGAAGTAATAAACACCACGCGATTAAAACCGAAAAATAAGTTCAATTCCTATCCAACATCGCGAAAACAGAAATAAAATCAACTGTAACTTGTCATAATTTTGATTGTTGACCAATAATGTATGGATGGGGTAAAAACGTTTTCTCAGTGTCCTCCGTCCTTCGGGTGGTGTGTTAAGTTCTTCCCGGTTTTTATTTTCTCTGATATCAGTCATTAGGTCAAGTTAGATGCCTTTTTCGAAATCTAATGAAAAGAAGGAGAGGAGTGATTCTGATGAATGACGAATAGAGTTCCAAATGACATTCATAATAATATACCTAATTTATTTATTTCTCACTAGCTGCGCCCCGCTGTTTCACCCGCTTAACGTTAGTCCAGATCCCGCGGGATTTACGGGATCAAAAGTATCCTATGTCCTTTTCCCGGTTCTAAGCTACCTCCCTACCAATTTTCAACCAAATCGGTTCAGCCGTTCTTGAGTTATAAGTGGTGTAACTAACACGACTTTCTTCTAAATATGTTGTAGGAATGAGTTTTATTTTTGCAAATAACTAACTTATTTCAGTAAGATTGAGAAATATCATAGCCAATGTCTAATCATTCCGTTTTTTGCAAAAATCCTAGGTTTTCGCAAAAAACCTGTTTATATTATTATCCTACGACATATACTATATAGATTTGCATACATAAATCAGTTACTTAAGAGCTAATGTACAGCTAATCTATAATTCTCGAAGTTATTGACAAGTGCCTTGTTCAGGAATTGCAAAGACAATATTTATGAGATATTGTGAAGGGATGAGGGGAGGTGGCGGAAGAGGCAATAATCTACTATGATAATATTCATGCTCTGACGTATTAATTCTTAAAATAATTAATAATACTTAATCTATGACATTAATTATTAATACTGTGACATAATCATACCTAATTAAAGTAGTGGGCTGAATGTATCTAAATAAATATTTGAAATCAAAGAACATTTTATCGCAATAAATATCATAATATTATAAACGTGGTAAATCGACGAAGAAAAACATGTTATGCAATGCGATCCACCCTACGACAACGTAGTCGTATGTTATTCTTTGTTTATTGACATTTGCAATAAATAACGGTGAACGGTGTATTTATCGTTTCTTGGGGTTTTGATAGCTTGCTCAAGGGGAAAGTCATACCTACTGCTCTCCATACAAACTTTACAAACGTAGTCGACCGTTTCCTCCCTGGATAAAGACATTAGAGAAAATATATGTTTATGCCATAAAATCTATATTAGCCATGACCTTGACCATGACCAACGTTTTAATATTTGCTCTAATATCTCTTTATCCAGGGAGGAAACAGTTGACTATGTTTGTATGGAGAAAGAGTAGTAAGACTGTCCTCTTAAGAGGAATTACAACGCCAACGACCTTGAAACTGAAAATCCCTGTCGGACTCATCGAAAATTGTTGATTATTTCATGACGGAATGTCGTAGAACTTTTTTTTGTGTACAGATTGTAGGTGACATTGTTTCCTACATTTTGGTGTAGGTTTAAGACAAGAACCTCCTATTGGTGCAAAGCCTATCCAAATTTTAGACAAAACATGTCTGATTTGGTTAAAATGTCGATAGGCTTCAATACGTTTCCACATATTTGTATGGAAACTGCACTAAAATATCGGAAACAACGTCGCCTACAATCTGTAGGTACACAAAAAAAAGTTCTACGACATTCCGTCATGAAATAATCATGAAATAAACTAATATTTGACATATAATTTGTAACTTAAAACTTAATCTAATTATGTACCTACTTAACATTTGCACGCCTTTAAGGTAAGATAAAGAGAACTAAGAATTTTTTTGTAATACCTGTATATACCTTTATTTGCAAATAAATGATTGATTGATTGATCTCAACCTCGGTCCAGTAGGTACTAGACCAACTGATCTAGGTATAGGCTGTGTTACGTTCTATTTGTGTTTAATCTAGCATTGTTTACCTTTACGAGGCTTGCTTTGACCTGAATATTGCTAGAGGATGAGACGAGTAGGTTTCATCGACTTTATATTGATACTTCATTTTCTTACTGTGAACAAAAACATCGTGAGGAAACCGACATGTCCACAGAAATAGGATTTCCAGATCAAGAAATAAAAATGCTGGAATTACTGGTAAATCAGGACTAATAAATAAAATAATTATTTGCTGAAAGTAGAAAGCTGAAATTGGTAGAGTCTGTTCTTTATATCATGTAGGCATCCGATTAAGGGCCCTATTCTGAAAAACTGAAAATCCATGTCGGGCGCATCGAAAATTGTTGATTATTTCATGACGGAATGTCGTAGAACTTTTTTTTGTGTACAGATTGTAGGCGACATTTTTTCCGATATTTTAGTGCAGTTTCCATACAAATATGTTTAAACGTATTGAAGCCTATCGACATTTTAGCCAAATCAGACATTTTTTTGTCTAAAATTTGGATAGGCTTTGCACCAATAGGAGGTTCTTGTCTTAAAACTACACCAAAATGTAGGAAACAATGTCACCTACAATCTGTGCACAAAAAAAAGTTCTACGACATTCCATCATGAAATAATCAACAATTTTCGATGAGCCCGACAGGGATTTTCAGTTTCAAGGTCGTTGGCGTATATACTCCTCTTAAGGTTTTTCGATATGCCCACTGGGTCTGGACTAACTCGGGTAAAATTGCGGGACTCAGCTAGTGCTAGCTAGCTAAATAACTGAAATGCCTTATAAGAAATTAAAGACATTTTTCGGTTTTAATCGCGTGGTGTGGTCTATCATGAAGAATGGACCTGTAAAGGTCTCGAAACGTTGAGCGTTGAAACAATGCTAAAAGTAATAAACACCACGCGATCAAAACCGAAAATGTCTTTAATTTCAATAGAACCTCGCGAAAACAGAAGAAATATCTATCCCTTATACGATCACTCGTCCGCTTGTCCGTCTGTCCGTCTGTCTGTCTGTCTGTCTGTACCTATAACACCAGCGAGTTTACGTAATCCGGAGAGTTTGTTAGACAAAAATCGAACGAATGCAGAACACAAAAACGGCCTTGATGACGAACTAGGAACAAACATTCGAATGTAGTCGGACTAATATTGACAAATCTAAACGTGAATTGTGTTTAATATCGCGTGTAGGAAGACTCACTTCGTAGACAGTTTAGCGACTCTTAAGTCTTAATAGAAGGTAGGTGTATTCTAGGTAGGTATATCTAGATGGTATTCCCCAGTGCGAATAAAGAATTATAAAAAAAAAAAAAAAAAAAAAAAATATTGTTTATTGCCATGCTTCATACATATAGTTTAGCATACATATAATAGGTTTTATATAATTTTATTTCTTTCTTTCACTCTTCTTCTTCTTGTTCCACTCCTATCGGAGGTTGGACAACATCACGCCATTTTTTATTTTAGAGACTGCAGCTCTAAAAAGTGTGGTGGTACTGCAGCCGAACCAATCTCTTAGGTTCTTCGGCCAAGAGTGGCGTCTCCGGCCGACACTTCTTTTTCCAGCGATCTTTCCCTGGACCTGGATCTTTTTCTTCTTTCACTCATTTATTTTAATTCTTAAATTTAAGTTTTTATAAAAAATAAACTAAATACAAAATACATACATTACCAAAAAACCTATAAACAGAATTCTATCTAAGTAATAAACTTATACAAAATCAAATCAATAGGTCCCATAAACAATGTATTAATTTTGTTTTATATTTATTATTATTAAAAAAAAAATCCTAATATTTTATTTTTTATTTTAATAAAGGTACGTTCGACCAAACTAGAATAAGAAAAGAATAACAATTCTCCAAATATATCATTTCTTTTTTCGATTAAAACAGCTCGAGTCGAGAATCTTTTGAGCAGAAGACGAATTTTCGCGGTAAATATCCGGTCAAGATAGACAGACGGACAGTGGAGTCTTAGTAAACCCGTACCTAGTACGTTTTCAACCTTTGCGTACGGAACCCTAACAAATGACGATCGAAATAAAAACAAAAGACTAACGAAATTAGGGATAATATAACCAACCAGTAGATCAACGGGAGTCTTAGTAAAAGGGTCCCGTTTACCCTTTGTGTACGGAACCCTAAAAAGGACGATGGACATAAAAACAAAAGACTAAAGAAATTAGGGATAAAATAACCATTAACCAACCAGTAGATCACCGTTATCAAGTTAAAGTTACAATGTAAACGTCGCAACATAGTCACGTAGTGTGCAACTTGTTGGCTTGTTACCTGCAATTAATCAAGCCGTTGCGCAACGTTAAGAACGCGGCGACTGTTACCATTTCCATACAAACTTAATACCAAAATAAATTATGAAAAATTTAGTTTTCTACCTTAATATCGATATTATTCGGATTAAGATTTTACTTTTAAAGGGTCCCCACCACAAGGTTTTCTAAAATATTAATTCGAAATAAAATAAAACGGAGAAACATTTTTTTTCATTTTTACAGCGTAAATTACTTTTTATTGGGAATAATATAAAACAAATGAGATGTAAAGTAGTGAAAATAAAAAAATAAAAAAAAATTAAGATTTTACTTTTAAAGGGGACCCTTTAAAAGTAAAATCTTAATCCGAATAATATTGATATTAAGGTAGAAAACTAAATTTTTCATAATTTATTTTGGTATTAAGTTTGTATGGAAATGGTAACAGTCTCCACGTTCTTAATGCAACTTACTTGTAACTTGTACTTACAAATTTTAATGTACTATGGTAATTTGTTTTATTAATTACTTTTCTAAGGACCTCGTGTAACCCAGGGCACAGTTTACCTAGTAGTTAAGGCGTCCATGAGTATGTTTATTTGGGCCAACTAGTCTCCTTCAAGGCGCGTCAAGAGAAAGTTGTCGCTCGACGCATGGAAAGCGCCTGGAGGAACTATTGGTCCTTTAAACATCTAATGAAGGGCGACGCACCAATAACCTTAAAACGTAAGCTCATGGACATGCATGTGCATCCTTGCCGGTTTCACATATGGAGCTCAGACTTGGTCTTTAACCAAAAACAGAGGGCCGCCCTCGAGGTCAGTCAAAGAGGCATGGAAGCACTCCTGCATGCCTAACCGATCTGGCTGATTGGGCTGGACATGTATGTATGTATGTTGGTATGGTGAAAGAGTAGGTAAGTATCCTTAATTATTATTAGAACTACGGCTCTAGATCGCGTTTGTCGATAAAATTAGATCGACGTTTCACTGAAATCATATAAATAAATAAGGATTACTATAAATAATAATAATTCTCACCAATGTTATATTTGTTATGTGTATTGTAAATGTATGTAGTATATGGGTATAGATATATATTTGTTTATGATGTATTTTATATATATAATTTTTATTCTATCTATTTGTTGCATGTATGTATGTGTGTAAAATAAATAATTAATAAGTATGCATGTGTATGTAAAAGACTGTCTCGCGTCAAACTTATTTATAAAATAGGGTCGTTAATTAAATCTAACATACCCAAGCACGGGCCTCGGCCTATATGGGTTGTTAAAAGACTAACACCAAAACGACACTATATTTGGCTCAACGCTCCTCAAGCATTTTTATATGGTGTACATTGGATTGTTAAGCTATGTAAATAAATACAATACAATATTCAAAATGCACAGAAATCGTGTAAGTTTAAAAAACGGGGCAAGTGCGACACTCGCGCATAAAGGGTTCCGTACCACTATCACAATTGGATATGGAACCCTAAAATGGTTTACAACAACCAATTTTTAAATTTTATAGGAAAATATGAAATATTTATCTTCGATTCTTACTCCCATCAAACGACCGAATCACTGAAAAAAAAAAACCTTGGCACAAAGAAAATCTGAAACATAAAATAAACTCTTTGGTAAGTAAGGCAGACTAGTATATTTGACAGATAGGGCAGCCATTTTGAATTCCATGACCAACTCGATTTGTCCTCCTGTCCTTCTTCCTGTCCTGACTCGACTCCTTGTTATTTTTGAAACACGTTTGTTGTATGGGAGCCCCTTTTAAATAATTGTTTTATTTCGTTTTTAGTATTTGTTGTTGTAGCGGCAACCGAAATACATCTTCTGTGAAAATTTCAACCTTCTAGCTATTACGGTTCATGAGATACAGCCTGGTGACAGACGGACAGACGGACGGACGGACGGACGGACGGACGGACGGACGGACGGACGGACGGACGGACGGACAGACGGACAGACGGACAGACGGACAGACGGACAGACAGACAGACAGACAGCGAAGTCTCAGTAATAGGGTCCCGTTTTTACCTTTAGGTACGGAACCCTAAAAAGTGAGGAGGTATCCTTCCTCTCAAATCCTCTACAAAAACTCCACATTCATACACCAACATAAATCCATGGCCAATAAAGATATAAGTCTCGCTTATCAGCCACAAAGTAGGTCGTTAAACCTTAACCATCTCCACGCCACACTCCTCAGTAAGTCCCAGTACTCTGAGTGCAGGGAGAGAACGCCGAGTGCAAACTGAGTGCAGTCAATGCGTTCAAAGGGCCCTACCACTATCACAATTAGGAACGGAACCATAAAATGAACACTTAAACAACCAATCCCTGAACGCAAAGCGAACGTTAAGTCTATTAATAGATGGCGCTTGTAGTAACAATACATCGCGGTATCGATGCGTATTATGTTAAATTTCACGTTTGTTTTTTAGTATTTGTTGTTGTAGCGGCTACCCAAATACATCTTCTGTGAAAATTTCAACCGTCTAGCTATTACGGTTCGTGAGATACAGCCTGGTGACAGACGGACAGACAGCGAAGTCTCGGTAATAGGGTCCCGTTTTTACCCTTTGGGTACGGAACCCTAAAAAGTGAGTAGGTATCCTTTGCTCTCAACATTCATACGCTAACATAAATCCATGGCCAATAAAGATATAAGTCGCTTATCAGCCACAAAGTAGGTCGTTAAACCTTAACCATCTATACTCCACACTCCTCAGTTTGTCCCCAGTACTCTGAGTGCAGCGAGAGAACGCCGAGTGCAAACTGAGTGCAGTCAGTGCGTTCAACTCTGTTCTCAATGGATCTTTATTTAATTTCCTGCCCGTATTGATTCTTGTGATAGGCCTGGGTAACTGTAAACTAAAATGTATGAAACAAGCCTCAGCCCTGTTCAATATTTTTATTTAAAAAACGGTACAGCAATTTTGTTTGCTAGAAATCACTAATACTTCAAAGACATTGGCCATTAAGTATTTGCACTAAAATCATGTTACATAAATAAAAAAATATTGAAAAAATATTATTCACTTACGCATAAAATTGAAGTCTCCATATTTTTTAACCACCGACTTTTTTTTAATATCTTTTCCATAATGGGTCCGGAAGTTCGTATAGAAACATTTAACTTTTCTTTTATTTAACATGCGCCATGCGGTTTCACCCGCGTAAGTCCCGATCTCGCGGGAATATCAGGATAAAAAGTAGCCTATGTGTTATTCTAGATCTCCAGCTATGTATATTCCAAGTTTCATCGCAATCGATTCAGTATTTTTTTGCGTGAAAGAGTAACAAAGTCACATACATACAGACATACATACATACAAACTTTCGCGTTTATAATATTAGTAGGATAGGATACGATAGTAGGATATGGAACAACCTGTTTATTAGTCAAATAAAATGATGGATGGGGTTTGGCCATCGTTCTTTTTTAATTCAAAACACTTTTGTCTTTACCGTTTTCAAAACTTAGATTTTAGACGTAAATAAACAAAGAACTGTAATTCCCGGCCGGTGTAACCAGTTTGCCAAAACGTCGAGGTAATTTAAATCTAAAATTATTTATAAACGCGACCTGTATTTCTAATAATATTAAATAATGAACAAGAAACGAAAGTGGTAGAAAGTTGTTTACATTTTTGATCTAAGATTCTGAAACTGAGTATATACCTAGTTGTTTTTAACCTACAAAACCTATCAGAAACTTAGATCAAAAATGTAAACAAAGAACTGTCAATTTTAAAGGAAAAAGTTAATAAAGAGCTGTTACTTTCAAATAAATGTACGGGATTTTTATTTATATTTTTGATCTAAGTTTCTAAAATAGGGTACCTATTAGTAGTAATTCACAAACGACCCTATGCGTGGCTTTGGCTTTGTGAATAATCAACGTCAGCGAAAAAGTGCGCACACGCATAGGCACAGAATATATTATAGGAATAGTGTCGCTGTAAGCATACTATGGAGGAGCTCATTGGCCTAGTTGCACCTGCCGATCTTGAATTGTCATGGGGGTTAAGCAACGCTTGGCGCGGTCATTGCTTGGATGGATATAATTTTTCAAAAGCACGTTAACCAGTTTTGGTCCGGTTGTTGTCACTGATAGCAGTCGTTAGGTTAAGTTAAAGGCCTTAGGGTGAGACACACCCACACGAAAAGAAGAACAAGAAGCACTTGACGGGAATCAAACCCATCAGGGAATATAGTATATGTTTGATAGTAGAAAACAAATAGTTAAAGATAAGAAACTAGTTTAATATTAAACTAAGATAAGGCATAAGATAAAGTCAAACGGAGCAGATGTAAAATGTAAATCATCGTAGAGTTTTTTATCAATTTCTTATTTCCGCCTTTAGTAAATTGAATCTTTTTTACAACGTTTATAAATATTGTTAAGAAATATTGACCTTGATTAGAGGCTTTACTGCAATCCTGCGCACGGTTACGATACGCACTGCTTTGACTAGGTATATGAAAATACTAGCTGTATCCCGCGGTTTCTCCCGCTTTTAAGTCCCAATTCCGTAGGAATTTCGAAACACCCTTTCTTATCTCATCATCAACTCAGCCTTTGTGCGGGGCCAAAAGTAGTTACTACACCTAATGTTTTTTAAGTTTTCGATAAATACAGTTTATTATTATTTATTATAGGTCTCCAGCTATCAGCGTACCAAGTTTCATCGCACTCGGTTCAGTAGTTTTTCGAGAGCAGGAGTAACAATACGTAATTTCACCTTTAATAATATTAGTAGGAAGGAAGATATTATCTCCTTTTTTATTTTATTTATCTCATTTCTTAGTAAAGATATCCACTAATAGAGGTATTTTGGAAATTCCCTTGGGACCGGGACTTACGCGGGTGAAACCGCGGGCCACTGTCGGTTTTATTATATTTATCGTGATTGTGCGCAGCAATGGAGCTGCGACTTATGTGATGGATTTAATTAGAATGCGTTGGCGGGTTCGAAACCTGTCTCGGGGGAGTTTTTTGGAAAATTTTCCTTAATCTCAATGTCTGCTATTAAAATAAGACTAAATTGAATTCTAATTTACTGCGTTCTTACCAACATTAATTAAAAAAAAGTTCAAAAATACCGACACGTGTAGAACCAGTAAAGTTGAACAACTTCTTCTTTTCGTGTTGTGGTGTGACTCATCTAGTGTTAGAGTTTTAGGTCGCCCTGAGACCTCTAACTTGACCTAACGACTGTTTGTTTGACATGTTTTCTTGGACCGGTAACAAAAAACATATAATATGTATAGTACTGTGTCCGGCAAACAAGTTGAAAAAAAAATGGCGGATGCGCAGAAGTCGATTTTTCATAGAAGTCGCATCTAAAATGTAAGGCGCGGACTTTCCCCTTCCACGTCAAAATTTTCCAACTTGTTTGCCGGCCATTGTATATCTGTCGTCTAGTACCCATAGTACAAGCCCAGTGCTTAGTTTGGGGCTAAATTACGCTGTGTGTAACGTTGTGCAATATTTATTTCTTTGTAGGAAATTTGACACATGACCCGTTTTCAGAAAACAGGTCTAGTTTGCCTTCTATTACTCCTTTCACCTATACCATTAGATAACCTAAACGATAAATGATAAAGAATCACTGATATCTTTTTTTGAGCCCTAATAAATTACTCTTAATGTCTCTTAAATTGGTCTTCGTCAAAATTGTTGGAATTAATCGGTAGTGAAAAATATTGTTGAGCATTTTGAACGAGGAGGTAATAAAATGATTTTAGCTTGGTTCTGCTGCCTAAAACAATTTAAAGAACACAACTGTTCTGCACCTGTATTATCTATTTAGTTGCTAACTGAGTTTGATAGACACTTTGCAGTAACCTACCTACATAGCTGCTTTCATGTAACGTTCGCATGGTAATCACCAGTGCAGTGATCTTTTTCTTCGTGTCGATGGCACAAAAGATTGTGGTTTATTCCACTTTGATCACCTGGGTGATATCACCCAGGTGATCAAAGTGATGCTTTGCTTTGATGCTTTGAGGTAATCCTCAAAGCACCAATATACTACATATTTATTAATTCAATTAAAACGGCTTATAACACCAAGTACTTTAATGAATCAGAATTAATAATACGAGTATAATCAATAACATTATCAATTAAACAACACAATACATACTTTAAACACATAAAACACTCAAATATAACGACTCACAAAACCGCAGACACACCGACCGGCATCAAGACTGACCATTCATCCACAAACACATCAGTATTGGGGTTAGAGTTCAGGAGAGCGTTGAGCGCAGCGAGTATAAGCATAGAGCTTATTATGCTGGTAAGGATTATTGTTGTAGGTATAGATTGTTGCTCCAGTAACACTATTGTTCAATTGTAAATATCCGACAATGCGACTCATAATGATCACTGCAAAAAAAATCCACGAGTTTCTTGTGTCTTCTTCTCATTAGAGGTCGCGTTCCGAAGACACATTAGATTACTGACGTTTCAAAGTGGTCTGTAAATAACCGATTGAATAAATATATAGTTTGATTTCAGCAATATACTATAGTGCCTATTAAACTGAGTTATCAACTAGATACAGAGTAAGAGTGCAGGAAATATCATTTATAAATAGGTACTAAAAAAATTACCACGTAAATCAAAAACGGCATGCCTATTTATTTAGCATGGTTTTTGGATTATTATTTCGCGGAACTTATTCAAATGTCAAATTGTCAAAGTCATATTTTTGAGAACAGGAAAACTACCGCGGTTCTTCCGTCGGAATCGGGATCGGATTCATTTGACAGTTGACAGCCGAATTTCGAACCGCGAAAATTTCAAATCGGCGCGTCGATTACTCATATCGATACCGAAGCCAAATTGAATGAATGCAACACAGACAGAATTGAATTGAATTGAAGATTTTGAAAGAAAATCTTCAAATCGACGGCTGACGGCCATGGATGCGCGGTTTTAAAATTGAAAACTCCGCTGTCAGAGATGTCAAACTACTGCGTCGGGGTCGAGTTGCTGTCAACGAACCAACCGCGGTAGCTTTCCTGTACAGAACAGGTGGGTTTGGCAAAAAATATGGGTTGGTTTCTAACTCAACCGTTGCTGTTCCGGTACCGAGACGGTTGATATCTCATTAGCCATTGAGTTTCAACTGTTCCGGAGATCAAGATCGGCGTGCGTGATCGGGACTGTTGAGACTTATATAATTTGCTCTGAGGTTGAGTTAAGAGGATAGTCTCCATTCTCTTTCTCCCATACAAACGTAGTTTACATTTTCCTCCCTGGATTAAGACATTAGAGCAAATATATTTATGCCACAAAACCTATATATGTCATTACAATGCATCTACCTTTTTTTTTTTTTTTCTAATTAAAATAATAAAAATTAAAAAATAATAAAATTAAAAAAATAAAAAGGTAGTCATGACAGATATAAGTTTTATGGCATAAACAAATTTGCTCTAATGTCTTTATCCACTCCAGCATTTGTGACACCGCCCGTCACACACTTGAGGAGTGCCCTGCCTGGGACGAGCCCCGGCAGAAGTTGGCGTTAGCCATCGGCAGCGACTTGTCGCTCCCGAGTGTTGTCGCCGCCATGCTCGGCGGAGACGACCAATGGCAGGCGGTGCGTCACTTTGCGGAACATGTGATGTCCGCGAAGGAAGACGCTGAGAGGGCTAGGGAGTTGCTCCGTGACACCCAGTGCCCCAGGCGCACGCGCAGGCGGGTGCGCGATGATAATCGCCCACCCTAACTGGCTATTGGCGGTTGACTCGGGGGGGTCAGCCGCCAAACTATGAGCCCGAGGTGGCGGCGGCGTGTCCACGCCGCCCCTCGAGAGGGTTTTCCTCTTAGTGAGGATTTGGCGCAGAGGCCGGCCGCGGCCAACCGCTGTGGGGCAGATGGTAGTCTGCGGGAGTGTTCCCCATCTGTCCCCACACTTAGCGGAGCGTACGGACACCGTGGGTTTTTAGTGGGTATACCCCGGCCACCCCCACCTCGGCCGGGGGGACCCCCACTCACCGGGCCGCTCTCCCCCGAGAGCGGCTTGATGGTCTTAATCAGATTTTCCCACGTAAAAAAAAAAAAAAAAAAAAAATGTCTTTATCCAGGGAGGAAAATGTAAACTACGTTTGTATGGAGAAAGAGAATGGAGACTGTCTTCTTCGAAAACAGAAGAAAAATCTAAACATTTGTTTGTAAAAAAGTAGGATTTGATAAGTTTTAACAAATATGCACCTGTCTCTGTCTACTATACCCTATTTTAGAAATGTAGATAAAAAATGTAAACATAAATCCCATACATACATATATTTGAAAGTGACATATCTTTATTTACTACTTCCATTAAAATTTACAGTTCCTTGTTACCTCTCGACAAGACAACTTATCCCATCAGAATTTAATTTATAAAAAACTGGCTGCGTCCCGCGGTTTTACCCGCGTAAGTCCTGATCCCGTGAGAATATCGGGATCAAAAGTAGCCTATGTTACTCCTCGATAATGTAGCTTTCTTTGGATGAAACAATTTTTGAAATCGATCCAGCAGTTTTTGAGTTTATTAATTACAAACATACAGCCACACATACACACAAAAATACATATCTTTCCTCTTTATAATATTAGTGTAGAAGTGTAAATGTCAGCACTTTTACCTCACTGTACCCGGAAGTGTCGGCAAAGGTCAGGAGTCTGGGCATCGACATCTGACATACATTGTCTGTTTGACTACATACAGGATGCAAGCGAACGCCACTGAGTGCCGACATAGTCGACACAAAGGCATGTTTCATTCATCAATATTAAACGTTGATATAATCAATTAAGGGAACAATCTACCTACTCTTTTCTTAATACAAACTTTACAAACGTTGTCGACTATTTCCTCCCTGGATAAAGATATTTGAAAAAATATCTATATCAGCCATGACTATGCGTTTTGATTTTTATATTTTACTAGCTGACCCGGCAAACGTTGTTTTGCCCTATAAATTATAGATAGTAGCCGATTCTCAGACCTACTGAATACGCATATAAAATTTGGTAAAAATCGGTAAAGCCGTTTCGGAGGAGTACGGTAACTAACATTGTGACATGGAAATTTTATATATTAGAATTCAAATTTTTCTGAATTTTATTTCTATTCTAATTAGAAAATAAATAAAAAACAAAGCGTAGGGAGGAAACAGTCGACTACGTTTGTATGGAGAAAGTGTCCTCTTAATGAGATTCAATGCGTTCCATAATTGCGAAAAAAAACTCGCGATAAAAAAAACGGGTTGCTCTCCGGGAGTGCCGACAGAAGTTAAAACTTATCACAGCTGCGATAAGCTATAGCTGCATCTCGTAATGGTGTCGCGAGTCAAGAGATTTTATATCAATTAAAAATAATTACAAGCCGCGGTAAAAGAAGTTTTCACTTCAAAAATAGCGTGGACGTAGCCTTAGTGGCAACTACATTGTCGAGACAATGTCATTGTCTCAACATCGCATCAACGCATGACATTGTTCATTCATCAACAATAATTGTTGATAATCATATCTCGATAGCGCAGTGATACGACACGCCCACATTTACGGTCCTTCGAGCCGGATGCAATTTCATTCTTTATTCTTCTTTAATTTATATCTCCATAATGCAGTGATACGACACGCCCACGTTTACGGTCCTTTGAGCCGGATGCAATTTCATTCTTTGTCCCTTTAAAGTGGGCGAATTTATAAACATCAAGATAAATGGAGGTTTAATGCGTTATTTCTTATAGTTCAACATTTTTACAATGCGTCAGGTTTTCATAACAAGAAAATAAATTGGTTTTTGTTGCATTGGTTGCCTGGAAGAGATCCAATTATTGGCGGCGAAGGCCGCCAATTATACCTAGCACAATAAAAAATAGGGTTTTACGTAATATCTCTTATATTTATTTTTAAGTAGTTTAACCGGCGAACTTTGTTTCGCCTTAGAGGCAAAAATCGTATGTTCGTCTCCTGGTTCAAAGCTACATCCCCACCAATTTTCAAGTCAATCGGTCAGCCGTTCTTGAGTTATACATAAGTAACTAACACGGTTTCGCTCTAGGCATATCTACTACTAGCTGCGTGCGTCCCGCGGTTTCATCCGCGTAAGTCCTGATCCTGTGGGAATACAAGGATCAAAGGTAGCCTATGTTACTCCTCGATAATGTAGCTTTCTATTGGAGAAAGAATTTTTGAATTCAGTCCAGTAGTTTCGGAGCCTATTCGTTACAAACAAACATAAATCTTTCCTCTTTTTAATATTAGTATACATAAATATTTTCAAGCAAAAATACATCTTCCAAAAATTTACTTCCCGCTAGGCTCGAACTCGCATTACCGCGTCTCCGTCGCAGCGTGTTAACCAATTACACCACACTAGTTTCAACCCGAGAACGAGTATATTTATTTCCCTACGATATTGAAATATGAACTACATACTACAAAGAAGGCCTTTGAAAGGAAACCCGCAACGGTACTCGCTTGCTTTGCGAAACCGACCTTTTCAATAGCAAACTGGTTTGTGTGGCTTAGGCTTAGATAAAAACAAAAAACGGCAGATACGTTACCTAGTCTCGGAAAATGAGACGATAAAACTGCGTCTAGCTGACGCACTAGCCTCAGTAGTATGTCGAACCGTTGCCGCGTGACCACGTGCTGTCACAATCTATCATCTTTTTTAAATCCATAAGAATGTCTTTTTGCTTATTTACAAATGCCTGAATCATTTTTAAAGACAAATGTTTTTAAATACAATAATTTTATGAAAATGCAGGTGTTTCTAGCTCATTTTTCGAATACGCAATGTTAGAATATACCGTATCTACTATTTTTGTTTTCATCTAAGTGCTTAGGTAGGGTATTTTCGTGTTTTCTCTAAATACCGTTTGAAGAAGAAACCTCAGCGTACGTGTCAGATAAAACCCTTTGAAGTATTATCCAAAGCCGCATAATGCTGATCGAAATGTTTCAATTTTAGAAACGTAAGATATAAATGTATGTTGTTATTTTATTATACCTACAGGGGTTGTTGGAGTTTAAATGGGACAGCTGCTTATAACACAGCAGATTCCCGCGGTTACACCCGCGTAAGTCCTGATCCCGTGGGAATATCAACGCTCAACGTTTCGAGACCTCTACAGGTCCCTTCTTCAGTACTGTCAATCCTGAAGAAGGGACTTTTATTTCATTACCCTTCCTTTTGGTTTCGTCGTTGTCGCGTAAAAATTGCTAAGTACCTACAACTAAATT
Organism: Idaea biselata; assembly: GCA_958496205.1. NCBI lineage: Eukaryota > Metazoa > Arthropoda > Insecta > Lepidoptera > Geometridae > Idaea > Idaea biselata. The sequence continues at coordinate 11,909,442 of OY292402.1, forward strand.
GAGAAATGCCTTTTTTGAAATCATTTGAAGGAAATGTTCTTTTCTGTGCTTAATTAGGTAAATTAAATTAAGTAACGAAAACTGAGCGAGTCGCGACTAGCCAGCAACAAGGTGAATCGAGGTTTAGTGGATGTTGCCCTTTCATAATTTAAACTATGTATTCGGTTTAAATTAAAGCCATCGAACTGTGCAAGTTACAATAGTAGGTATATTGCAAACTAGCTGATATTAGCTCATCTATGCCTTACACGCGAGTCGTGACTTGTGATCAATGTTCCAAGTTCCAACATCACTTCCCACGGTACGCTCTAATGGTCGATCTGGCAAGAACAGACGTTACTGTGTCAGATGTATGTTGAAATCCAAAATACGACCTTCAAAATGTAAATATTCTTTCTCGTTTGAACTTATTAAAATGCAATTAAATAATCATTATGTTACGACAGAGACAAGTTGCTATTACAGAGGTTACCTATATCTTAATGGACTAGCCTGGATGCTGCATCTTACATCTATCTATGCATATAAAATTCTAAATTGGAAATTCGAAGCAGTTTCCGAAAACTATCAGCTTAAAGTTTACTTGAATATCAGCTGTTTCTGAGAGTCATTGACCTTTAATTGTCCTTTTTATTTTGTTTGAACTACGACAATCTTATCAATAATTGCCTTTATTTTCAAATACAGCTGTTTTACAGTATTAAGAGATAATTACAGCATTAAAAAAAAATAGTTCGACTGGACGTGTACTATCTATCTATACTAATACACACATCAACACCGTCTAGGGATATTCAGAATTTCTCAATTTACTCAAAAATTGTGATTACTAACAAACAACATGTATATATTTTTGTAAAGCCTACTTATCAGACTATGATTTAGAATACAACAAAATATTGTTTTATGCTTAAATATTTTTTTATTTTAATAACGCAAAAAGTGAAATAATGTTAAATTTAAGATAAAATGTCTATCTAAGGAAAAAAATAAAGTAAAACGAAATTATTAGGTTTTTTTATTTGAAGTTAAAATTAGTAGTCAGTGAAACCACCCATGACGTTAATCACGGCCCTGCAACGGTTTTTCATGCTTTGAATCAGGTTGTCAATATCTTGCTGCGGAATATTGTCCCAGGTCCTGCTAAGATGCAAAAAAAGTTGCTCTTCAGTCGCAACATTTGGAGGCAAATTCCTCAAAGCCCTTCTTTGAAGCATATCCCACGCGTGCTCTATGGGGTTTAGGTCTGGTGACTGCGCGGGCCAGTCTAAGACCGACACGTCGTGCTCCTCTAGCCAGCTGGTCACCACTCGCGCAGTGTGCGGACGGGCGTTGTCGTGCATGAGCGTGAAAACTTGGCCCATTTGCAGTCGATGGGGATAGATTATTGGTGCTAGCACCTGATTACGGTATTTTTCGGCAGTCATAGTGTTTCTGATCCAAACGAGGTCTGTTCTTCCACCAATACGAATTCCCGCCCAAACCATAATTGTTCCGCCATGGTATGGATGGACCTCCTGAGGGTGTTGCAGACGGTTGTCACGACCAGAAGCTCGCCATACGCGTACTCTACGTGAATCAGGATGAAATCCGAATCGGGACTCATCGGTAAACAACACTACCGACCACTCGATATCTTCCCAAGGCAAATGTTCTCTAGCCCACTGTAATCTTCGTCCACGATTTCCTCTGCGTAGTGCTAGAGTACGAAGCGGCCTGCGAGAATGAAGGTTAGCCTCGTGCAGTCTTCTCCTCACAGTTTGGTCACTGACAAGCACCTGGTGGTCTGACTGGAGCGTTTGAACCAACTGCATGGCCGTAACATTTGGTTGTCTTCTCGCGGCCACTTGCAAAAATCGGTCTTGTCTTTGGGTAGTTATCCGCTTTCCGCCTGGATGCCTTTCAGCCACTTCACCAGTAGCACGATAACGTGACCACAATCTTGATATCACGTTTTGTCTTGTTCCAATCTCCTCGGCAATACTCCGTTGAGTAGCTCCAGCTTGGAGCATTCCTACTGCCCTTAACATTTCGTTTCTTGTTAAATGACGCCGCTGCATGATGCATACAGTTGTATTAAATTGTAATTAATCAAAAAAAAATATTAAAACTTCAATTTGTTTAAACAAAATGCTTAAAACTGCGTTAAGTAAATTTAAACCTTCGAACTCGCTACAATAATTGCCGCGCTAATCTTATGTTTTTAATTAATTTTTTAAAATTCAAATTTGGAATCATACAATAAGGCCTACACAATAAAGTTCCATTAAAATATTTTTAAATCGGCCAGTATTTTTTAAGTTTAAGAACTTTATATAAAATATCCCTAGACGATGTTGATGTGTGTATTATAAAGAGGTAACGTTGGTAACGTGTATTGGGGGTAATCTCCGAAACTACTGGACCGATTTCAAAAATTCTTTCACCAATGGAAAGCTACATTATCGAGGACTTACATAGACTACTTTTGGATCCCGATAATCTCACGGTATCGGGACTTACGCGGGTAAATCTTTTATATGAGAACGTTATACATCTTAACCTCTTCGTCACTTACCTACCATATGACGAGATAGTGGTTACAAAAATGATTTTTAAATACCCCACTCGACATAGTCAGTAAATTTTTATTTTTTTTATTATATCTCGATATAGCGTCTGGTGGTCGCTATTTTGAATTTTATTTTATGTCACCTACCTATTTAAGAACCATTGTACTGATGCGACGAATCTAAAACGATACCCCAATCAAAGAAATCTGTTGAGTGGTTTGAAAGATACGTGGGAATGAAGAATATTACAAACATACAAGATAGGCGCGAAAAACATAACCCTTTACTTGCAGCCGGGTAAAAAGGCAAACTGTTTTCAGTACCTTCTACCTACCTATGTAGATGTTTTGAAAGTAATAAAACGAACTATTCAACGGGTCAAGTTTACGATGTTTTGCTTAGAAATTTACATCGGAAATAACTGTATACTTTGGCAAAGACTTATAACGATCGTTCGTTCAGCCATATCCTCTTTTATTCACCAGTTTTCCATTAAAACCACTCCCTTCTTAATGTTTTGCACTAACCATAAAACTGACTGTTGAAAAAGCTGCGTATCATAGAAATAAATAACATTGGAAATGCAAACTTTGGCTTTCTGAGAATTTGAAGTTTTCGGTAAAATAAATATAAACGTTACGATATTATTATATCAATATCACTATAAATCGGAATTAAAATATGAGATGAATAATATCTTGTATCTATTATTTATTATAAAGCAGAAGAGTTTGTTTTTTTGTTTGTTTGAACGTGCTAATCTCAGGAACCGCTCGCTGGTCCGATTTGAAAAATTCTTTCAGTGTTAGATAGTCCATTTATTGAGGAAGGCTATAGGCTACTTTTAATCCCGATATTCCCGAGGGACGCAGGGGGGGAAACGGAACGAACCCGACTATGTTGCCGCTTTGGATAGCAACACCTATTCGTTGACCAAAGTAGCGCTAGTAGTATTATAAATAGTCGGTTATAATCGCGTTATTACTTTTAGCATTGTTTCATCGCTCAACGTTTCGAGACCTTTACAGGTCCTTTCTTCAGGATTGACAGGGACCTGTAAAGGTCTCGAAACGTTGAGCGTTGAAACAATGCTAAAAGTAATAAATACCACGCGATTAAAACCGAAAAATGTCTAATGTTAATTTCAATACAACATCGCGAAAACAGAAGAAAAATCTAGAAAAGATTTGTTTGTAATATGCGGTATGTCGATCGCGAGCCCAATTGGGCACTATCAAATTTAAAAGGTGCATTTGGTCCACCTATTAAACTAACCTGGGTCCAGTTGACCACTATCAAATTAGAGAAGGGGATTATTTGGTCCCTGGCTCCAGTTTTAAAGGGTCCATTTGCCCCTTAAGCCCGGAGGTCCGAGATTCCGATATTGCTTTATTCGGAAATTCGTTCGGAAGTTAGGTAACTTTGACCTTTTGACTTCGATGTCATGAAGCAAAATTTCCTTTGCGACGTACTTTGGCATCGATGAAGAAACTGGTTTTAATAAGTTTCGAAGTCTCAATACAAACATATTTACAAATAAAGGCTTATTCCGAAAATCGCAAGCAGCATAATAATCATAATGTTGTCCCGCTAAAATTGCCATTTGTTGCTGTAGTACGATGATCACTGATCAATTCGGTTGACTAACTAGTGCCACTTTATAGTGGCAACAGTTCAGTTAATGTAACATTAAATCCGCCACTCCTTGAGTAAAGTAGTTCGTTTGTTAAAACCAAAGACGATCGAGAGGAAACAAGCGTGGTGATACGTCGCCACGGTCTGTATCGCCACGCCAACAATTAAGGTTTACCCTCGCCTTAGATGTTTCACATCAAAACCCATAACTTCCTTGTGTCTTCATGTAATCCTGTGGTATTACTGGAGCTGTTGACCTTCAACCCTATTGTCTCATTGTTTCAGGAGTAGAATGCGTGGTATCCTCGACGGTGCGATACTGGCACGCGAGCTGGTGGGGAGCCCCGGTCAGAGAGCTGCATCGGACGCTGTGGGGCTCTCTCGGGGAAATACTCGCCTCGGATCATTTGAATTTTGTCAAGTAAGTTGTAATATTACACTCATTTTCCGGTTTTAATCGCGTTGGTTTTATTAAATTAAGCATTTTTTTTATCAATGCCCTACGTTTCGAGGTCTTTTCAGACCTCTTGCACATGAGTAGACTGTAAGTATGTAGATCTATGTAAGTTCTATTTATTTATTTACAATACCCTTTACCATCAAAGTTTTTTACCACCAAACTTTTAACCTCATTAGGACCCTCTTAGGGGTTGCAATTCCAAAAATCCCTGCTAAGTGTTCGAATACCGACCCTATAGAACCCCTGTGCCAAATTATAAGTTTTTACTTTTTACAAGTAGGTATATCTTCTTTTATTATTGAAAGAAAACACAATTAAATGATACAATTAAACCTATCAAAATTAAACAAACCAAACACATAAAATAATACATAAATTATTTTTAATTAATTTTATCAAAATTCAATCTTAATGGATCACAGATAACAGGATGATCGATCACACGTCACAAATACAACAATACGTACACATTGGATCATGATCATATTTTAAAGCAACTTTGGTTTGGCAGGTTTATTTAATTTACATTATGTTTTGCATGTCTCAAAGTCTGCTAACAAGTTAAAATATTGACTAAATCAATTTAAAAAAAAACAGCAACAAACGATTTCAGTTTTTTTTAAAGTCTAAAACATAGTGACAATAGGATTTTGGGGATTATCCCATTTTAACATATTTACAAGGCTATTGTGTACTGCAGATAATCTTTATCCATAAAAGGCTTTGTCCTGACTGACTGATCATCGCACAAGAAATATTTTAGGGGGGGCGCAGACATATTTCAAGGGGGGCGCGGGCCACCTGTACAGTTAATACCTGCGATCGCTGAGAGAATGCATTCCAGACGGCTCGATACGACCAATGAAATTATTTGAAATTGACGCCTGTGAAGAACATAATATTGTTTCCTCAGTCAGCCAATATCAGCCTCTAGGCTGGCAGTGACCAAATACCTTTTGTATGAATGAAAATAATTAATGAGCAATAAAAATCCTTATTTTGAACACTTTTTTATCCTGACCTGACAATCCGGGGGGGGTGCGGATTTTTTTTATGGTCGAAAGGGGGGCGCGACTCAAATAAGTTAGGGAACCCCTGTTTTAAAGGAACAATACTTCTGCAAAAACACAACGCATGATCGACAGAGAGCGGGATTCGAACCAACAGAAAGCAACCTTTGTTTTTGCAGAAGTATTGTTTCTAGAGATGGGCCGACTAGTCGCCGACTAGTCGGGAAAGCCGACTAGTCGGCAGTTCAACCGACTAGTCGGCAGGTGCCGTCAGGTGTGTCAACTAACAATTATACAATAAAACCAATATTTATTAAATTAGTAGTACAGTTTAGAAGGTGGGTAGTCAGAAAAACGTAAACAAAACACGTTAAAGCTTACATACATCATCTAAACATCTAAAATGTCATAACTATGCCTCAGCTCTATTTTCTTTTCTAACTTTTATTTTTATTTCAACCATTTTTTGGAAGTTACGCTACAGCTTTCGAAGTGCAAGCTTATCCAAAAATAGCAACAATCGCCGAGTGATCATGATTAACCCAAATATCTTGGAATTATAATGATCTGCATTGCCGACTAGTCGGCAATTTTGGAACCGACTAGTCGGCTAGTCTGCTAGTCGGCAGAACCCCTAGTCGGCCCATCTCTAATTGTTTCTTTAAAATATTTTTAAGAAAGCTCAGTGCTGGCTTATGCACTTAAAATAAAATATATTATTGATCATCGCACAGCCTAAACTGGTAGTAGAGAGCTGAAATTTAGGGAGTGTGTTCTTCATGTGAGGTAGGCATCAGACAAGAAAGGATTTTTGAAAATTCCCACGGAATCGGGACTTATGCGGGTAAAATCGCGGGACACAGCTAGTATGTGCATAAAATCAAAATTTTAAAGTTAAAGTCTTATTGTAATTTTAGTGTTTTTTTCGCAAATTCGCAGATAAGAAACACGTGTTACCTTGAATATATTATGCTAAAATGTATTGTCAAAATGCAGACAATGGGTTCTGGTTCTGGTATGTGCCCATTGTTTTATGACTAAATCTAATTATTTAAACTAACCTTCACACTAATATGCGACTAAACAAGAGGTCTCCAATCTTTTTTGGGGATCACCTACTGTGTTTAAAAACCATTGCTTATCCAATATTCCTTTTTTTTTACCAGTAAAGTGAAAAAACATTACTTAAGAGAGCACACGAGTGCGATTCTCCATACAAACGTATAGATAACAGTGGGTCAAATACAAATGAGTTGAGTTGCGACTGAGATGTCACTCTTATATATCGTATTCTTAGATGAAAACAAAATAGTAGATACGGTATATTCTAACATTGCATATTCGAAAAATGAGCTAGAAACACCTACATGCATTTTAATAAAGTTATTGTATTTAAAAACATTTTGTCTTTAAAATAATGATTCATACTTTGTAAATAAGCAAAAAGGCATTCTTATGGATGTCAAAAAGACAATCGCAGTGTGGACTGCACGTGCTCACGCGGCAACCGTTCGACATACGACTGAGGCTAGTGCGTCAGCTAGACGCAGTTTTATCGTCTCATTTTCCGAGACTACGTACCGTATCTTTAGTTTTTTTTTTTAATCTAAGATCGTATTGTAAATATTGGAATCGAACCGGTTTGTAATTATTTAGAAGAATCGACCCACTGCTCCTTCCTGAATATTGCCTCCAGAGCATTTTTTTTTTTTTTCAAATACAAATATTAACTTTTGCTGTGCGCATTCGCATTACATACCACTTGATACCACTTTACTTTTAGGTATCCAAATATTTGAAAATTAGGAATTTCTAAAATTAGAATTTAACATAAACCTCATTGACCTCCATTTCTTCGCTCACGTGGACCCTTAGTAGGTCAATAAAGTCATTATCTAACACTGAGGGGTCGAAATAAACAACTTTGAGTATTACTGGACTAGACATAAGACATGTTAAAATCAGGCTTGATATTTTAATTAGAGCTTCACACAGAGAACTATTTACGTTATCGTCTGTGAATATAATTATTATTTACTACATAAACATACCTATGTTAAATAATTAACTTTGATTAACTTGAGACATAAAATTTTATAGGTGTGTTTTATTATTATAATAAATGTTTTCTTATTCTTTTAATTAGATAAAGGTAGGTGGGTAGGTACATAATCTTGGTTGTTCGTGATTTAAAAACTTGGAACATGGCATTACGAATTGTTATAATTCCCGGCAAAAATCTAGAAAAACCGGCCAAGTGCGAGTCGGACTCGCGCACAAAGGGTTCCGTACCATTATCAATACAACAGATTTTGTTTTGAAAGGTAAATTGTGGTTTACGATTTATGACGTTTTAAAAAAAAATACTTAATAGATCTCGTTCAAACCAATTTTCGTTGGAAGTTTGCATAGTAATGTACATCATATATAATTTTTACTTTTATCATTCCATTATTTTAGAAGTTACAGGGGGGGGGACACACATTTTACCACTTTGGGAGCGTCTCTCGCGCAAACTATTTAGTTTAGAAAAAAATGATTTTAGAAACCTCAATATCATTTTTGAAGACCTATCTATTGATACCCCACATGAATAGGTTTGATGAAAATATTTTTTTTGAGTTTTAGTTCTATGTATGGGGAACCCCAAAAATTTGGTACTTTTTTCTATTTTTGTGTAAAAATCTAAATGCGGTTCACTGAATACATCTACTTACCAAGTTTTAACACTATAGCTCTTATAGTTTCGGAAAAAAGTGGCTGTGACATACGGACGGACGGACAGACAGACAGACAGACATGACGAATCTATAAGGGTTCCGTTTTTTGCCATTTGGCTACGGAACCCTAAAAAATGGCGGATGCGGAAAGTCGATTTTTCATAGAAGTCGCATGTAAAATGAAGGTTTGTAAAGTTTGTATGGAGAAAAGTGTAGGTAGGTAGTTATTTTTATTTTTAAACGTAGTTTATTTTTTCCTCCCTGGATAAAGACATTAGAGCAAATATGTTTATGCCATAAAACTTATATCTGTCATGACTATGCATCTATCTACCTTTTTATTTTATTCGTTTTATTATTTTTTATTATTATTTTAATTAGAAAATAAAAAAAAGGTATTGTCATGCATGACAGATATACGTTTTATGGCATAAACATATTTGCTCTAATGTCTTTATCCAGGGAGGAAAATGTAAACTACGTTTGTATGGATTAAGAGAATGGAGACTAGGGCATGAATCCCGGGATCCCGGGATATCGTAATCCCGGGATCTCGGACGCAAAAGTTCGATATTATAATCCCGGGATTGAGTGATCCGATATCGAGATTTGAGCAATTTACTATTTGTGTATAAATTAAGGTTTTTAGCTATATTTTTCCTCATGGAATGATTGAATAGAACTATTAAAATTAAACCCAAATTAGTCTACCCCTGAGAAAGAGATCTGTAAAGATTTAGAAGCGTAGGGAATTGGTAAAATGTTTAAAACAATAAAAGTAACGTGATTCATTGCAATTTTTAAGACAATTATTTTTCATACAAGCTCGCATGCAATTTTTTTCTGCTAACATCATTTTAGTGGTGCGCCTAGAATTTGGCGCGAAAGTTTAGACACTTTCGGGTTTAGGGTATTTGTCCGCCATATTTCCAAAATGATGGGGTGGACGGCCCTCGGGGTAACTTATTTCCGTAATGAAACCACTAGAGTCCTAAATGTATTAAATATTTTAAATTTAACACATTTTTATTGTATTAAATTCGCCTTTTTAACGATATCTAAAATCTCAGTATCCTTAGTATAGCTCTTGATATCGATATCGTCCCGAGATTGAAAACCTTCCGATATTGCATGCCCTAATGGAGACTATCCTCTTAAGTTCAAACCACACAAATTTAATTTACACAAATGGAAAGAAAATATCGATGTGTAAATACATTAAAAAAGAAACCTCGGAATCGAATTCTCTCCGTCCGTGTGTGATCTGATAACTCTTCATCTCTGCCTAGGGCTGATAGTTACACCTAATTAAATCTGATATTCGTCTACGGGGGCAAGGGCCTTTGTCTAAGTTAAAAAAACTATTAGTCAGAGATCAAATGTACAAGGAAACATTACGTAATATCGCCAAAATAATAAGAAAAAACATGCTAATTATGCAACATATAGAATATGTTATGCCTATTGTTATATCTGCCCAATTAAATGTAACTGTAGTAAATGTCGTTTTATTTAAATTTTATTCTACGGTTTTAAACACGTGTAGGTAGGGTTGGCAAATCTATATGTACTAATATTATAAAGAGCAAACATTTTGTATTTTTGTGTGTATGTGTGTCGTATGTTTGTGATGAATAAACTCAAAAACTACTGGACCGATTTTAAAAATTCTTTCAACACATCAAGCTACGTTCACCGTGAGTAACATAGGCTACTTTTGATCCCGATATTCCCACGGGATCGGGACCTACGCGGGGAAACCGCGGGACGCAGCTAGTCTGATATATTTTGTAAATATTGGCTTACCGGGAGACGTTTATGCATTTGATTACTGACGGCAACGATTCTTTTCGTTGAAACAAACGGTGGGGAAATGCATATTCAGGAAAATAACTATTAAGTAAAGTAATATATCGGTCAAATTGTCATCGGGGAAACGTCTTTAGATGGATAGTGTTTCAAAATAGCATAGCGAGCGATACCCACGTATACATTTGTACAATGTGGGTATCGCTCGCTATGCTAAGCAAATTGTTTTAGGTTTTACTTAGAAACTTCCATAGTACCTTAGTATCTACGTACAATATCCTTTCTTGTTTGATCATACAATAACCAATTTATCAAATTGCGGATGGGAATAGCGCCAAAATTTTATTAGATTACGCCGTGAATCCTGCCCAAATAGCTGTAAATTTTAGCAGAAACCATTATAATACCCTGGCAACCCTGCGTGCTGTTATCGGCATTGTGTAGGTGGAACGAATAAAATAAGAAAAATATTAAGTTTACTAAGTTATATCGTTTATGTTATGATGATGACAAACTTGCCGCGCCCCCGCGGATTAAGAATACGTTTTTGCAAGAAGAAACGTGTTGACTGTATTATGGAAATAGCGTCATAGCATGTGGGTAACAGAAAGGTCCTTATTCCTGATACAGTAGGCAGCAGATTAGTTGAAACAAAATGACGGATGCGCAGAAGTCAATTTTTCATAGAAAGCGCATGTAAAATGTACTGCGCGAACTTTCCACTTCCACGACAAAACTTTTCAACTTTTCTGCCGGTCACTGTAATAAGCCTATTGCCGACTTTCCACTGCGAGCGGAGCGGAGTTAAAAATGTGTCAGTTTAGGATCCAACGACTGTTTCCATAGCGCGAAAGAATTGCATGACTATGAAAACAACCGTTGTATGTTTTACCTTTTAAGCTATTTCATAGCTTTTATCGCGGGCTTTGAGCGCGGCCACCGAATCAAGAAATTCCGTAACGAAAATAAAATCTAACACTCCCCACTCCGCCTACCATGTTGCTGTGGTTACCATGTAGCTCGGTCGAGCTACATGATAACCATGGCAACGTGGTACAAAATAAGTAAATAATCATAATTGCATAAGTTGATAAAAAAAGGCTATGCAATAGCTTTACCGCGGCAGTCCCCGAGTGCCACAAGTTTTGTTAGTTACGGAAGTCCGTCAAAACAATTCCTCAAAAAGACAAACAATATTATGAATGCAGTATACTGTACTCAATTGCTTTTCCGCTACTGATCTATATACTAATACTAGCTGACCCGGCAAACGTTGTTTTGCCTTATAAATTATAGATAGTAGCCGATTCTCAGACCTACTGAATGCGCATGTGGAGTTTGGTGGAGATTGGTGAAGCCGTTTCGGAGGAGTACGGTAACTAACACTGTGACATGGAAATCTTATATCTATATATATAAAAGAAAGTCGTGTTAGTTACTCCACTTATAACTCAAGAACGGCTGAACCGATTTAGCTGAAAATTGGCAGGGAGGTAGTTTAGAGCCAGGAGAAGGACATAGGATACTTTTTATCCAGTTCGATTTAAAAAAAATATGCTTATTTATTGCCTTTAAGGCGGACAAAGTTCGCCGGGTCAGCTAGTTTTATATATTGGAAGATTATAAAGAGGTAACGTTAGTAACATTTATGTAGGTAAGTATGTATTTTCCGGGTAACCACTGGACCGATTTCAAAAATTCTTTCACCAATAGAAAGCTACATTATCGAGGAGTAACATACGCAACTTTATTTCCGATATTCCCACGGAATCGGGACATACGCGGGCGAAACTGCGAGGATCTGCTGTGTGTTTTATGTAATTGAATTACCTTGTAATTGGAGGATTGTTTTTGCGGAAGCATTTTATTTTGCCTTCATTACTTCATTACCTGCATGTTTAGTGTTACCTAATGTAAGTTGCATGTTTATTTAACTTGACTACTACACTGTCTTACGATAAAATTCAAGACTATTTAATAATGATGAGTACATAATATAATACATAATAGGATAAGCTTAATAAAAACTTTATAATACGAGTACCTACTACCTACGTAATATTTTTTTTTATTTATTTAACATAGATAGAGAATCATTTAAATAAGTGATGCAACAAACGCATTTATTAGAGTTAAAATATTGTTTGCTAAATATTCGCATTGAGAATGCCTGGAAAGCCTACGGGGGTCTACCTCGGTTGCATCGTCATCGAATTCATTTTGATAGTTGACAGCGGACTATTTCAGAAACTTAGATCGAAAAAGTAAACAAAAAACTCATACAGTAAATAAAGAGCTGTCACTTTAAAATAATGTATATTTTAAAGTGACAGCTCTTTATTTACTTTTTCCTTTAAAAGTGACAGTTCTTTGTTTACATCTATGATCTAAGTTTCTGAAATAGAGTACCTACCTATTAAAGAGCGGTGTTGGTCTAGTGGTAGATACCGCGACTTTCGTTCCGAAGGTCGTGGTTTCGAAACCTTTCCGACCGCGCACTAGTGTTTTTTCTTAAAGAAAAATTTAAGTGCGCTATTAACATCGCTCTTACGGTGAAGGAAAACATCGTGAGGAAATCTACGGCTTAAAGTCACGCGAAAGCCCCAGTTATAGGACTAGTGTTGAAAACACATTAAAAGTATAGAGCATCTTTAGGTTAAAACCAACAACTGCTTAGTTAAACACAAAGCCAGGTTAGGTAATAGGCCAATGTAGCCCGTACACGTGTTCTCGGTCGGCCGAGCGACACGACACACGTGCACTCAGCATTCGAGGCATGTTTGTTGTGCAACCGTTGCGTCAACGTGGTCTTACTATACTTGGCCCGGTCAAGGGCAGGTGGCAGGTTTTGAGAGGTAGATTTATTGATCTCAATTTATGATAATACGATTTAAGGATAACTGGATTAACTAGCCCGGGTTTACCTGTGGAAGTCTTAAGCTCAAAATACACGGGAGGCACTGACTCTGCAAAATCAAAATCAAAGTACGTTTATTCATTCGAATATTAGCAAGATATCTCTTTGAAATGTCAGTTTTTATATTTAATCTACTGTGTCTTCGGAACGTGACCTCCAATGAGAAGAAGACACAAGAAACTCATGGGGTTTTTTTTGTATATTTTTTTTGCAGTAATCATGTGATTTACATTGTCACATATATATTATTGAACAAAAGTGGAACTGGAGCAATGATCTATACTATAATAATCCTTACTAGCATTACAATAGCGAAAGTAACTCTGTCTGTTTGTCTATCTGTTCAAATAAGTTATAATATACAAAATAATAAACATAAAAAAATAATTTAATACAACTTTACCTATAGAGCCCACACCTACACTACAGCGCACATTATAAAGAAATGTGTGATTGTGTGGCGTAGGTGTGGGCTCCATAGGTAAATTTGCAGTGTCAGTGTCGCCCGTGTAGCTTTACGGTACATTCAACCAAACTTAAGTTTACTCTCGAGTTACTCGATGATTTACCTATTTTATCCATTAAACTCGACTAAACTATCGAAGTCGTTTCTTAAGTTATCTGAGGCACAGCTATTATTTATAACCGACAAAAGTATAATGACGTGTAATAATGTTAAAAGCGGAACTACTTCTATGTCATTACAATTTTGTTGCAAAATATTGTAACCACTATTATTATCACTTCACTATCATCTCTTATAGCCTTATGAATAAACGTCGAGTAAGGTCAGAATAATTTTACCACTTTTTGTTTCTGTCTATAACTTTGAAAGTTCTTGTCACTGAAAAAGACAAAATATGTTCTCACTACTCCGACCTTACTCCACGTTTATTAATAAGGCTATTAGTGTCAACGCTGGACGTTCGGTCTTCATTAAAATATCTGTAGAATTGTCTCATAATCCACCATAATAGTTGGTTAACCGACTAGCGACAGCTTATTGCACGTAATATAACCACTGTCTAGCGCCTACAGTACAAGCTTAGATGGATCAAATCGACGATGATACGCGTGAAGCCTGGCTAGCTAACGACAGCGTTTAAATTCCTATATAAACACAGCTTTAAAACCTTTCTCTTAGTGGTAAATTACATACCTATATTTGAATAGCAGCCCTGCCCCCTGGTGGCAGCGTATCGAAACATATCCCGTTACCTTATGGCTTATTATATTACGATAATCGTGTCTTTTATTGTGCAAGGTACTGTACTACGGAGCATCATCATAACGGTATTACTTACCAACTGAAACTGTTTTGAATTACCTATCTATCTTATAAAGATTTATTTGTTTGTAACGAATAGGCTCTGAAACTTCAGGACCGATTTCAAAAATTCTTTCACTAACAGAATGCTACATTAACGAGGAGTAACATAAGCTACTTTTGATCCCGATATTCCCACGGGATCGGCACTTATGCGGGTGAAACTGTGGGACGCAGCTTATTTTCTTTATAAACACATCTTAGGAACCTTTCTAAATTGTAAATTACATATTTGAACCGCAGCCCTGCCTTCTAGTGGCAGCGGAACAAAACGTTTGCCGTTACCTTATTATATGACGATAATCATGTCTTTTGTTGTGTTAAGGTACTGTACTACGTAGCATCATTATAACGGTATATCATCTGCAACTGTTTTAAATTATTATTTACTAGCTGAGTCCCGTGGTTTCACCCGCGTAAGTCTCGATCCCGTGGGAATATTGGGAACAAAAGTAGCCTATGCTAATCCAGATCTTTAGATGTCTGCATACTGCACTCTAAAATTCGGATTAAGATCGGATCGGAGTGATGAACAGAATTGCACCCCGAGAGTGCAGTAAATTGCCCAGTTTTTGGTCTTATTTCTACCAGTAGAATAAGACCATTAACCACCGGCTGCCTTATTTACTTGCACTTTCAAGTTAATAAAGCAGCACTTAAATTTAGGAACCCAATTTGTATGTGAAGAATGAATCTCCCTGAATTAAAGGTATAAGGTATAGCGCATAGGAATTTAAAGACGAAACGCACTATAGGTAAACTGTGGCGCTACCTACTAGCTACCTATAATGTGAAACCGTAAAACAAACACGGCGGTCACTGTCCCCAATGTCAATTAGCAAGCGCACGTACTTGTCACTTGTTACCTAGTGACATGGTTGTGATTCATTGTAGATAACTACGTGGTAAGGGGGCGAGTAACGTGGAATTACGGTCTTTGGTAGGTATGGTGTTTACACTTGAAAATAAGACACACATTAGCGGTTTTTACCCGACTGCTATGGAGGGTTATGTTTTTCTATACTATTATTATAAAGAGGTAATGTTTGTATGTATATTGGGGTTAATCTCTGAAAATTCTGAAACAATTTTTTAAATTCTTTTACCAATTGAAAGCTACATTATCAGGGAGTTACATAGGCTACATTTGATCCCGAAATTCCCACGGGTTCGGGACTTACGCGGGTGACACCGTGGGACACAGCTAGCTAGCTGCGCCCGACGGTTTCCCCGTGTTCTTATACCTACTTACATTAGATAATGTAGCTTTCTATTGGTGAAAGAGTTTTTGGAATCGGTTCAGTGGTTTCAGATATTACCCGTATACAAACACATACATGCATACATTACATGTACGTTACCTCTTTATAATATTAGTACAGATTGGCAATCCTAGAATATCCAAGCATTTCGTTTACATTTACCAATAGATATTAGACAATATTTAGTAAAGTTCTTACTTACGTTAGCATTGCACGGTTGACGGCAGTCGATGCGTCAATCGTCAAGACGTTGATGAAACTTCGATAACACGATACTTGATAACACAAACATTTTAAAATCACTTTATTGAACAATATTTATGCAACAATTACATTTATTTGGTAAAGTTTGTTTAGTTTATCTTAGCATTGGTCCAGTACAGCGATTTATATTCATCGTTGGATTGCAACTAGGCCTATCTTACTAATATTATAATTGTCAAAGTAAGAACAGAAGAAGAATCTATTGTCAAAGTATTTGTGTAAGTATGTTTGTTACTACTTCCCGCAAAAACTATTGAACAGATTGCGATTAACCTTGGTATGGAGATAGGGATAAAAAGGGTCTCCATTCCACCCCTTTTACCAGTGTTTGAAATTAAATACATTTTTTGGTTTGAATCGCGTTGTGTTTATTACTTTTAGCATTGTTACAACGCTCAACGTTTCGAGACCTTTCCAGGCCCTTCTTCAAGATTGTTTAAATTTGTTTGGTTTAAATTGTTTTTTTTTGTGTGTGTCTATTACTTGTGTTTATGTGCTGTGTAAGTTGTAGGCCTGTCTGGATGAATGTATTTTCTTTCTTTCACTTCACACCAGTTATACACACAAGACGTGCGTTGCCATAAAATTATAGAAATTGAAATAGTTTATCATCAGACTAAGTCCACAGTGTTAGTAACAATTGAACTTTATAACTAGGATTAGAATATAAATAAATATTACATATTAATGTCCAGTATGGAGCTTCACCCAGTGACGTAGTAGGGGTGAGTCCCACCGGTCCTTAAATACAAAATAATTAAGCGTGCAGGTAGCAAAAAATGTAATCTATAAGAATCTGACTAGGTAATGTCTATGTCTTCATATAATTATCTCTCACAATTATGTTTTTACATGGGTATATCGTAATGCTTGGGAAATCGCGTGGGCCTTCGGTACTTATCGTGCGCACATTGATTGAGCAATGAGCAACCAACAAGCTTGATTCAGAATCTAACATTAAATGTATACAACGACGACTTCTGTTTCGAGATAGACTTGAACCTTCAAGATGATTGACGGCCTCAGTGGCTCGTCGGGTGAATCCTCGGTTGCATCTCGGAAGGTTGCGATTGCAACGTTTTTGCAACGTTTTATGGTTAACATAAATGTTTATTTCTGGTTTTGTGTGTGTCTATATGTATTATTTCCAAAAAAAAACAAAAATGTATTATATCTTTTGTCTAGTGCCCATAGTACAGATCTTGTTGCTTAGTTTGGAACTAAATGCCGATGTGTGCAACGTTCTATTATTATTATATTATTTTCACTGCAACGTAGATCCGTCGATGGCAATTCTTGACAACTTATGTTTTGAGTGAAGATCGCTCGAAAAACAAAATTGTATTGGGCAGATGTTGGTGGGTTTGGGGAGACGTTTTCTAATTAACTATTTGGCGTCAAGTTCTTCTTAACCCAAAGGCCTTATCATTACTGCTTCGCTACTCAGTTCTTTGCTGTACTCACACTTTCTAGATGTTTAAAGGAATCCCACATACGGTGCGGTGTCGCTCTATCCATCCTTGTAGCGGAAACTTTCACCTGAATATCCTCATTAGATCCTTGTTAACTACGCCCCTTTGTTGAACCCTTAGAAAGTATGATCAGGTGTTCCAGCTGATAGTCACCGGTCCTCTCTCTCTTTGCAGAAGCAATCCTCATGATGAATTCAGATCAAAGCTGTCGACATCAGAGCCTCTACACCTGGGTCCACCGCCAAGGACCTGCTATCCTCTGGTGGTGATCTTGGCGCGAGACCAGCGGGATACTGGAGAGTTGAGACCGGATGATACGGTACGCATACTAGTGGATAAATCGCTGACGAAATCACAGACATGTCCACCAATAGCATACCTGTCCTCCATTGGACCACGATGGTTGACGGAACACTAAATCTTCGGCTGCCTACAATTTCTAAGCCAGAGGGAGTCCTGCATACCCTCGTCGTCTTCCCCGGTATGGCAAGATGATGCAATAACGCATGCGTAAGACCGACTTTTGTGGAAGTCGTTTAGCCAGGCCTTTGTCCAGCAGCAAGGGCTGATATGTGATAACGATGATACTGAAAAATTATGGAGTGAGATCCATTTATCCTATATTTATACTATTATCATCATAGTCCAATTAATGTCTTGCATCGTACTCCAGGTGGCGCTAGTAAGCGTTGTTCACATTCGAGACGAACAGTGCCCTCTACCGAGCGGCATCATCGCGCAGTACTTGAAGCAGGCTAATGGACACTTATCGTGTTTGAAGGTGAGTAATCCATGCCACAGTTACATACTGTCACTTCTTCTGTTATTTCAAAGACTATAACTTAGGCCTAAGGCAAATGACATAAGGTGTCATTTGCCCAAAACTTTGTGCTGGATACGGCATTATCCGTCTCTATTCAGATCTTCCGTTGAACAGCTAGTGGCCACAGACTTGGAGCAGATCCTGAGGTGATTCATTGTCTCAACGGACCTTCCACTTCCTACCCACTGCACCCATCCACCACAACCACACCCTTTACCCTAAAATCGCACTTCGCCATGTTCATCCTGCAGCCACCAACCATATACTTCTTTACGTATAATGGCTCACGTAGTGCAAGAGTTTTCAAGTCGCCCTAAGACCTCTAACTTGTCCTAACGACTGCTATCAGAGATACTTACCGGGACCAGTTGCTCCTGGCACATCAAACAGTTGCTTGACGTGCCTTTCGAAACACGGAGGGCTCCAGAAAATATTGATCCATTATGTTAATCGGACTAAAAACTTGTATTTTGGGTGTGTATGGGGCCCAAGCCAACCTCACCTGCTAGCTTAGCACCTGCTGAAGAACGGACGAGGCTCTGGCGCAGACTGTCCCTTCAGGGTTGGGAGGTCAGTCGCTCCCATAAAAGTCGAAATTAGCCAAATCATTACAGACAGTCATATAAATGAAGTTTGATAATGTTCCAGCAACTTTACGTAAGCGGCGAGATGGGTGCGGGTGAGGGTTACACGAGCGGAGAAGACGAGGACGGCACTCCGACGGGGGAAGCGCTGTGCTGCGTGTGCGCCGCGGCGCCGCTGTCGCGCGCGCTGCTGCCCTGTCGCCACGCCTGTCTCTGTGCCAGGTGTCTGCGTGAGTATACAGATACACCTTATAGTCAGACATCTGACACATTTAAATAAATAAATATTTTATGGATGCAGAAGGTAACCGCTGGCTTCTGCATTGCAGTCGGGCCTTCCCCCGAAGCGCCACAGAGGTCGTCAATATAATATCGTCCCTGTAGTCATACACCTGACGCATTCGTAGTATTCCTTTTAACCGGGCCTAAAGAAGTTATATTCGTTGTTGAAGTTGTGTTGTTGTTGTTGTTTCTTTAGTATGTATGTAGGTGGTAGTTCACCTATCCAAGTAATGACCACGCCAAGCGTTGCTTTACCCGCAAGATCTTCAGATGCAGCGAGGCCAATGAGCTCCTCCTACCCAATGATTAAGATAGGTATCATAAAGTGATCTAACAGTTCTGTTTCGAATGCAACTCACGCTCAAAGGCCACAGTACCGACTGACATTGGCAGCCGGTCATTGAGCGGTTTAGGATGCGCCTGCGCATCGCATACTGATGTTTGTAACTACGTAATGTTCGCCCATTCAATCGAGTTGCATTGTGGCAAGGATGTTTGTTTTCATTATGTATTGTTTACAGATTGTCTTTTCTTTTGAATGGATGAATCTAGATTTTAATGAAGAATATCTTTTGTCTTTGCCTTGTTTGATACCATAAGGACAATACCGACTAGGGGTTCTGCCGACTAGCAGACTAGCCGACTAGTCGGTTCCAAAATTGCCGACTAGTCGGCCGACTAGTCGGCAATGCAGATCATTATAAATCCGAGATATTTGGGTTAATCATGATCACTCGGCGATTGTTGCTATTTTTGGAGAAGTTTTCACTTCGAAAGCTGTAGCGAAACTTCGAAAAAAATGGTTGAAATAAAAATAAAAGTTGGAAAAAAAATGGAGCTGAGGCATAGTTATGACATTTTAGAAGTTTAGATGATGTATGTAAGCTATGACGTGTTTTGTTTACGATTTCTGACTACTCACCTTCTAAACTATACTAGTCGGCCCATCTCTAATAATGATGAATCGTCATATTTTGACGATGTCTTATTCTTAATTTTCACTTTTTATTAAACTCTTACCGCCTTACTTATAAACGATGTTTATCAGATGACTTAGTTATGTAACGTTTGTCTCTGTCTGTCAACTTTGAAACTCCATGTCACAATAAGAGACAAACGTTTATGCATATGTTAATCCATTTTTTAAATTTTTCCTGGGCCCTGCCCGTCATAAAAGGCGACCAAAAGGAGTTTCTTGGTGGTAGGCTACAGCTGCGGCTTGTTACCACCCACCGTTCGTTGCGCCAAACGGATTATTTATTTCGTAAATCACAAGTACATTATAAAGGTCTTATTCTAACATTATACAGTTCATTTGTGATCGGCATAAGATCGTCCGTGTTCCGATACGTTGGCCAGTGTAGCCACTAAGAACGCATTGGAGCTGGTCCTAGGCACATGAAATTTGGAGAGTGTGTTCTTTGCTGTGTGTATGGATCCCCCGGGATCGAGACTTATACGGGTGAAACAGCGGGACTCGTCTATAAAAATATGTTGTTTGTATATTTCCAGCGAAACTAGACAAGTGTCCGATCTGCCGCAGCGTGATATCTTCCTACTTCTGCATCAGGAACGAGGAGGAGCCTCTCTCCGAGCTGAAGCAGCAGCGGTTCCCCTTCAACCGGAGACTCTTCAACCTGTTCCATTATCATTAGACCTGGAGGTATGTACTCGCCGATCTTACAGGTAAAATGGGTTTTTTGAGCAGTGGAGCTTGGGGGAAGTGGTTAATTTGAGAATGTAGTCATTACGGGTAAGGTCCACTTGGGACTGGTTTTATTTAAGGATATGGTCCATGTGGGAAGTGGTAAATCTGAGAATGTAGTCGTTACGGGAAGTGTTCCATAATGGTCTCTCAGGGATATGGTCCATGTGGGAAGTGGTCAATCTGTTAAAGTATAGTCTTGGCGGGAAGTGGTCCACAATGGTCATTCAGGGATGTGGTCATTATGGGAAGTGTTAATTATGGACCTACACGATGCCGCCTATTGTGCCACTTTATACTTCGTTTTTAGTGTTCCGTAAACAAAGGGACTCTATTACTGAGACTCCGCTATCTATCCGTCTGTCCGTCTGTCACTAGGCTGTATTTAATTGTAGACTACGATTTGACATTTCTCTCTGAAGAATAATAGACAATTCAAAGAACGAAAACGTCAGATTAAAGTCTGATATTAAAAACATACTATAGATAAAAAAACCTTTTTAATTTTATTTTTGTTGAAAACAATAAAACGTTCTATGTATTCCCGAGCGGATGCTACCGGTTAATGAATTTTAAAGAAAAATACATCTTCAAAAATTTCATTCGCGGCGAGGATTGAACTCGCGACTTTGGGTCTGTACCTCAACGTCTTTGCCAACTAGACCACACCAGCGGCGAATTTCCGCTCGAGGAAAATCGTGTGCGTTTAGATTTTTATTCCATAAAATATTTCTAGTAAATCTGCCTAGACCAATAAAAAACCAGAAAACAAAGTAAATAATTTCTCGTTTTATCCACAGATGACGCCATATGTAATAAAACTTCGAGTGAAATATACTATAAAATTTAGCTGTGAACTGTGAGGCTCAGTTGCACACCTCTATTTAGATCGAATTAAACAACTAGTCCGGAATAGCTAGTCTTGGGCACACATGAAGTACGACGTTCATCGCTGATACATAATTTAAAAAGAAAATTCCGAATTTTATGTGAAAACGTCTTAAATTACCATCTAAGTACATAAAGTTAGTTTTTGTACTTACTTCATGAATTTTCAATTATCCATGAAGTAAAACGTTTAAAGGTTATACATAATTTTAAAAAAGAATCACGATTTTTATGTAGATGCTATGTTGTGATAAAGTTCGCAATTTTTTTCTTAATATAAGAAACGTCGGTCAAATACCGATATTTGTCGAATTTCATGGATTTGCTGTCCCGGTTTAGCTAATCTGGTTTAGTTAGTTCGATGTAGCTGTGCAATCCAGCCTAAACGAAAATATACATTTATAAATGGAAAATAAGTCACTTGTAGTCGAAAGGATGTTTTTTTGAGTGTGTGATAAAATGATAATTGATTGTGATTTAGTAGTTATAAAAGACACTGCACTTTATTACGTCTCACTTTTAAAGTAGCTAAGGAAAGAGATAGAAGACGCGTCTTGTCGTCTTATCGTGGTACCTTTGTCGTATAAATACGGTAACTTTCGTATAAATACGGTAACTTTCGTATAAATACGGTAAAATTTGTATAAATACGGTAAAGTTAGTATAAATACGGTAAAATTCGTATAAACGCGGTAACTTTCGTATTAATACAGTAACCTTCGTATAAATACGGGACTTTTCTTAAGATTCCAGTAGCTTTTGTCCAAAACGGAACTGTCGCATTTAATCGGTATTGTTTGTTAGTTACTTGAACGGTGAAGCAAAACGAAAGGGAAAAATTCTTGTAAACATAGTTTTTACTGTATAAGTGGTAAAACTTTAAAGTATACAAAAAAAACAATTAATATAATGCGTTCCTTATATATAACCGTGGCGTTTGAGCTCACTTGGCCCATAAACTTTTTAAATTCACACGAATTGTAAACATTGTAAACTGGGTCACTTGGCCCAGTTGATTAGCGCGTCCCGCTAGAGAAGGGAAGGTCGGGGGTTTAACCCCGCAAGGAACATTGAATTTTGGAACAAAAAGCATTTTTTTGAAATACAATATTATCACATTGCGTTTAACAAAAAATACTATGATAATACGCAAAAGTACATGAATATAATATATTATATGAATAATGGACTAATAACTAAACCACAGTATACTAAAACGTAGGCATAAGTACATAGTACAAAATTTCCGTACTTATACGAAAATTATCGTAAATATATGGAAATGACCGTGCTTATACGAAAAAAAATACCGTTCATATTCCCAAAAGTATAGTAACACGTATTAGTATACGCAATCGAAGCGTGCGCATATGCACGTACTCACAAATGGCTATCTCTTTTCCTCATAGGTTTTTCCCAACTAAATAGATAGAGATGACACGTAGTTTGTAATTTAAAGACCCTTATTCATAATTCCTTTAAAATTCAATAGAATTACAAAATCTTAATACTTACTGTAAACATAAGGTTTTGCTCTGTAGACTATATATATAGAAATACTTCACTTTTTGAGATTTTCATAAAATAGTTTTGGAATTTAATGAATAGGGGGCTTGTCCAGGTGGGCAATTCGCGTAATAAGATCATCTAAAATTTTATTTCAATATCACCGTGTTTTTCGATAAAAACTTCTTTGGACAATCCCATTTTCCATATATTTTAAACTAAAAAATTTCGACTGCAGTTGCATTTTCATCTTGACTGTATTGTTTGTAAGTGTTATGATGTTGAAATGAAATTTTGGTTAATTTGATACGGGAATCAGGGCCCTGACTGTAGTTACTATAAAATGAGCTGCTCAAATGATTTAGAGTCTACAATACACCCCTTTACTTATAGAAGATGATTAAGAGCTGCATAAACTATATATCGTTTGTCTTTTATTGTGACTTGAAGTTTCAAAGTCGAGAGTCAGAGACTAACGTTATATAAGTTAGTCATGTGTTAATCATCGTTTATAGGTATAAGGACTTATTTTTAAGAAGGCAGATGCGCGTGCGCTGGGGAAACTTATTCCCCTGTGGGTGCGGAACCCTAAAAATGGGCTGTAGGCAATAATAAGCAAGAATGAATGTATGAAGAAGCGCTTGCTCATCTGTCTTTTGTAAATAATAAAATAATTTAATAACATTTGAAATTCACTATTATTCACGGAATAAAAAATCGATAACACTGAAAGATTCTTTTAGTAACTTGACTTTTTTAAAAGTACCTACGACATTCAAATTGGACTCTATATTGTGTTGAGAAGCTATTATAGTCTGTTCCAAAAGCAGCTCGTAAATGGACCTCAGGTATTGTGTTACTGTTACAAAATAAAATGCCGTTTACTCTACTTCTGTACTGCTTTTCTACCAGAATCAATAGGAAAATAATATAACGATTGACATCTGGTGGAAATGCAGCGATATTCTGTTCTAAAAAAAAAACAAATTATCTTGATTTTATTTCTAAAGTGTTTTTTCTACACTTGAAAAAAAAATGGTTAAAAAAATGCTTTCAAATATTCTGTACTCATAGGATTTGAACCCGCAACCCTTACAAAATCTATTGTCACATACAATAGATTTTGTAAGGGTTGCGGGTTGCCCTTGCGTTCAGTCGATTGCAGAATTTTGGATTTATTTAAAAAACTAACATATTTATGTTAACATAGTTACACTTTACCGAGTCTTAATTATACTACCTACTTAGATACCTAAATATCGATTTTCGTCCAGCTTTTGAAATAGACTATAGTTTATATAAGTGTGGGTGCAAAATAAGTAACTGTGATATACGAAATGGTTTGTTAAAATCGTTGTAAATAGTTAGTCTTTATTTTATGTGTAGTCGCTGTTTTATTTATTAGGTTTAATGTAGTATTTGTTTTATATAACTTAATGTCAAATTATACAGTACCTAGTAGAGAAAATGATTATGGGTTGATTTTTTGTTTTTTTTTTGGTTAGCTAGCTGTACGTTTTTTTATTGTAGACTAAGATTTGACACTGAAGAAAAAATGTCAAATACAAGAACCCGAAACGTCAGAGTATAGTCTGAAAGTAAAATACGTAGTATAGTAAAAAATAATATGTTGATACGTTAGTTTTTTTACTGAATTGGCTTGGAATTTGGCCTCATATGCAAAGCCCATAATAGTATGGGACCTGGAATGTGAAAAAAGAACAAAAAATCAACCACAGATTAATAAAATAGCAATCTTTAGATATAAAAAAATAATTGTAACCAAAACATGTTTCCTTAAACTTAATGTAAGATTAAATGGTGTGTTTATACAGCAGTTATACAAGGTGTATCGGCGAGGGTAGTCTCGGCCGAAAGGGAGTAGTTCACAGCGAACAACTTTAGTTTTACGAATTTTGGAAATTAAAACGTTTTTTCGACAATTTTGAAATTTTGTTTACTGGAAAATCAAATGCAACAAAAAAAAACAAAAAGATGTTGGCGAAACCAACATTGAGGATAGATAAATAGATAGAAATCTTTATTTGCACAACATAAACAGAGAAAATACAAAAAACACATACACAAAAGTAAATAATAATAAAAAAGCTTAAAATTAAGATCGAGGACGATTCGATCGATTTTTTTAGGATTTATGTTATTATTTCGTTTGAACCCTCAGAAAAAAAATATTGTCGAAAACGGACGTCTAGAAAATAAAATACCCTTTCGACTTAGAATTACCCCTTAGCGTAACATATTGTATAACATTTGCTACACTTTTTTTTTCTATAAAAGTATGAAATAGAAAAAAAAATGTTAACTGCTGTGTTTACGCACCATATTATCAATTGTTTAATTAGATGTTTAGGATAAACGAAATATTTTTCTATTGTAAACATTTATTAAGAAGTAATAAATTGTTGTTACTGCATCTTGAACCTAAAATATACCTCCTAAGGGTTTTTTTTACTGAATTTATTAGAAGAATATTTTTTTAAAATATTGTTAGTATTTGTTTTTATTATTTCTTAATGGCAGAGCCACCTATTTTTTTGTTATGTTATTTTTAAACTTACCATCACAAATGAGAGAAGATACAAAAATTCTTCACAATTTGTAAATCAAAGCCATACATCTTGTAACAAAAGTCTTATAACTCGTAACAAAAGTCATATAACTTTATTAAAAGTCTTAAGCAAATGTCATACAACTTGTAACAAAGTCATACAACTTGTTACAAAGTCTTACAACTTGTACCAAACGTCAAACAACTTGTAAAGCAAAAGTTATACAACTTGTAACAAAAGTCATAAACTTGTAACAAGAGTCATGCAATTTGTAATAAATGTTAAACAACTTGTATAGCATAATGTATACAACTTGTTACAAAGTCTACAATTTGTAACAAAAGTCATAAACTTGTAACCAGAGTCATGCAACTTGTAACAAAGTCAAACAACTTGTATAGCATAAGTTAAGAACAAATTGATGCAGTACCAACAATAGTTTCGACATTAGTTACTTTATTTTTATAGTAGTCTTCCATTTAGTCCCTAAATTAGATCTCATAACTTAAAACCTCTACGTTCAATTCACAATACCCACACTCTTCCTATATAGTATATAGATTAAAAGTATATTCTATGAAATTTTTGACAAAAGTGACGATTTATTTAGAGACCACTTTATTTCCGATAAATTCGTTCCTTTGTTTAAAAAAGAAAATTAAAATTACAAAACTAAAAATATAAGTATTTTTTATTTGTAGTCGGTGAAGTAAAGCTTCGTAAACAAACACGATTGGAACTCATAATTTTATACGGTCGTGGTCCCCTCGCGACCAAGACCGTTGGAACATGGTCGAAACGTCGAGGTAAGAAAATTAAAATGTAAAAGTCACGCGATTAGGACCCGGAAAAATATAAAATCATAAGTAAAGCTTCATATAGAGATACAATTGGTACCTACACTTGTTAAAGTTAAGGAGCTGGATAATTTTGCAATGGTTATCGCTTTCTATCATAAATCGTCACTGACCGTTTGTTTATCGGAAATATCTAATATCTATCTGTGAACCTGTGAAATTTGAGATATTTAATATCAAAGGCAAATAGTTTATGAGGTTTTGTAACAGGATTTTTGATACGATTCGTTGAAATTAAACTCACTTTCCGGTTTTAATCGCGATGTTAGAATTATTGTAACGCGATTAAGGTTCGATTTAACCAAACCAAACTGGAATAAGCTAATTCGTCTTTTGTTCGAGATACTCTCGAGCTGTTCAATTTAAAAAATGACGACTTATGTGGAGAATTGCTTATTCTAGTTTGGCCAAATCAAGCCTAAAACCGAAAAAATGACAGAAGAAAAATCTACAATGTGTTGATTTAACAAGTGTCAGCCGCTGTCCATTCATATGCCGTCCACTGCGAGCGGAGCGGAGTTAAAAATGTGTGAATTTAACATCCAACGATTGTTTCCATAGCGCGAAAGCGTTGTATGACTATGATAACAACCGTTGTATGTTGAACTGACACATTAATCATTCCGCTCCGCTCGCAGTGGAAGGCCGGCTCAGTTGTGAAAAGTTTCCGCGCAAAACAAAGATGGCGGGCTTTGTAAGACAAAAATGTTACAAATCCTTTCGTTTGCATGTTTAAAACATAATAAATATCTCAGATCGAAGTTCATACGACGCAGGTTTCCAGATCCTTCCATTGACATATACCTACTCTTAAAAATCTAGTAATTATTTACCGTCCAAAATTCGCAATAATCTTTTCTTACTGCTTACAAAGTTGTAGCCATCAAACCAATTTTATTTGTAAGTATGTAATTTGACAGCTATAAGGTATTAAATAATTTATCGCTACTCTCGGGTATTATACCCCCTGTATTACAAAACGAAGTATAAACTTAAACCCCAGGATTATCATCAGGTTTAACTGATAATATACTTAAGACTTCTGCACCCGTATTATTTATTTAATTGATAACTGAGTTTGATGACCACTGAAGTACATTACTGCTTAGATGTCACGTGGTCATCAACAGTGATACCTCGAAGCAGCAATGTCCTGCATAGTGCTTATGAAACTTGTTATCAACTAGATATATAATATGGGTGCAGGTAGCTAAAAAATGTAAGTAAATGTAGACAAAAGTAGATAAGTTACATTTTACCGGGTCTTAACAAGTTTGGGTTGCATACAAATCTGTTGTATGCTAACAAATCGTGTAAATTTAACAAGTATTATACTTATTTATAATCTCAATAAGACCTTAAACCAGGTTTACATTTAGACTTCGTTTTGAAATAAGGTCCAGAATAACTATGGCCGCAACTCCGTACCCTATTTTTAGGACAAACACTATTTCTGTGAATTGTTTTCCTAGTTTAGTTTTATAAGTATGAGGCTAGGAATGTGTTCGATTTGTGGATTTTGTTTATAAAAAGATGTGAATTCTGAAATAAATATATTTGCCAAAGTATTTTATTTGTTTTATTCTGTATCTGTAGAAAATAATTCAGTCTCTAAATTAATTCTACCGTCGATTGATCGTCGATCGACAATCGATCGATTGGTCTCTGGTAGAAACTATCGATCGACGTCGACTAATCGATTCTACAATTGATTGGTGTGGTAACACCACTGAAATGAAACTATACAAGTACGCTGGAATTGCTATACCATACCAAAATGACATTAGATCTTTGTGCCGAACGGAACTATTAGTTCCACGGACGGTCACCATCACTTTCAATAGAAAACGCGCGACAACAGCGTAACATTGCGCAGATCAAATAGGCACAAAATTCAGTGCGCTATGAACTGTCCAGTCCAGCGACTTGTACTATGGAGGTCAGTGGCTAACACCCTTAGAATACACACCATCCAGGTAATCTTAGCTGTTAGTGTTATACTAGGTAATATAAGCTGTTAGCGTTATTATAAGTGTTGAGATAAAAACTACAAAATCTTCAACCAATCTTTAATAAACCATTTCTTACAAACTAAACATTATTCTCCGTATCCTTCTGTCTATCAGCGTACAACTGCGAGCTCCGAACAGCACTATACAGCGTAAACAGAACATGCAGCGCTTGTATCTTGTGCGGCAACGTGTCGCCATCTATCGGCACATCGAACATGCCACAGACTAGCGACGCGTACTCTGCAAGAGAGCAGTCTATGGTCGGCGGCGGGAAACTCACGTCGTTGAGTGTCTCCTCCATTGTCTCTGGCCATTCTTCCATCAAGCTGTCTACGTCGGGCATTTTGCTGGAAAACATAAACATGTTTTATAATCAAAGTGGTCATAGTTGGATACACTATAACATATTATATGCATAGTTCTAGTCGTCCGGGGTTCCAGAACATGAACTAAAATAAAATATTGTCTACCGTAAGCTAGAATAAAAGTTTATTTTCATCAACCTAATACAAACATCACTAAATAGCTATGTTTGTATTAGGTCGATGAAAATAAACTTTTATTTTATTTATTTATTTATTAGATGTCTGGAAAGACCTCGAAACGTCAGGCGTTGCTCAAGAACGGCTGAACCGAATTGGCTGATAAATTATTGGTGGGGAGGTAGCTTAAAGCTTGGAGACGGACAATTCACATTGGATTTATGTCAATTATTAATTTATTTTTTTGCCTCTAAGGGTATTACCACACTATTCAATTGATCGTCAATCGATGCTAAAATGGATTAGTCGACGTTGATCGATAGTTTCTACCAGATCAATCGATGGAATGGATTAGAAACTGCTGAAATATATTCGGGGTTACTTGATCAACGTCGACCGATGCCATCGATCGCTTGGTTAATCGACCGGTATCCGTCGATCAATTAAGGCTACCAAATAAATCGGTCAACGTCGACCGCCGATCGATCGATTGGTGTGGTAACACCCTAAGGCGGAACAAAGTTCACGAGTCAGCTGGGGCTTCATATTAACAAAATTAATACGATTCAAACCGAAAAAAAAAAGGTTTATTTCAACAAAAATGCTTTCCAAAATTCTGCTCCCGAGAGAATTCCAATCTGCGACTTATGGATATCCTTCCCACGGCGTTAGCAGTTTTGCCAAAGTAGCGCATTCTGTCTGTTTGAAATTATGGAATTCATTCCTTCTTCAGCATATTTAAGTTACAGTTATACCATTTACAAAATCAATAAACCAGCCAGGCTAGCATGACAGCACGAGAACCATGTCGATTCGACAAAATGTATCTCGTGCTGTTATGTTAGCGTAGCTGGGCACCTATAACTCAACTATGCATCAGCTCTACTCAATTTTATTTTAAAAATGGTTCTACCATTTTTGTAAGTAATAAATCGCGTAACTAACAACTCACTGTGTATAGGAGACCGTCGGCGCCGGCTTGGAGAGATGCAGCTCGCTCACGTCCTTGATCCAGCGGTCGATCGCCTTGCCATTCTTCTCGGCGTCTTCTAGCTTTTTCGTTAACTGGGAAACATAACAGTAGCTTGATATACACGTACCCATAGACCGTCTGGAGTAGTCTCTTTAAGAGACTAGAAGGAGAAAGATCGCCTTATAATGATCCATTTCAAACTGAGACAGAGACTGACGGACGAGCTTCACTAGTTAAATTGTTCGGTAAATTACTCACACACCTTTAAAAAGATGGATCAAAATTCGAACATCGTTGTTAGCATACCCACCATCTAGGGAATCTAAACCTTTGCCCTGTTTATTATCAAACTGACAAGACTTGTAAGAACTTTGTGACGAAAAACTGTCACTGTTTCACAAGTCAATGCGTTTGGTGTGTACAAAATAAACTTCTAATTCGTAGAAAACCATCAAATACTTTAAGAACATTCCACGTCTTTCCATTTAAAGTTTACAAGTTTTTGACTTTTGAAACTGTTATCTAAATAAAACGGAGGCCTTATTTAAAAAAAAACACAAACTAAGTGTGTGAGGTTTCTCAAAAATATGCGGCAGCTACGCATCGATATAAATTAAAACCTACCACGGTGGACTTAGCGCTGTTCGTCTTGGATATAGCTCGCAGCTGTAGATGTAGCAATGCGGAGTCGCTCTGCTCGGCCGCCGGCTCGTCTAGTACTGTTAGACCTGGAATTATAGATAACCTCAATTAAATTACAAGTTATCTAAATTGTATTAGATACTAATAAATGAACCTCACTTGTATTACAAATAATAAAAAATAATTTAAAAATATCTAGGTTGGTTTAGAAGTTTTAAAATTATTATTTTTTTACCCTTTTTAGTGCATTTTCGACAACCACTAAAAATCAACAAAATTGTAACGGTAACTTTTTTCATTAAGGAGTTTTCTAATGAGAAAGTGGTTTCAGGTGTTCCATCGTTTTGGACGTCGATCGATGTCATCGGTCATCGATTAACCCTGTCTATATTCATCAGTTTCTAATCCATTCTACCGTCGATTGATCGTCGATCGACAATCGATCAATTGGTCTGGTAGAAACTATCGATCGACGTCGACCAATCCAATCTACCATAGATTGACGATAGATCGATTGGTGTCGACCCTTAGATAAACCTTACCTAAATTATCGAGATGGTCCAGCACTCGCTCGTGCAAGGCCTCGGCACGTGCGTTGCGCGCCGGCGTGCTCACTTTGAGGAAGGCGTCCGTGTCGCCGACAGCCGGCACAAACTCGGGCACGAACGGCTGCAATTTGAACTCTATGTCGATCTTTTGGGGGGTGTATCTGAAAATAATACACATTTGTAATTAATTAGTGAAAAATATACATTGATAATAAGAAATAGATTAAAATATCCTTCGTCCATTTCCGGTATAAAAACCAGCCATGGATGGGTGGGATTTTCAGACTTGACCTACTTTTTCATACAACCGTTGCATTTAGCGAAAAGATTCCTTCAGCGATAAGCTCCCGCCTGTACCTTACCTAGCTGCGCCCTACGGCTTCACTCGTGTAAGTCCCGATCCCGCGCGAATATTGGGATAAAACGTAACCTATATCCAGATCTCGAGCTGTCTGCATAACAAGTTCCATCGCAATCGGTTTAGTCGTTTACCATGAAGGTCCTGACTGATTGACTCAACTAATATCAACGCAGAGCCCAAACTGCTGGTCCTAGGGACATGAAATTTGGAGAGTGGGACCTTTGTGATGTGTAGGTATCCACCAAGATAGAATTTTTAGGAAATCACGTAGGGTTTTTTCGGAAAATTGGGACTTGCGCGGCTGAAACCGCGGGGCGCAGCTAGTGTGACATAATATGCCATGACTACTCATACCATATCCGAGTTAGTGTGACCGTTAGAAAGTAAGTTATACAATATTCACATAACTGCTCTACAAATATCGCGTGACAATATCGAGTTACACAGAAATAACCACACTTTTACTAGACATTCATTTATCCTATTCCACATACTCATATCACATCTCTCATTGTATGTAAGATGAAACTGATAAAACGCTTTTAAGAATCTAATCTTATAGAAGACTAACTGCGGTCCCGCGGTTTCACCCATGTAAGTCCTGATCCTGGGGAATATCTAAATCAAAAGTAGCCTACTCCCTGGTAATGTAGCTTTCTATTGGTAAAAGAATTTTTAAAATCGGTCGAGTTGTTTTAGAGATTACCCCCAATATACTTATTATATACCTACATACATACAAACCAACGTTACCTCTTTATAATATTATAGATAGATTATATAATATTGAAGACTTTCTATAGGTATTTCTTTTATTTTTATTGCTCAAGGCATTTTAGGAAAAAGGCGTCATCAAAACCACAATACAAATAAGGATTTTTTCCTTTATTTGTACTGTGTCAAAACTCCTGTTACGGGAGAATTTTTGAAAATGCCTTTCCTCTTGTAAAATATTTGTAAGACTATCTATTTTAATAAAGCCTACGTTCAATGAAATAAAATCAATTAATTTCTTAAGTAAAATTATGATGAGTAAGACCGAATTTGCTCTCAAACTTGGCATGAGAATACATTGAATCGTCCTACTTTGATCGTCCTACATTCATTCAGATTCTTTGATTTACGGGGCCGTGTTAGTTTATTTATTTATTTACTAGCTGACCCGGCAAACGTTGTTTTGCCTTATAAATTATAGATAGTAGCCGATTCTCAGACCTACTGAATGCGTATGTGAAGTTTGGTGGAGATCGGTGAAGCCGTTTCGGAGGAGTACGGTAACTAACACTGTGACATGGAAATTTTATATTTTATAAGATAAACAATTCTAACAACCAAGTACATACCATTAGGCACAAAATAAATCCAAAGCAATAGTGCGTTAAATTAAATTGAATATCTTACCCATTCATATAAAATTTAAAATCCTGACTATTTAGGACTGACGATATATCAACACAGAGCCCAAACCAATGGTCAGACTTGAAGAGTGTTCTTTATGCTGGTTAGGTATCCACTAAGAAATGATTTTTCGAAATTCCCACAAGATCGAGAAGTTACGCGGATGAAACCGCGGGATGCTGCCAGTTTAAACATATGAAACATATTTAAACTACTTACTACATATTAGTGCAAGGTTAGAGCTCTCCCACCCACGACTGTCCTGTTTAACATTTGATTATATTGGTTTATAAACAAAGATATTAAACTACAAACTTCTAGAGAGGGATTAAGACCATTGAATCTTTAACTGTCGTCTTCCTTCACTTCTAGTCTATCCAAAGGTTGCCTGGAAGAGATAGTTTTAAGCGATACCCATTGTGACACCTAAATTGAAGTTGTTACCTAATCTGTCGCTCAAAACTTTGATTGCATTGCATGGAACTTTCGTATTTTTGTCTCCGTCGCATAAGGAAAGGTGAGTAGATTTGTTGTCCGCTCTATTTACTACCATAATTTTAAAGTCTTTGCAAGTAAATGAACCCGTTAACTCACATCGTCACTTTGTTTAATAATTTTAGTAAAACCGCAGACAGTTTGGCCTCGATGTGTTAGAAAATTAATAAAATTAATGTAAGATCTCGGTGTGTAGCGCCGAGATCTTTCATTAATTTAATTTCTACGATCTACAGATTGAAAAAAAAAATTAGGTTTCCGTACACATAACAAAGAGAAACCTTTAGATCACTTTACTGTCCGTCCGACTGTGTGTTACTACACTACACTACCGATGTTCTCAGGAACGGGTACCTATACCCAGCAATTTGAATACTATTACGAATTCCTCAGTATCGGTATTTTTACCAGACAGCTGTGCCCGATGTGTGAGATCCCGCGGTATTTATGGTATCAAAATTCATGAATATCGGTTCAGCGGTTTAGGCGTGAAAGCGTAGCAGACAGACAGACAGACATAGTTACTTTCGCATGTATAATATTAGTAAGAGTAAGATACTGAGGTCTGTCGGTCCCTATTAGGTGTACATAAAAATACTAAAAATCAAAATTCTGAGTTAACACGATAAAAAAATGACAAATTTAGATTTTCGAGGAAACTCAGTACCAAAATCTACCTTCTCAACATTTTTGGTTCAAAAAAGGGGATAGGAGATAAGACTTATAAATAAACCCCTTAATGGTACTATTCGACCGCGAACAACAATAAACTAAGCCTTGACAAAAATATTTGTAATACAATACTCGAACCCCCAACATAATTTGCGTGTCACAGTCTTGTATGTACTAGATCACCGCAACGTAAATACTTGCCTAGGTCGTAAGAAGTAGGTAAAATACCGAGTCAGTCCTTGTGTGTTTGTTAAGCCGCAATATCACGTGCGTGACTGACTAAAGTTCTTTTAACTAGGTATTTGAGAACCTAGTTTCTTAGTTGGGGACTCGATTGCTCCATTTTCTATTTATACATATACTAGCAATGGCCGCGACTTCGTCCGCTTAATTTTTTTTGAAAATATAATAAAGCCTAGCCTTCCTCAATAAATGGACTATCCAACACTGGAAGAATTTTTAAATCGGACCAGCGGTTCCTGAGATTAGCGCGTTCAAACGAACAAACAAACAAACAATCTCCAGCTTTATAATAGTGTAAGACTGGCAATCATTTCATTGCAAGTCATAATAATAAAAATAAAATGGTTTACAACAACTTTGATTCAAAGAAAATCTGAAACTTATAAGAAACTCTTTGGTCAGTGAAGGCAGACTAGTATATTTGACAGATAGGGCAGCCATTTTTAATTCCATGACTAACTCGATTTGACTCGACCAATCAGAAGCGACCTCACATCGTACTAGAATTCCCTTGTAGTTTTTGAAACACGTTTGTTGTATGGGAGCCCCTTTTAAATAATTGTTTTATTTTGTTTTTAGTATTTGTTGTTGTAGCGGCAACCAAAATACATCTTCTGTGAAAATTTCAACCTTCTAGCTATTACGGTTCATGAGATACAGCCTGGTGACAGACGGACAGACAGCGAAGTCTCAGTAATAGGGACCCGTTTTTACCCTTTGGGTACGGAACCCTAAAAATAATTTATTAAGATTTAATTACAGGAGCTCATTGTCCTAGCTGCATCTGCCGATTTTGAAGTCGTGCGGGTAAAGCAACGCTTGGCGCGGTTATTTCTTGGATGAGTGACCGATAATTGTGGCAAAAAATCACTTTCTCAAGCTCCTCCAGAAGGCACGTTAAAAGCAGTCGGTCCCGGTTGTTATCTGATATCTCTGATAGAAATCGTTAGGTCAAGTAAGTGGCCTTAGGCCTTAGGGAGACCTGAAAACTCTAACTTTAGATGAGCCACACCAATGCAGGAAAAGAAGAATTTATTTCAGGAAATTTCCGTAAACTAAGTGTCGTTATAAACCTTATGCGAATTGAATATTTTCCTCACAACCTATGCGTGTTTTAATAAATTTATAAGATTAGTAGTAGGTAAGTTACGTGGCACACACAAATACAAATGTACACTTCGCTTTCAAGAGCAATGGATCCGGGCTCGTAGTGTAGCTCATTTCATTTTATACAATGCCGCACGACAAAAGAGATCATATTTTTAACTTTAGGTACGGTACACCTATAGTATAAAATATGTGTCCTGAGTCCTGACTGAATAACAACCGGCCATCAGTGCTATCAAAATATATACTTTTTAGTGTTCCGTACCCCAAAGGGTAAAAACGGGACCCTATTATTGAGATTCGCTGTCTATCTGTCCTATGTACCTATATCCCGTGTGATGGACAGACCCATCTTCTGTCCTTCTGTCACCTCACGAACCGTGATAGCTAGACAGTTGAAATTTTCACAGAAGATGTATTTCTGTAGCCGCTATAATAACAAATACTAAAAACGAAATGAAACAAATATTTAAGGGAGGGGGGGTACTTGATTTGTAAGTATATCGTCTTTTGTGTAGGTACCTAGCTACCTACCTATAAAATTTATTTGTATTTGTATACCTTCGAGATACTCACTTCATAATGTACTGGAATATATTCTCCATCTCCGGCGAGACCTTCAAGTCGTGATACTGTTTGGGATCGTACGCGCCGTCCGCGGGAATGACGACGCCACCGGCGCCGCGCCGCCGACCGCTGCCGGCGCCCGCGCCGATTTCCGCCTCAATATCGCCGCTGTCTGTCTCTGGAATCGAAATACCGAATCTAGCATTTGGGGACACGATCGGTCTATAACTGATCCCTGACTGTTGCCCTCCGGGGTGGCCTGACGGTACAGCATACCCCTCTCTTTATACCCTTGCTGGTCATAGCTGGGGACGCTATAACATATATGCGTAGGTATTAGAGAACTGGGTTTGGTTGTCCGTCTCTGGAAAGGAACGAGTGGTGAGCGACTCCATTGCTCCGGTACCGGGCAGTCTGGACAATCTAACTAGCGTTTGGAGACACGATCTGTCTTAAACAGATCCCTGACGGTACAGCGGACCCCTCCATTTAGTGAGACCCAAGGTGGTCATAGTTGGGGACGCTATAACATATATGCATAGTATTAGTCATTCGTGATCCCGTTGTCAGTCTCTGGAAAGACCCGATTTATACTAATATGTGCAGGTGCACTTAAAATTATCAATAATGCGAAAGTAACTCTGTCTGTCTGTTTGTTACGTTTTGACGCCTAAACCGGTGGTAATAGAGATAGATGGGACCTCAGAAAAAGGACATAGGCTACTTTTGATCCCGATATTCCCACGGGATCAGGACTTACTTACGAGCAAGCATATATGTCTGTGACTATGAAACTATCAAGTCTCCGAATCAGAGGGTCATTATAAAAAATATTGACGAATTTCGTGTTTGGGGCAGTTTAATTTTCGGTTATAAATCGATATAAATAATCCTTCGAAAATCGGCGATCGTGCGTGAGTTGTCGCTTGTCGAATGTCTGGCGATCATTTGATTAATTCGACAGGCGATTCGATATTAATATCGGATGTGGCTGTGATTAATTTTATTGTAGTCTGAGCAGAAATAGAATGGTCTTTGTC
Organism: Idaea biselata; assembly: GCA_958496205.1. Lineage (NCBI taxonomy): Eukaryota > Metazoa > Arthropoda > Insecta > Lepidoptera > Geometridae > Idaea > Idaea biselata. The sequence goes on from OY292402.1 coordinate 11,946,625, forward strand.
ACTCGGACCTGAAATATTTTGACTAACATAAAAGAGGCGAAGTTTTGGACTAAAAGTCCTCGGACTACAACAACTTATTCCATACTAGCTGCGTCCCACGATTTCACCCCGTAGTTTCGATCCCGTGGGAATAGCGGAATCTATCTCTATCACCAAAATTCATCCAAACAGGTTAACCGGTTTAGGTGTACTAAAAGCGTAACGTTACTTTCGCATTTAGAATATTAGTAAGAAAGTAAGTAGGTAGGGTATATAACGATGAAGAAGTTTTCTTACCCGAGTTAGATGAATCATCCCTCTTTGGCTTCGTTTTCTGTACGGGTTTGGAATTCTCTTTGGGAGCCGGTTTTAGTACGTCAGCGGGCTTCGTTGAAGGCTTCTTACGGTCTGGTGACTGCTCATACAAATATAACTAGGTAGATCATTCATTAAATACGACTATTCAACCTGACTTAGAAAAGAACTATAGGTTTCCTATCCTATTCCTGGAGGAATGCGAAAGTTTCCCTCTGAAATTTGATGGTCAAACATTTTTTTTTTTAGTTTTTGCGGCCTGGATATCTACGTCGGCCAACTGACGTAGATACCTTGGCTACAACTAGCAGTGGTAGCATACGAGCACGAGAAAAAAATGTCGATCGAGAAAAATGTTCAGTCTCCTTTTCTCAATCGACGAGCAAATTATCCGTCTAATTTGCTCGATCATCAAATGTTTCATCGCAATCTGTTCAGTAAGTAGTTTTTGCTTGAATGAAAAAAAATCATCTAAACCATTCCAAAAGTCGTAAAACAAAAGTTATTCGCCTAGACGTCTAGAACAACCCCCTTTCGACTTCATTCTGATCTTCGCAACACGCTATAGGAACATTTTTACATCACAACTACCGTGTGGAAACACACACGTCTTCCATCCCCGCATATTTTTAGAACCAAATTAACTCCGAATTAGTTCCTAGCCCTACCTACTAATTTAAAACAGAAATTCGTTAAACGTTCAAACCGTCTGTCTACAGTCGGGATCATCCCTAAAAGTAAGTAAGTAGGTAGGTACAATAGTTCTATTTCGGTAGAGTATCAGCAGCGGATCGCTTCCTCATTCATTACGTTTATATCGGCCGTCAACTGATCCTGGAAACGCATCGTAAACTCCGGACAATATCGTTCTGAGATTGTCTATCTATTCTATTCATATCTAGATGTCCAGAGAGCATTGCGTTGCGACTCGTGATTCTAGAGTTTTAGAGGAAAGGATACCCACTCGTCTTCCATACAAGTGTAGTCGACTGTTTCTTCCATGGATAAAGACATTAGAACAAATATGTTTATGCTATAAAACCTATATCTGCCATGACCAATAATGAACCATGCCCCTACGTTTTGCTTTCTTTTTTTTTTTTTTTTAATCTCTCATTAGAATAGAAAAATTAGAACATGAAAAAAATCGAAGCGTACGGCTGATATACATATTTTCTCTAATGTCTTTATCCAGGGACTACGACTACGTTTGTCAAGTTTGTAGCGGTAGGTATCCTTTCCCCTTAATTTAAGACGTAAGGTTATGTTGCAGATAGGTACCTAGTTACATTTTTTGTCATTTTGGTTTACACTTATCTCTCAGTCTCACAAACTTTCGATTATGATATTAGTAGGTACCTATCTACCTACTAGTTACTAGCGAAGAGAGCTCCTTGAATACCCTATTACTATTTTACGACTATTTTTAGTACAAAGTCGTATCATTGATACCCAAAACTCAATTCTTGTTACTATCCGTTTTCAAGCTAGACCTAAATGCCTTTCTTCGAGCCAAACACAATGTACCTATCAATGTGATATACCTATACACTGGAGAATACAATAGTAAGTAGGTACCTATTCCTCCTACGGAATATTTTAATTATTTTAGCCACATACGACAGTTAGTTGCGGCTGCAAATAATTGTAACTGTGCCAAACTAACAATGGCCTTAATTATATACCTATCTATCCGTAACAAAAACAAAACACTATCGTAAATGGGAGAGACGAATCAAGAAGTAGTTTTTAAAGGACAGACTCCTTTGAGTGGTAACAAACCAAGAAAAGTTCCTACCATTTGAAAATTATAAATACAACTCACTTACCTACCTACTACAATTTGAAAATTACAAATACAACTTTTATTTTATAGATTCAGCTAACCTAAATATCATGGTAATTAATACATACCTCCTCCTCTTCAGAAACTTCATTGATAAACTTTTCCTGCTCCGATTCGCTGTCAGACTCAGAATCGAAGTCATGCCTCGCCGTATGCCTCGCTGGCGGATTGAACTTAGCCATATTTGTTCTCACTACTTCTTCGTCGCTCGACGGACTATCTATTTCTCTTGCATTCACCACAGGGACAGTTTCGTCGTACATCGCAGAATAATCCCTTGCATCATAAAACTCGCTTTTGACGGATAAAGTCTGACAATGTTTGTCGTTCGTTGCCATAGCAACAGCAAGTTGCAGCGAACCACCCGCTTCGAATTCTTGAACGGAAAAGCCTCGTCAGGCTATTCGGCGTGCTTTACCTCAAGGAATATATCATTTTGTGAAGGAATGGCACTGCCTGGCACTATGGTGGTCACATATAGCAATGCAAGCATAAATTACCAGAGGTTAATAACTTAAAGAAACACCATTTTTTATACAATGTAGACTTTATTTACTACGCTAACCTATTACCTAATTACAAAAAATAGTATGATGTGTATGAGGAAATTTAAATTATGAAACAGTCTAAAATCTAATGAGAATAGATATGTACCTAGTCTAAAACATAATTTAAAATAATTAAAATATCAGTTGTAATTAGAATTATTATTGTCGTTTAAATATTAAAGGTACCATTATTTTATATACCAGAAATAAAGCATAGAAAAATATTACAGTGATACAGTATTTTGCTTCATGGAGAATTATTATAAATGTCAATATTTAATATTTATAAGTAAATATGAGTATTCAAAGAATAGATATGTTTTATTTTAAGTAAACAATTTACAAAAATATTTAACGTTCTTAAATCTAACACATATTTTATGTTTTAGGTATGCAAATGTCAAAATTTATTGTTATGAAAATAAATAGTTGACTTTCTATAAAAAATACAACAGCATGCAATAATTTCAGTATTATAAATCTACTTACATTTAATAATTTCAAATTGTGCCCATTGATTGAAAATTAATACACAATCTCATTATGTCCAGCATAACAGAAATCGTATACAATTTCGAGATAAATACTACGCGTAGGTTTTTACCCTATTTTCTATTTTTATACATTTGTGAAAGGCATACCTTCTTAATAATCGAAATATAAAAATATGTTCGCAGAATTTAAAATTTAAGGCAGAACTTTCTATCACGGTATGGCAGTCTTGGGAGTAAAATAGAAAAAATAACTATGATAATTTGGCACAAACTTCGAGACTAGATGACCTAACTTAATGTAACTTATCAAATGATAAGCACAAAAGCAAAGAGTCTCTCATCGAGCTAGATCACAGTCACTTATAACAAAGCAAATAGTTTACGCCTAAAATTAGTTTAGCTGACTTTATTGATTAATTCGTCGCAAATAGCTGTCAACTCATCATTCGCTTTCGTCTTTTGTGCGAGAGTTTCTTCTAAAGATGTAATATGTAATGCATTTCTTTTAAGCAGAGCGTTTAACTTCAATACCTCCGCCTCGTGACCTTTATTTATTTTTTCCAATTCAGAGTTTGCGTGATTCAGTTTAGACGTCGCGTGCTGTTTCAACATTTCATAATTGTTTTGCATTTTTGTCAGATTCGCCTCAAAACCTTTGATTGATTTTATATATTCTTCCTCGTTAGCTTTAAAGTTAAGGATCACTTGTTTACTTTTTTCGTATTTACTATGTAAGTCACTGAAGGACGCCTCCATGCTTGCCAAGTGCGCAGTCTGCTCATCTCGCTCGTATATCAGCTTCATTCGTTCTTCAGCGTGTCTCTTTTTGTCTTGTTCAGTTTCAGCTATCAAACTAGCGATCGTTCTCTCATACTCTTCGACTACGGCCGCCATGCTCCTATTGATTTTAGATTTTTCTACAAGTTGATTATTAAATTCGTTTATTTTCTTCAATCTTTCGTTGCCATCGGCTTCTAGAACTTTCACTTGAGATTCCATAATGTTTAATCTATCTTTGAGGTCCACGCTTTCAGCTTTTAAATTATACACATCGATTTCCTTTTCTGCTAATAATTCTCTAAGCTGTGTAAGCGCATGATCAGCTTCATTTTGAGATTGCGTTACAGTTGTATTGACGGGAGAATTGTTAGCGCTCATAGACAGTAGCCTATCAATAACAGCCATGGCAGGAGAAGTGAATGTGATAGAACGTCGGTTTGATCTGTTGGGAGTTATAGATTTATTTCTTGGTGTTATAGCTGCATTAACTGCTGGAGTTACAATCATAGTCGGCTTTGATACGGTAACATTAAGATCTTCAATGCTTTCTTCTGCACTTGCACTCAAATCAGCTTCAATTGTGACATTTATATTCGAAGGTCCTGCTATTGGAGAAGCTTCATTCCGAAGAGATGGTCTAGCCTTTGTAGGAGTACTTTGTCTCTTCTGCACATTGCTTAGAGCAGCAGCAACCCCACCAGAAGATATTCTTTTAGCAAACAAAGGATCAAACTTCAAGAATAGACTTTCTTTTCCGCTATCGGCAACCATATTAGTTTTGTTTTGGTTAAGAAGGAATTCGAATGTTTCTGCATCGATAAACAATTCTCCCGACTCTAGATTGTCGTCGTTTTGCGCAGGCATACGATTACCGTCACCGTCACCTAAAATTGATTCTTTATCAAAAGCATCTTCAGCTTCCAGAAAAGGACCTTCTGCACTTACAGTATCCTCATCCTCAGTATTGACTTCACGGCTCAAATTTATACCGTCCACAGTTTTTGATGAAGATGTTGTGTTACTGATATCTACTTCTTTCTCCATTGGTTCAATATCCATTTTATCCTCAACATCCATTTTGATTTTGTTTATGTTATTTTCTTCCTCGTCCCTCAAAATCATAGAAGAGTCTGGTGAAATCTTAATTTTAGATTTAGCAAGAAATGGGTTTTCTTCCGAATCCAAAGGAGGAGGAGACTGTCTCATTTTTGATTTAGTAGCAAAAGGATTGAAATTCATGTCGTCGATTTCTGGTAGATTAAAAACATTCTTAGATTTAAAGCTTTCGGATGATGAAGATGCCGCAGTAGAAAAGTAAGTCGACTGTTCTGAAGAAGTTGTTTTGACGTCACTGATATTTGTGACACTTGACTCGCAAGAAGACTTTTGTTCTAATTTATTTTCTTCATCAACTTCGAATTCAAGGGTCCTATTTGCTTGACAGATTTCACTTGTTTTAGTTTCAGTGTTATCTTTAGTATTCTTTGAATCAGGTGATACGGTATCTATATTAGTTATTACACCTAAATCTGGTTTCTGATGGTTCTCGTTTTGAGATGCAGGCTTAATATCCTCAGTCGGTTTAAGGGTTTCCTTTTCAGTTTTCGGTTTGTCTGTAGATAATTTGGCATCAATGGTGGTATTCAACTTCTTTTTATTCATTGCAGTCTTCTTTCTTTCAGGAGGTTGAGATTTTCGCCGATTGACTGGCGCTTTCTTAGGTATCCCAAATTCAATGTTAGGTGTCCCTGTTAGTTCTGTAACTTTACAGGGAGTATTAGGAGGTGGCGACATTCTTATTTTAGTTTTTGTGGCAAATGGATTATCTATTTCGTCGAAATTGAAATTATAACCTTTTGAAACAATAGGAGGAGAAGACGGTGCTGGTAATATATTTTCGATTGCTTCAAAGTTATCTTCTGTTGCTTTTAGTTCCGTATCGATTCCCACCATAACAGAGACGTAAGGGCTATTATTTTCAGAGACAATAATTTCCACATCAGTATTTGGTGATTCACTGGTTTGAGTTATTCCTGGTTCATTACAAATAATGTTATCGCTAGAGGGCACACTAGCCGTAGATAGTTCTTGTGTAATATCTAATTTACTCTCAATAACAGCTGAACTAGCCTTTTCATTCAGTTCAACATCATTTTTAATATCAATAACGGCACTAGTATCGCCATAATTTTCTGATGTAATATCCATTTTGGATTCGACAGAGATATCCGCTTGGCCGTCACTTTTGTTATCAATTAGGGTGGTAGAATTTAAGTTGGTCTCAGTTGTATTTTCTACTGCCGTGATCTCTTCTTTAGGAACGTTTTCATTAGTTTCATTCAAATTAAGTTGAGGGACATCACCAACCATAGCCACGATCATTTCTTCAGTCATAGTAACGTCAACATTATCTATGTTAACAGAAGGATTTTCTGCTTGGATGTCAATTTTGTTATCAATTAGAATAGTAGAATTAGCATTATTCTCATTTGTATTTTCAAATGCCATGCTCTCCTCTATAGCATCTTTAACATTACTTTCATTTAAATTAAGTCGAGGGACATCACCAACCATAGCCACAATATTTTCTTGAGTTATAGTATTATCAACATTATCTATGTTTACAGTAGGATTTTCTGCTTGGATGTCCATTATGTTATTAATTAGAATAGTAGAACTAGCATTATTCTCAGTTGTATTTATAAATGCCATGCTCTCCTCTACAGCAACTTTAACATTGGTTTCATTTAAATTAAGTTGAGGGCCATCACCAACCAAAGCCACAGTAATTTCTTGAGTCATAGTATTGTTAACATTATCTATGTTTACAGAAGGATTTTCCGCTTGGATGTCAATTTTGTGATCAATTAGGATAATAGAATTAGCATTATTCTCAGTTGTATTTTCATATGCCGTGCTCTCTTCTATGGATTTTTTTACATAGGGTTCATATAAATTAAGTTGTGGGATATTCCCAACAACAGTTGCATAGATTTCTTGATCCATAGCATTTTCAATATGGGCTATGTTTATAGAAGTATTTTCCAGTGCCATATCAAGTTGATTATTGCTTTCAGGTATACAAACAGTAGCTTCTTTCAGTTCCTCATCTATTTTATTTTCTTTTGTAATAGTTGAATTTACATCACAAACATTAAATCCAGTATCATTCTGGTCAATGCTTGGAACAGTATGGTTAAGACCGAATTCCTTTGTGGGTAAGCTTTGGACATGTAGCACATGTTCTGATTCATCTAGTACAGGCACTACTTTAACTTCATTGTTACCTTGTAGAGTATCTTCTAAGCTTAGTGAATGTAGCTCTTTGAATTCTTGTGATTCATTATCATTTGAGTTTGTTTGATTCACTAAATCGGGTAACACTCTTAAGCCTTCAACTGATTCACTTTCATTACTTAATTCAAGTTTTGTTGTTTTAATTTCAGATTTGTCTACTGTATTTACTTGTTTAAGCACTGTCTGATCAACATCATTCAACATGTTATTGTTTATTTTAACTTCTGTTAAGGGAACTATTTCTGCTGGCCGAGATTGATTTTGCTCAGTTGGCAGATCAATATTATTAGCAGTTTCAATAATGATTTGTGTTATCTCAGCTTGTACCATTTCTACGTCTGGTTGATTTGTTGGCAATAGAGGTACTTTTTCTAACACATTAGTAGGTTTAGGATCCTTTTCAAAATCATCTTCGTCTGGTAAAGGCACATCAGCTGGTTTAGCTTCATGAATCAAGAGTTTTGGATTTTCTAGAACTACTTCTTGCACAGTTGGCAAAATTATTTGTTGGCATGTTGATTGTGTATTGACACTTTCCTTCGTAAGATTAAGCTGTAGCTGAGTTATTTCTTCAGCTTGTTTACAAATTTCTAAATTGGTATCTGGAGAGACATCAGGGATATTTTCTTCTTGGTCTTTTTTATCATAAATCTTATCTGAAGCAGTAATAGCAGTCTGATTTTCATTTGAGGAGACATCTTTATCAAAACTACTGCTCTCAATCAAACTGTTTAGTTCTTGGATTATTGATATTGTGGAGTCTGTGTCCTCCTTGACTTGTTGGAGAGGATTTTGATTATCTTTAGAAGGTTCTTCAATAATTGAGACATCAACAGATTTGAAATCATCTTTAGTAATATTATGAGTTGTGTCAATTTGAAGAGCTGCTGCATCCAGTAATGGATCTTTTATTTCAGTAGTAATGTCTTTAGCATCTTGAACCTGGGATCCATTAGTGAATGTAGTCTCACAGTCAACAAATTCACCATCAGATTCAGCACTAACAGGAACTTCATTTTTATCAGCTGGTAATTCTGACAGAGTTCTATCATTTATGACTGAGTCATTGTATGAAATGTCCATATACTCTACAGTTGAATTTAGATTATCCGTGAGAGGTTTTGCTGGTCCTCCATCTCCATCTGGCGTATTTTTATTGGCAGATTTTGTGTTTTGAAAAAATAATTTGTGAACGGGAATTTTATCGTCACTAAAGAAAATAGTTGTTTCATCTTTCCATTGTAATTCTTTTTCTAGATCATCTTGGAAAGTTATACTCTCTTTTAAAGGACTGTTTCTTCTCGATGAGTTACTACTTTCTTTGCTTCGCTGGGCGGTGATTGGAGTAGATACTAACATTGGCAATTTGTCTTCCGTTATTGTAGAATCAAGAGAACTCAATTCTGTCTTTGCATTGTCACCTTCTATTGGTGGAACTGGACTCTGTGATGGCCGGAACATATTTAAAACACTCTTAAGACCACGCATGATTGGTGAACCATTGTCATTCTTAATATCACTGATAGGGGTAGTTGCTTCAGGAGTATGGGTTAATGACGAAGATGTACTTGGTAATGATAAGTTTTCATCAATGTCCTGGGCTTCGCTTAAAGTAACAGTTACATTAGTATTGTTTACAGTAGTGTCGAGAGGCCTAAGAACAGAGTTTCTGTCACCAAATTCAGTAGGTAATGATTGCAAGGGCAAGGTCTTTAAAGATTTAATAACACTATCATTTTTTGTTATTGTTGAATTAAGGGAACGAGTTAAATTGTTTTCAAATGTACAGTTCAGCGAATCATCGGAATCAAGGTTTATGTTGTCAGTGTAGGTAGTACAGCTTCTGGACATGGGAGAGGCTGCGGGCGTGATGGAATACCTCAGTTTCATGTTGAGCTCCGACACATCGAGTTCCTCGTAGCCTTTTTCTGTGCATGGTAACAGATTGCTGTGGTGGAATGTGTTTTCCTTGTCAAAATCACTGTCCATACAGTCCACGTCCATGGGCTCCGCGTTATGAGCCATTTTCACAACTCACTGTTCACAAACTACTGAAGCGTCACAGATCCGATATTCACACCGTTTCTGAAGATAGAGGAAAAAACTAATCAGTCCAGTGTTTACAGTTACCTTTCAGAGTTTCTCTCTGATTTCTAATAACACTGTGTATTTAATGCAGCGACGCGGTATGTATGTCATACATACTTATGAAAACAAAAATGTCGGTGGTGGGAACACGCAACTCAAAGAATCTATTTTTAACCCACCTTTTTGTGTTGCAGCGACGCTCATTTTATAACGCGAACGCGGTTAGGGAATCTTGCCAAAATACTGTGTCGAGAACTAAACACACTACACGGTCACAGGCACAAGCAAACAACATAACCGTTTGAAATCCGGTAACTTTTTTAATTTTTTGAAGTTTGATTAAATAAACTGTCATTCGCCGTTCTGTCACGCACGCGCAGGCGTAGTGATGTGCCATTAAAAATGTAACGTGAAAAATAACGTTTCGGTATATCAAAATAGCACCCGATGATTTTTGTCATCGCCGCGCCAATGAGGAGGAACACTAACTTTTTATCCCGGCAGAGGGCGTTAGTCGAATGATCTTAGGTTTGAATTAAGAACTGTCAAACAGATGTTTTTTACAACTCTCGGCGCCAAATTGGCCATATCAGTCTCAGACCAAAAGAAAAAAAAACTCGGCGTTTTCATACCTGGGGGACCATCAATAAAAAAAAAAAGATCATCCGATGCCAGCGCCATCTGCTCACAGCTTTGCGTGTGCCACCCCATTTAGAATTATTTTAGATATACCCATTTAGTGATAAAAGAGTAAATTTAAAGTACACAACAAAGTGACCGTAGAAAATTACAGAAACTACTACAGAAACTAAACTTTATGATTTGTGTCTAATCCCGAACGATGTTGATGTGATTATAACCGCATTTTTTTAACGTTCAGTAGGTAACTATATATTATTATTTCGAGGTCTTTGCCCAGCAATGAATTTTTTTATTCCTAATCCATACAGAGAGGCAATGCTGCTAGCATCCTCGGCTCTTTTGCGCCGGGTACGATCAAGGTCGGCTTATTTAATTGACTTTTTTTTATTTGTTTGTGTTAAGTATGTAATATGTTAATTCTAAAATAAAATTATCTTCAAACCCAAAAAAAAGTATTATTAAAAAGTGTCACTCTATGTATCCGACGTCTATTATTTGATGTTTAACGACGACGACACTTAGCTAGTGCACACCTACTGCACTGCACAGATAAAAAGAAATTAATGCACTCATCGACTTTTTTTTTACATGTGTGCTGTAGGTGTGCTCTATGTGCCGTCGTGTATTTGAAGCTTAAGTCACAAACCCGATATTGCATTATCATATTAACATCAATAACATGTGTCGGTACAATACAATAATTTTGTAAAGCCAAAACCAGGTAATTAACGGTTTTGATCAACAATCGTTTTTTTAACGAATTATAGTTTTTTCACGAACAAGAAACGGCCATCCCTTAAGGAAAAACTCTTGACAGTTGATCTTACTGTCAATGTCATACTAACAACTAACAAGCGACATTGGCGAAATAACTCGATTTTACTTGTTTCTCTTTGTATAAAAAAAAACAACAAGAAAAAAAACTGTTATTTTGTTTTGTAAAAGTGAGGTTATTTTGTTGTGTAATTCGTATTTTACCTAGAAAAAATGAGCACTAATCATCATGAGATCGGTAAGTTGTTTGGTTTTACATGGATATCGTCTTTTCATTCAACATTTTTATCAAATAAATACATGTCAAGGTCATATTGATAATTTCCTAACCTATAAATTTAGGATCAAAATTGCGTTCATATTTTTATGCTGTTTTTATACCACATGCGAGGTAACAGACAAATACTAAGTGCCTAACGATCACTTGATTGCATTATAACAAGTCACGGTCGACTGAACTCGCGATTTCAAACAAGTTTTGTGGAAGCTAATAATTATGTGTAAGTACATACCTACCGAATGTTGTTTGTTCAGTCTTTTTACGAGAAAAAATGAGTTGCAGTGCGTTTGTAAGCGAGCCAAAGAGCACACGTGTTGCGCAGTTCCTGGCAGCTTCGTACTGGCATTGGAAAGTACCTAGGTACTACTCTGATTTTATTTTTAAACTTTCTCTGTGACCTTATTGTTTATACACTTACTTACATTATTATCAGAATTAGTGTTCGCAAGAGACATTTTAAAGGAATATTTTTGCCGCTTTAATTCACAAATTGGTTGAAGTCAGTGTTATTTTTTGTTGTTGTCACGATACATCCACTGGTTGAGGAATTAAATACATAGTTTTTGAGGCAATTAAACTTGAAATATGGGTGTTAGATAGTGGATGAAATATAATTATACCTTTTTTGTAAATATATACAGTAACTTACTTACATACAACATACACAAAATTTCCAAAACTAAGGCTCAACTGCAAAGCAGAAGGTTGCGGGTTAAATTCCTGCCAGGTACAAGTGAAATAAATATATGTTTATGGTTCTGGATGTTTTTTATATCTTTTTTAAGTGAATATGTATGTACAAAAAAAAGTATCCATATCCATTGTCTACTACCCATAGCACAAGCCTAGAGCTTAGTTTGTGGCTAGATTGCGCTGTGTGCATCATTGTACATTATTTATAAATAACTCTAATTAGAATTTAATAACCTGTTTCACAATAGCAAGTGAACCATCCACATTCCGTTCACCCAACATGCCACACATCGTGAAAGTATAATTCATTTCAGCATGAAATATGGAAATAGATTGTTGCGTGACAGTTAAATTACTATTTTTCGCACAATCTAAAGAACTAGCAGGAACAAGAGAGTCTACCGTTCAACTGCCAAACAAAATAAGTTACCAACGACTCTTGGATATTATTATAAAGAAATATAACTTGGAAAAGATTAAACATAGCATTTTACTGGCAAAGAATGAGGAGGTTTGTGATGAAGACTGTGATATAGAAATAAAAGAGAAAGACAGTATCGCTGTTATACCACCTTTGAGTGGGGGATGAAATCAACAAAAGAAAAGATAAGTTTTTAAAAGATAGAGTTTGCATTACAAACTTTTAAACCTTTCATTCTTAAAAAAAAAACAAAACAAACAGAAGGTAAGAGAAAAGAAAAAGCTAACTGAATCTGAAAAGAAATAGTGCACTAAGAAAAAGAAATAATTCTTTAAAAAAAGAAAATTTCTCAAAAGGAATAGTTCTTTAATATTGAGGATAAACAGCCAAAATAGGTAAAAGGAAAAACACAAAGACAAAAAGATATTATTGAAAAAACAAGGAATTATTAACCAGTGTGGATAAAGTACCACTAAAACAAGAAAAAGAAATTAGATAACTTTTATAAAAGAAGATAAAGAAAAAGATAAGATAAACCTACCCCAACAAAAAAGGAAAAAGATGGATCACTTAAAGTTAACCGTAGATAAACTGTCTGTGGATGAAATAAGCGATCTTGTCGCGGATGATAAATGTGGCGCTATTTCACTATTCGTTGGAACAACTAGAGATAATTTTGAAGGGAAAAAGGTAAGACAACCTTATCTGTAATGCATACACAATAGGTCAAGCCAAAAATTTGAGGCGTAGTTACATAGATATTTATAGTTAACTTAAGGATAAATTGTTTATTTGTTTGTTTGTTTGTACTGAATAGGCTCCGAAACTACTGGACCGATTTCAATAATTCTTTCACCAATAGAAAGCTACTTTATCGTGGGGTAACATAGGCTTCTACTTACGCGGATGAAACCGCGAGACACAGCTAGTAATAAAAAAATAAAATAAAATAGCCTTTATTGACACAGCTAGTACAACATAAGAAAAGAGAACAAACACACACGGGAAAAAACATTGCGAAGAAACCCACGTTTTAAAATTTGCACAATGGCCCAATTATGAGGCAACGTACGGAAAACGCCCAGACAAACCTTTAATCTTATATACCTATCTGGTATTTACATATTTTCAGATAATTCTGATACAGAATTAGCTACCTGTTTTTTTTTTCAAAATCGGTTCTATCAACCCTGCTTTGGTAGTTTTAGGGATGACTGAATATCTCCGAATTATAAAGATTTGCAATGCCGACTAGTTAGCAACTTTAAAAATTAAAACCCGACTAGTCGGCAGAAACCATAGACGGCCCGCCCACCTCTATTATTTTGTCTACCCTTATATGTAAATGGTTTTTTTTTTTCAGACATCTTTTAGTCTAGACAAATGTGAAAGTGTCTGTGTTTATCTAGTTTTTTTATTGTTACATTATCCAAATATACCTGCTCCGTTCTGTCGTGCATAATAAGTACTTACTAAAAATAATAAATATACAAATACTTAGATAAGTTACAGTTCTTGCTTAAGTTATGTATAGTTATCATTTTCTTTAATTTATTTTGTTGTAGGTGCTCCGATTAGAATATGAAGCCTATGAACCGATGGCGATCAAAGCAATGAAGGCGATTTGCGATGACATTAGGAACAAATGGTCGAATATTCATGGAATAGCTATTTATCATAGGTAAGTTGCGTAGTAACATCACTCTAAAGGTACGAGTTGGCAACGGGCGACATGAGGCGGCAGCGGATGACGTTTCGTGGCGACACTACTGGTTTCTATGTATTTCTATGAAACACCCTACGTAGTCAGCGACACGAAGCTAGCGACGCGTCGCGCGTCGTCGAGTGAGTGTAGGGAATCCATAGAAATACATAGAGACCAGTAGTGGCGCCGCGACACGTCGTCCGCTGCCGCCTCATGTCGCCCGTTGCCAACTGGTACCTTAACCCATCTAGTTGCACAAGCAAAGATAAAAAACTCTATACTAAATTATAATTTCTGTCAACTTCACACAGCGCCATCTAGCCCAAAGGTAAGCTACTAAGCTTGTGTTGTGGTGACTTGTATTTATTTTTATTTTGTATTATACTTATTACCTATACATAGAGACAGGTTCTGGTCTAGAAACAAATACTTATAAGTATTTTTTAAAACATAAATATTTGTTCCTGTCGGGAATGAAACCCGCGACCTTCAGCATTGCAGTCGTGTCGAAATATCAGGTTAAAAGGTAGCTCATGTATCATTCCAGAACTCTTGCTAAATTTCAAGTTTTATCACAAACGGCTAAGTAGTTTTTGCGTAAACATCCATTTAACTTTCGCGTTTATAATATGAGCAACTACGAATAGACAATGTGATTGTTTGTGTTCAAATTGTCTAGTAGGTTTGTAGCGTTCCGTAACCAAAGGGTAAAAACGAGACCCTATTACTGTGACTCTACCGTCTGTCTGTCCGTCTGTGACCGCTCTGTATCTCATGACATGAACCGTGATAGCTAGACAGTTCTTTTTTAGGGTTCCGTACGTAAAGGTAAAAACGGGACCCTATTACTGAGACTTCGCTGTCTGTCTGTCTGTCCGTCTGTCCGTCCGTCCGTCCGTCCGTCCGTCCGTCCGTCCGTCCGTCCGTCCGTCCGTCCGTCCGTCCGTCCGTCCCTCTGTCCGTCTGTCACCAGGCTGTATCTCATGAACCGTAATAGCTAGACGGTTGAAATTTTCACAGAAGATGTATTTCGGTTGCCGCTACAACAACAAATACTAAAAACAATTAAAACAAATATTTAAGAGGGGCTCCCATACAACAAACGTGTTTCAAAAACATCGAATCGAGTAGGTCATGAAATTCAAAATGGCTGCCCTATCTGTCAAATACCAGTCTGCCTTCACTTACCAAAGAGTTTCAGAGGCCTGATTATGTACATAGTGAATTTAACTATTGTGAGTGGTTTACGCTTGATTTAGCAACTTTGAAACGTCAAACACCTACTTTCGTATTACCTAAGCTATGAACTTCACTGGGCTAAATTCATAGTCACTATGACGTCACTTTCATAACTTTTGACATTTGTTTTTGTATCGATACTCTCAAATCGCGATTCCCTAATGAGTGAATTTGAGGGTCAATGACTTTTGAAAATCATTATAAACGATAGAACAACACTACAGCCAGTTTGAACTGTCAAAATTTCCAAATTAACTTTTGAAAAACGCTATGAATTGTAGTTACGTAATCGCGTTTTTACAAAAGTCACTGAGGAGAGTGAATTTCACTGAAGTGAATGATACCACTCACAACAGTTAAATTCACTATGTACATAATAGGCCTGCAGATTGTCTTTGTGCCAAAGTTTTTTTTTTTCATTTTTTTTTTAGTGGTGTGGTCGTATGATGGAAGTAAGAATCAAAGCTAAATATGTCACATTTTCCTATCAAATTTTAAAAGTGGTAAACGATTTTAGGGTTCGGTACCCAAATGTGATAGTGGTACGGAACCCTTCGTGTGCGAGTTTCGCACTTGTTACAGATAATGTATTTCTGTTGCCGCTATAACAACAAATATTAAAAACTGAATAAAATAAATATTGAAGCAGGGCTCCCATACAACAAACTGTTTTTTTTTTTTGTGATAATGTACGGAACGGAACCCTTTCAAGCCAAGGGCGAATCCGACTCGCACTTGACCGGCTATTTTACAGTTGAACAATTCCAGAATCTCTCGAACAAAACACGATTTGTGAGTAGAATTGCCATTTGTTGCTTAGATGGTCGAAACCTATACGGTTATACCTAAATTGCCGTTGCCTTGATACACATAATGGTGATAAAAACTGACATATAAAAAACATAATGATGTAATATTTGTACAACTGATAAAGAACGTGGGATGCCTCTGAGTTATATAGTATGTCGTCTTACGATAGAATAAAGGTCATACAATCATAATGAACTGTACCTAATTTGTAATATTTACGTACTTATCTCTGTATGTAGTAATGATTTTGAATTAGAGTAGACATTTCTGTATACTTATTATGACGTATCTTATCTCATATATCTATCTTTAACCTACACTTAAGATGATTAAAATAAACTAGCTGCGTCCCGCGGTTTCACCTGCTTAAATTGCGATCCCGCGGAAAAATCGGACAGTTGCCTTATCGATTACCTACTCAAAAATGTGTGGAGGACCGTATTATCTAAAGAATATTTTATTTAATTAATAAACCGCGCTACTAAAATTCACTTTTCATGAAAAAAGAGGTTTTGATATGTATGGATTTATTTTTAAATTCATAACAAACTTAACAAACTATTTATGTATGGACTCGGTTACATATTGAGTTATTTTATGCTAAAGTCGTGATTTTTTATCAATCCTTTACTTATGAATATCAACCGAAGCCCCATTAACGACTGACCAATCAGAGCATCGGATTCTAGATGAAGCGGAGTTGAATTCTAGACGACACATATAACAAACGTTAAATTAGAAATGAAACATGATGTTGAAATGATATATATGCGAATAGGCCATTCATCCGAGTTAACTAATCGACCACACAAGATCGATAGGTGCAGCAAGGTTAATAAGCTGCTTTATTGAATTACATAAATAAATAAAATAAAATAAATAAATAAATAAATTCTATGAACAACACAAAGCGCCATCTAGCCCCGAGGTAAGCGACTAAGCTTGTGTTACGGTGACTAGACAACGGATATAATACTTTTATATTTATTTTTCTTTTGTAAATACATACATATTATACAAATATAAGAGTATTGAGTATTCCAATCCTCATCTCCACTTCCAGACTAGGCAACGTGCCGACCCGCGAAGCGTCCGTCGTCATAGCGGTATCGAGTCCGCACCGCGCCGCCTCGCTGGCCGCCGTCGCGCTCTGCATCGACCGGCTTAAGGCCAGCGTGCCCATATGGAAGAAGGAGGTCTACGATACCGAGGAGAGCGTCTGGAAGGAGAACTCTGAATGTGCGTGGGCTAGTAAACACAGGGCTAATGGCCAGACTGCTTAATTCCTCAGTTATGTAGAAAAGGCGTAAAGGGAAGGCGCAGCCACCGAGTATTAATCCTACAGAGCAACAGCTTCATACAAGCCCGCGGGGCGGTAGGTACTCCACTACATGCGCAGCTATGTGTGCGTGACTTCTCACCGCTTTCCACTCGGATTTGCCGCCCGCCGGCCGCTCGAAGAGCCTACTCGGCTCACATACGTGTACCCGTCGGCACACTGTCGGTGAGATAGGTCACACACACATAGCGCAGCGTGTAGTGAAGTACCTACGCCGCGGGCTTGTATGAAGCTGTTGCTCTGTAGGATTAATACTCGGTGGCGCAGCGCAGGCGTGGCGAAAAAGGCTTCAAAGTTTTTAAAAAACATTTGCCTCATTTGAGGTGGAGTCGCATAGCGACCGAATTATTATAATGTATTCTGTAGTTTCCGTGGATTTAGACGCGAATCTAACTCCGGCCGAATTCGGCGATCCAATTCAAAAAACATAACCTTCCTTTTGCTGTGATAAAATGGAGAGCTCTTTTTATTCCTACATTGGCTTTAGGGTGCTCTGGTCTAGTATTTAATTTAAGCAGGACTTAGACAAAAAAAAATAATATAATTTTGAAGCTATGGCAAGTAATTGCCTGAGTGTTCAATTCTCTTAAAAAAATGCATCATTTAAAGGATTTTCAGATCACATATTAATTATTTTAAATTCGCTTTTTTAATATTTCACAGAACATTTCTTTGAAAGTTGTGTTTTAACTAAAATATTGATGTAATAAGTAAATAAGCTTCTTGTAAATTAAGTAGATAATGTTTGAAAACGAAGCGTAATATATTTAAGTAGTACTAACTCTACTATGGAGTATAAACACTAAACAACATTAGTTTTTTTTAAGTAGTTTTAGAAATGTAAGCTTAAAGCATGTTGTAGATGAGATCTCTAGAAAATTATTAGCTTACTAACAGCGCCTCGCGGTTTCAGTCGCGTAAATCCCGATCCCGGTATAAAAAGTAGGTTATGGGTTATTCCAGGTCCCCAGCTATTTAAGTGTTCTAGTTTGTTGCTCCTTTATGTAAAAACTACTGAACCAATTGCGATGAAACTCAGTTTATAGATAGATGGAGACCTGGATTAATACCTGGGCTACTTTTTATCCCAAAATTCCTGCGGGATCGGGAGTTATGCAGGTGAAACCGCGTGCGCTACTAGTTTATAATATCAGTAGAACGGAGTATGAAGTTAGTACGGTTGTTACACTGTTGTTTCCTTTTACATTTTAAGTAGCTAAGCTTTTTTTGTTTTAAATAATAAATATTTGTTTCTTAAAACGTTATTTTAATGATTATGTACCTATCTCAAGAAGATAAGATAAAGTTACGAAGATAAATAGATAGTTTTGATACTTAGATATCTACCTACTATCTAGTAGATAGATAATGCGTGGGTTCAACTCCCACCCGTACAAAATGATCCCATTAATAATAAAATAAAAAATAAAATTATTTTTAAATTAATGTGTACAAAACTTAAAGTCAATTTTTGATTAAATCTAAATTACACTTATGCCTGAACTAGGAAATTCCTGCATCTCAGGCGAGAATGGCAGGCAATAGAAACTATCTATACTATAGGCATTTAATTCTAAGAGGCGTATAAGGCTCTAATAGCGAAATAATGCAAATATTAGTAGTGAAAACAACCATATAAGTTTAAAATCGAAATAATGCATTTCTTATCTAAAGAATATTTTCTGATATCATGTCTGAGTGCATCATTAATTCTTTGCTATTAATTTTATTTGAGGCAGTATATTTTTTAATGTCAATGCGTTGATAAAATGGACTGGATGTGTCTTTCAGTTTCACCCGCGTAAGGCCCCATCCCATGAGAACTTATAAAAACTCTTTCTTATCGGACACCAACCAATAAGGAATACACTCTCAATAATTTCAGTCCTCTACTATCAGCGGTTTAGGCTGCGCGTTGATCCATCAGTCAATCAGGGCAAAGCCTTATATAGATATAGATTTCATTAAAAAATGTACTGTGAACATATGAGAATTTAAATAATAATTATTAGAACTACGTCTAGATCGAATTGTAGATAATTGTGGGCTTAAATCGCGTAAATTTAAAAAGTAAGGATTTAAAATATCAAGTAGGTACATTTTCGATACATGTTAGATAGTTTGATATACATTTAGGCATGTAGAAAAGTATTCAAATTAGACAACACATAAAACTCTCAAGTATAAGACGTCACTAAGTCTTATAGTGTAGTGTAGTGTCTTAGGGCTATATTTCACCGGGACACCATGGCGGCGCAACCAGTCGCCGCTACCAACAAAATGTATACAGCTCTTTATAGAGTTACTCACTTGGTGTCTGTTTGGTGGCGCAGAGCTGTATACATTTTGTTGGTAGCGGCGACTGGTTGCGCCGCCATGGTGTCCCGGTGAAATATAGCCCTTATAGTCTTATATTATTTATATTATTTATAGACGACCTCTGTGGCGCGTCGTGCGAGAGCGCGACTGCAATGCAGGAGGTTGCGGGTTCGATTCCCGCCGGGTGCAAGTATTTATGCTTAAAAATAAATATTTGTGTCTGGTCTGGGTGTCCTTCTATGTATAATATGTATGTATTTACAAAAGAAAAATAAATATAAGTATTATATCCGTTGTCTAGTCACCGTAACACAAGCTTAGTCGCTTACCACGGGGCTAGATGGCGCTGTGTGTTGTTCACAGAATTTATTTATTTATTATTATTTATTTATTATAAGTCTTATTTTAACAAATATAAAACATATCTACTCGTTTACTTACTTACACACTAACTTTCACATTTATATTATAAGTAGGATATTTCGCGATTAGTAGTACCTAGTTATTAGTAGAATTATAAATATTATAATGTATAGGTATTCTATTGATGATATCTGTGACGCGTTGTGCGTATTCCCGGTAGCAAGAGAAGGCTGCAGGTTCAATTCCCGCCAGGGACAAGTATTTATGCTGACCACAAATGTTTGTTTGTTGTTTGTATAATTCATGTTTTTTTTTAAGTAGTATAAGATTATTTGCTTAGTTGGGCGCTAGATGGCGTTGTGTGATTTCCACAAAATTTATTTTATTCTTTAATAAACAGGTAAAGAAACAAAACCACTACCCCAGCCCATAGACAAAAACCTGGTCCAAATCAACGTTTCAAGTGAGGAACTGCAAAAGCGCATACAGAACTTTATCGAGCGAAAGAGAAAGCAAGTGGACATGAGCAACATTCACGACTTCATTCCCTCGTGGAGAGAGAGCGAGACGGACGACGAGACCTGCGCACGAGTGCGGACGCAGTTCGTTAAGAGGAACGACTCTAAGGGACATTTGAAAGGTAGGCACTTAGTTTTATGAAAAAATGCTTTATAAAATAATGCAATTGGGGATAGGCAATTGTGGCACAACCGTCGTGTAGCCCTGGCATAGAATAGGGTTACCCAATATCTTCCCGTGGGTGTCGTAAAAGGCGACTAAGTGATCTGAGGGAGACTAGCAAACCTTAAGTTCTCCCCCGCGGTGGCGGATATACTGCTTGGGCCCTAGGAGAGTTGGCGCAAGGCAGGCGGCCACCCGTTAAAATATTGCCAAATCTATTTGTAGAAGGCATGGTCATTTATGTTTATAACTTACCTTCTGCGCCGAACTCAAATAATTACATAAGTTGTAGGAAATTTGCTACATGACTTTTGAAAGCCCGTTTTCAGAAAACAGGCATTAATTTATTTTTAAAGTGTTTCCTACATTGTGAAGACTGGTTGTTAATGAAATGCTTTACAAATGTGAAAATGTTGGAAAGGTTGCAAGTTCAAGTCCGGCCGAGTACAAATTTTTGGAAAGCACTTCTTTAAAAAAACAGGCAAGGCATTACATACTATTATTTCTCTCTACTATTGAGAAGAGGGGTGTTGGTCTAGTGGTAGATACCCCGACTTCCATTCCGAGGGTCGTGGGTTCGAATCCAGGCCGACTGCGCACCAATGTCTTTCTCTTTAAGAAAAAGTTATATGCGCTAATAACATCGCTCTTACGGGGTTCTTAGGCTCCCGTGGCGTCTTACTGCTTAACCCCTCTAAGAAATCACGTACAATGGCCCAATTGTGAGGCTAAGTGCGGAAAAAGACCCCGCGAAATTAACTAACTTCTCCCTTCTATGCCTTACTTCCCCATTTCCAGTCCACAAAGTATACAACGAGTGGGGCCCGCAGACAGTGCGCCACATCCCGCCCGGGCCGGGGGCGGAGCCCGACCCGCTGCCGTCCTCCATCGCGGAGCGCGTCCACAACATCGAGAGGTTCCTCAACGTCGGACCTGTCTCCAAGGACATCTACAAGCGAATCAAGCTCATGGAGGACAAGATTGATGAGTTGCAAGCTATTAGCCCGGAGTATTCGCAGTTTTGGGTGAGAATTTGCTATTCGAAATTGCATTTTTGTCTGGTGTTAGTGTTGCCTTAATACCTTGACTGTGCTATAGCTTATACCTTGAATTCAGGGAGATTCATCCATTCTTTCTTTATATACAAATGTCCCTGAATTCGAGGTAGCACATTCAAGGTATTAAAGGCACCAATTATTTGTTTTGCTACCAACATAACGGAACGGCATAGGAATTTAAAGATAAAACGCACTCGATGAACGCACTATAATAGGCGATCTGACATGCCATCTGTCAGAGGAAGCTTTGCCGTTTTACAAACTTGTATTTTTGAGATTGCATTTAAAGTTAAGTAATGATGGCCTAACAAAGCGAACTTACCGTTTATTCGGTAAAGCTAATTAATTAATAAATTAAAAAAAAATGCATTTTTTATGTTTCCGTACCTCAAAAGGTAATAAATAGGGTTCCATACCTACCACAAAAGATAAAAAAGGAACTCTTATAGGATCTCCCGCCTAATTGTCGGTCAGACAGACGGACAATTAAGAAAGAGTCAGTTACTTTAAATTGCATTCTAATGGTTTCGTAGGTACCTCAAAAGGTAAAAAAGAAAGCTTAATAAAAACATTTGCTTAATTGCTGTCTGTCCTGCCTGTGTATCATCCATCACACTGACGATTTTTTCTATTTCAATGGACATTTCTAAAGTACGGACCCCTAAGATTAGCCCGTTTATTACAGAAACGTACCTACGACGATGATTTCGACAAAGACGGTCCAGCCGAGTACGCGTTCTCAGCCGACGACATCAACAAGAAAATAGAACAACTCGAGAAAATGAACAGCATGACATGAATTATGAAGAACAACAGACTACTCTGTAAATGAATAATATTTAGTTTTTAGTCCCGACACCCGACTAGTGTTATAACACAGCGTGCAGTGTGCAGCTTGCAAAGAGCACCACCCTCCCACCGCTCTTTGCATGCGGCAGAAATATGCTTTAGTGTTAGTGACACCAATCATTAACCATGCTTCGACATCATGCTTCGACATGCTTTGCTTCATTATTCATTTACAGAGTAGTTATAGAGTTCCGAAAAGTAACGCCTAATACAATCAATTATCTTAAGAACAACAGATTTAGATTCATAATGAACTTAGAAAATTTATTTTTCAAGGAATGAGTTAACTGTAAAGTTAACCATTACGACGCAGGTGTAAACAACTGGAAAGTTGTTCCTGTAGCGTTAGATAGATGGCGCTTTAACGAGCCTTAATCGTAAACAATCAAAGGAGAATATAGCATTGGAAGTTTTCGCTGCACGAGACGTGAGCTTGCGTAGTCTAGTTGGAATAGACGTTGGGGTACTGACCCAAAGACGCGAGTTCAAGCCTCGCCGCAAGCGAAAATTTTTGAATGCTATTTTTCCTTGAAAAATAAATTTTCTAAATAAAATAGCCTTGAGCTACATACAAAAATTAATAGAAATTTATCATAATGAACTTGTCATATAAACAACTGTAAATAGTATCTTGAGATATACCATTTTTTGGACATTAATAAATGATAACAAATTAAATATTATGAACTAAATTTAAACAAAAACTGATTCAAATAAAACTAACTAAAAACTAAATCGAAATCAACTAAACTGGAGGGGAAAGTGGCCATAATGCTGGCTACCTTGCCCTGTTGTATACAAATACTTATTTTCTGGACAATAGACAAGGCAGCATTCCGGTCACCAAATGCCTCCAAACTTTTAACTAGCTCTCTCTTTCTTGAGATTATTTTATAAATTACTAGCTGACCCGGCAAACGTTGTTTTGCCTTATAAATTATAGATAGTAGCCGATTCTCAGACCTACTGAATACGTATACAAAAAACACTGTGACATGGAAATTTTATATATTAGATTATCACAGTATTCAAACAACTATTTAAGAGGACAGGATACCTAATTGTAGAGATATCGAACATAAAGTTAAAATGATTAGGATTTGACAGGAACATTCCAGAAGATTGAATAGGCCAGTGTTTGTGAGGGAAGTTTATTTTATATTTAGTTGTAAGGTATAGAAGTACATAATAAACTTTTTCTAAGATAAACCCACCTTATTATTTATTCCCAGCTATCAGCCGAATACATAAACGCCATTTAAAATAATTGAGCAGCTTCTAAATTTAAAATACGTATGAGATTTTTTGAGTTTGAGAGCTGCTATTTGAGTAAGTAGAACTTCAATTTTGAGTAGAGTGCGTTTCATCTTTAAATTCCTATGCCGTCATGTTGGTAGCAAAACAAAAATGTGCAAAATAAAAAAAAAATTAATAGGAAAATATGAAATATTTATCTTCGATTCTTACTCCCATCAAACGATCGAATCACTCAAAAAAAAAAAAAAAACCTTGGCACAAAGAAAATCTGAAACATAAAAGAAACTCTTTGGTAAGTAAGGCAGTTTGAATTCCATGACCAACTCGATTTGTCCTGACCAATCAGAAGCGACCTCACATTGTACCAAACTCCTTGTTATTTTTGAGACACGTTTGTTGTATGGGAGCCCCTTTTAAATAATTGTTTTATTTTGTTTTTAGTATTTGTTGTTGTAGCGGCAACCGAAATACATCTTCTGTGAAAATTTCAACCTTCTAGCTATGACGGTTCATGAGATACAGCCTGGTGACAGACGGACAGACGGACAGACGGACAGACGGACAGACGGACAGACGGACGGACGGACAGACAGACAGACAGACAGACAGCGAAGTCTCAGTAATAGGGTCCCGTTTTTACCTTTAGGTACGGAACCCTAAAAAATGTGCTACCTTGAATTTAGAGGGATTTGTATATAAAGAATGAATGAACGAATCTTCCTGTATTCAAGGTTTAGGGTATAGCACATTCAAGATATTAAAGCAAGACTTTTTTGTTTTGCTACCAACATGACGGCATAGGTAATTAAGGATGAAACGCACTATAGCGTTTCTGTATTCGGTCGTATGGTTCTCAAAACTGAAAAACTTTCTGTAACTTTAATTTTAGAAAGGTAGGCTTTGAAATAAAACAACTGTTAATTAATAACTTATGTACATAAAATCTATTGAAGTATTTACAAAGACTTGTATAGTTCGTTAGGAATAAATATACAATTCATATTACTCACAGCGACGGTGCACAGAACATTGACAAATATAATAATAATCTATGATTTATTTGAAATCTAGCAGTACAATACTAGACTTATGTGGGTGAAACCGCGGCGCAGAGCTAGTATAGACATATCAGTGGCATATGACCATCGTTTTATAATCATTTTAGCGTCAATTATTGCTTATTTAGAACCTGAGGCGATCAAAAGGTTTTAAATACACTATAGTTTATGCAGGGTTGGCTCATTGTTCATCTAGCTTATTCGCAAAATGTCTCTTTCGCAATATTACCCATAGTGGTAAAATGTTTCTTTCTCAGCTTTTTTTGGATGTACTGAAAATAAAACTGATGTTTTTTAAAAAAAAAGGTAAATTATGTTTAATCCAAGTCGCGACTTTTTGCTGAAGAGACATTGTGCGTAAGAGACGTTCTGCTAAATAGACATTTTGTATACGGTTTTCATTGAAAGAATTAAAACATTTACAATAAATAATTATCTTGACTTAAAATATCACAAAAAATCCTAAGTGTTTTACATAGAAAATAGAGTTTTCAAGTTTTAATTACACACTGAACATCTTTCGTGATTTATCTATAAAAAGAAAACGTGCACTTTATTCACATCTACATAAATTACAACAAATTCAAAGTCTAATACCAAGTTTCCACTAGCAATAAACGTTTGACAAGTTGAGTGTTGACTTGCGCAAGCGACTTGCAACGTGTAAACGAGCTATTAATTGCTAGTCGACACTTGGCATACAAGCAATCTGTGCCATACAACAAGCCTTGGTATAGTGCGTTTCATCTTTAAATTTCTATGCCGTTATGTTGGTAGCAAAACAAATAAGTGCTGCCTTGAATGTGTTATCTTAAATATTGGGAGATTTGTTTATGAAGAATGAATGAATGAATCTCCCTGAATTAAAGGTCTAAGGTATACCCCATTCAAGGTATTAAGGCAACACTTATTTGTTTTGCTACCAACATAACGGCATAGGAATTTAAAAATGAAACGCACTTTAAAATTGTGACCTTGGCTATTTTTTTAATTTCTTATTGGTTATGAACGGATTATGTCCATTTGGAAATAGCCAGTGTCAAGTATTATAATATTTGCAAGTTATTTGCAGATTCAAAAAACAGTCAAGTCGTCGTGGACTTGGACTTTAAAATGAAATGAAATGAAAATACGTTTATTCATTCGGATATTAACAAGATATCTTTTAGAAATGTCAGTTAAACATTTCTAAGAGATATCTTTAGCGTTGTTTCCTTACTTCGTGAAAAAGTCATAACCACCATATACAACAATGACTCCCTCGACTTGACTACACGACGACGACTTGATTGTTTTTGTACCTGCAAATAACTTGGAAATATTGACATTGGCTACTATCCAAATGGCCATAATCGGTTCATAACTGCAAAAAAAATATTACTCTATGATCCTGAACACTCTGACATGACTCCAACAAGATCACCCCTACATATAGGCTTGATGCATGCCACTTGGAAGGTCCTTAATTAGCCTGCTGCGGTCTTCTCAAGTAGACCACCAGCCCCAGGGCTCCGAGGAGTGCCGTGATGAGGTACAGGTCCCAGTTGGAAAGCAACGTGGAGTCTCCGCTCAGGAAAATCATGGCCAACGGACTCTGCAATAACGACTGTGTCAACACGTTAATTGCGGACTTTGTCACGGGTAAGGATACGGAGACAAGGAAACTAAACTCATTTTTCTATTTTAATCGCGTGGTGTTTGTTACTTCTAGCATTAATTCAATGCTCTACGTTTCGAGACCTTTACATGTCTCTTTTGCAAGATTGACTATCAATCCAATGCTAAAAGTAATAAACACCACGCGATTAAAACCGAAGAATGAGTTTAATTTCAATCCAAAAACGCGAAAACAGAAGAAAAAAACTTGAGAGGTGTCAAGGGACACTCGGATTGAACGAAGTTCCAAGCAAAAAAAAAGTGTCGTTACAACTTTTGATCTTAATTTTTTCCGCCTAGCCCACCCTGAGCCCCTTTCGCAACGCGCGATAAGGAACTTCGCTCCAAAATCTAGACAAGAAAACTTAGAGCAACACACGTGCTGGGAATGTCCTGATGGCCTTGACTAAATTTGTCCAAACAATGCAACAACCCCTAATACAAGTGAACTAACAATATATGTTATAGCTTCCTCACTTGGCGGCTAACACTAAGACTTGCAGGCGGAGTCAGCTGTACCATCAGGCCACTCCCAGGAGCGACAGATCGTGTCTTCAAACGCTCGCACGCAAGAAGACCCAAAACCATGAAGCCGACAACATGTGTGACGTCACGACCCCCCTCCCCTTACCCGTCTCCCCTAACCCCCCGCGTCATTCCCTCGCGCCATCAGGTACCTGCGCCGGGCCCTGGTGTACTCGGTGCGTGAAGGAGGCTGGACGTGCGTCTTACGCATGGAACAGAACGCGCCATATTCTAACCTCCCATAGTCTTTCCAACCTTGCTATGGTAAAGAGAGAAACGTCGTCAGTTCCGACGTTCCCCTACTAAGTCATTGCTATCTTTAGTTGGCCCGGGGGGTTATGAGTATGACACCGCAATAACACCAGCTTTGTTACCGGCTTCGACTTGGCCTATGCGAGCTCCACTTTAGTCGTTACCCCCTGACACCCCTCGTAACAGATCCCTGGGGGTGGCCTGGCGGTACAGCGGACCCCTCTCTTTATTCCCTTGCTGATCATAGATGGGCGCGCTATATCATATATGCGTAGGTATTAGAGAACTGGGTTTGCTTGACACCCCCCGTATAGTTCCAGCCATTACCCCCTGACGCCACTCCCTATCGTTTTAGTGGTTACCCACTGACACCCCCCGTGAAATGCACTCCAGTCGTAACCCCTCCGACACCCTCCGTATAGTTCCAGTGGCCACCCCCCGCCACACCCCGTATCGCTCCAGTGGATACCCCCTGAGCTCCACTCCAGTCGTTACCCCCCGACACCCCCTATACTCACCAGCCGGGCGTGCTGCAGCGCCGTGGCCGCCGACAGCTCGATGAGCGCGAGCGCGGCGGGGAGGCGCGCGTCGGGCGACGTGTCTGCCGCCAGGTCGTAGCAGCGCTTGGCGAGGTGCGTGTCGCGCGCCAGCCCCAGCCCGCGGGAGTGCATGTAGCCCAGGTTGAATGTCGCCTGGAGACAGGGCGAGTATAGATGCAAGTGGAACAGTAGACCTCTTTGTTGGAAGGACTAACATAGATATTAAATCACCTTCGAAAAGCAGAAGATTTTCAAGTCAGGAGTTTGTGATTAAAGGGTGGTTGGAAGCACGTTATCAATATAGGTAACTATAGTAACTATAGGGCTTATTATGAAGTAGAAAAGTGAATAATTTACTGTATTTCGAAGAGCTATTCAATTTATCACTTCAAAGATTCAAAGATCAGATCTTCACCAAATTTTATGAGACAAATTTGAAGTTACTGCCTTATTGTAGACGAAAACCATTGTGCGAAGTTATCAAATAACCTCGCCAATCCAAAATTGCCCAAGACAAAAAAATATATAATAATATTATGCTAATAGAATTTGTAAGCAAAGTTTCACCAAACGTTTCGGTTGAACAATACGATCTTTAAATCAGATGCACCAGCTAACCTAACCAACCAACTAACAGCAAAGCAAACTTCGAAAGACTTCTTCCTTCTAGATCACTTTACCTGTGCAACGTGCAGCTGTTCGCTCGCTATACGATAGTGGTGCGCTGCTGCCTCCAGGTCTACCGGCGTCCCCAGCCCGTAGTAGTGGTAGTCCCCGAGCTTGAGCCTGGCGGCCCCGCAGCCCTGCGCCGCGCCGCGGGACCACAGCTGCAGAGCGCGCGTGTAGCGCTCTGATGCTGGGAACAGCTTCACTTCACCTGGATATATGAGAATGGACTTTATTTCCAGCTCCAGCGGCTATACGGATGGATTGATTTTGATGATTCTTACGCTATCGATTCGCGAGTGTCACTAAAGACATGACAGTTATCTTAATTCAAAATAGCGGCCACTCGTTGACTATGTCGAGTGAGGTATCGTTCAATAGGTATTTAAAAATCATTCTTAGGTTTCTTTAATCATTTTTCATTATTTAACACCATTTAAACAATCAGTAAAACAATATGCAATGAAGTTAACGTTGTAGCATGCTTGCCCAGAAGATATCTGTTCAGTTTGGAACTTGGAAATCCATGGTTGTAGTTTTGGGGGGAAAACGACGAGGAGTTCCTGAACTTAATAGCAGTTTGCACGTGAAAATGAATGTACTATGAGAAAAAATTCAGAAAGATGTAACCATATTGTCAACGCTGCAGCAGCTTTTGTATATAAACATTTCCCATAAAAAGAACCTAGAATATGTTTGAGACATCACATCCGATATAGCCAAACGGATTAGCTATTTGAAGTGGCAGTGGGCAGGCCATATAGTACGGAGAGCAAATGATCGTTGGGGCCGAAAGGTTCTCGAATGGAGACCGCGGATCGGAAAGCGGCGCAGCATTGGACGTCCACCAACGAGATAGATGGACGACTTGGTTAAGGCCGCGGGTTCACGGTGGATGCAGAGTGCAGACCGCTTATAACCGAAGCATCTGGAAATCTATGAGGGAGGCTTATGTCCAGCAGTGGACGTCCAGCAGCAGTGATGATGATAATCACCTCTGGTGGTACAAAATCCTGATGACCCTCACCGATATCTACCAGATAGGCAGCATTGCTCTGCGCCACCTGCAGCCCCTGGTCAGCCAGCATGCGGTACTGCAGCCAGGCCATTTCCCGTAAAAGGGACATGGAATATGCTTAAGACATCAGCTCTGCTACTAGTTCACAATATCCCTGATGACCCTCACCGATATCCAGCAGGTAAGCCGCGTTGCTTTGTGCCACCTCCAGCCCCTGGTCCGCCAGCGCGCGGTACTGCAGCCAGGCGGCGTCGGCCGCGCGCGGTGTTGCCTTCGCCCGCCAGGTGGCCACCGCAGTCATGAGCCGCGAGGACCACGACCCGCGCTCGCACACGTTCTTGAATAACTGGGGACGTTGGGATGAAGGTTTATGAGGTTAGTTTCGTTTCGGGCTGTTTCCAGATCTCTTCTTCGAGGTAGACCGACCCTAAGGAGCAGTTCTGTATCTTTACAGATATCTTCTTCAGGGTTTCTCCGTTGGACATTGATTAACATATCGAAATTAGACGAAAAATCGAAAGTTTATGGACTTATCGGGGGATCGACATCTTCCATGGCTCCAAAAATGACCACCTGAGGGCCGCTAATTGTGCCACTTCATTTAAGTACTTTTGGGAACCTACCTCCACAGCGGTGGTGCAGGAGGTGATCACTCCCAACCCTTGCGCGTGCATCTGGCCCAGGTGGTACAGAGCCAGCACGTGGCCCGTCTGCGACGCAAGGGAGAAGTACTTGTTGGGAACCTACCTCCACAGCGGTGGTGCAGGAGGTGATCACTCCCAACCCTTGCGCGTGCATCTGGCCCAGGTGGTACAGAGCCAGCACGTGGCCCGTCTGCGACGCTAGGGAGAAGTACTTGTTGGGAACCTACCTCCACAGCGGTGGTGCAGGAGGTGATCACTCCCAACCCTTGCGCGTGCATCTGGCCCAGGTGGTACAGAGCCAGCACGTGGCCCGTCTGCGACACTAGGGAGAAGTACTTGTTGGGAACCTACCTCCACAGCGGTGGTGCAGGAGGTGATCACTCCCAACCCTTGCGCGTGCATCTGGCCCAGGTGGTACAGAGCCAGCACGTGGCCCGTCTGCGACACTAGGGAGAAGTACTTGTTGGGAACCTACCTCCACAGCGGTGGTGCAGGAGGTGATCACTCCCAACCCTTGCGCGTGCATCTGGCCCAGGTGGTACAGAGCCAGCACGTGGCCCGTCTGCGACGCTAGGGAGAAGTACTTGTTGGCCTGTTTGAAGTCACGCCGCACGCCTATACCACCTGGAAAAGACAACTAGAATGTTATTGACCTTAAACAATACGATTAGAAAACAAAACTCGGCAGATTTCCCTTACAGACTCTCTATAGAATACAAATATTTTACACGTGTTTTGATGTTTTAAAACTGATTGTTTTGTTCCAAGAGTTACCTCACTATATGGCATCCCGTATAGTGAGACGTCTCCACTTTGCAACTATATCTTCGGCATCCCAAAGATCGTCCAAAGTGGAGACGTAAGAGCAGGAAAGCGGACCCCGGGAGGTATGCAACCAGGAAAATCTAGAGGATACTGATGATTTTAATGATCATTTAGTTATGGTCAAAAGTGACGATAACTTACCGAAGTACATGAATCCGAGATGTAGTTGTCCATCCACCCAGCCTTGGTTCGCGGCCATCGTGAAGTATTTGAACGCTGCGTTCGTGTCCTTCGGCACACCGCGACCCTACACAGTAGATATCGTCATCATATTTCAAATTTAAATATTTTACAGTCACCTAAACGACTATTAAGTGCTTTAGCCTGCAATTGGCTATCATAGAAATATTTTAAACAAAAAAATACATCTACAAAAACAGAATAAATGGAGGAGATTCGAACCCGCATCTCTCAGTTCGCATGACAAAAGAAAAACGTATCTTTTGGGTGAAACACATTTTGGGAAACACTTATAACGGGAAACGGATTAATTGGGCAAAGATGGTGACGGGAACGGATGTTTTGGGAACGGGTGTTTTGGGAAACGGACAGAACGTTCCGAAAGGAAAGTGACTTAGCGTCCATTCACCCACGTCAGTGAATCACGCCTTGAAATTGGCAAATGCATTTTCCCGTTACAGTTCTATATACTGTTACAGTTCTATACAGGGTGTTTGGTGGAGGGTTAGACAAACCTGGTGGGCGTGTAGCTGAACCTATTTGTAAAAAACATTTTAAAGGAAAAGACCCTAACTCTTCACATTTTTTTTTATGATAATTTTTGAGATTTTTTATTTTTTTCCCAAATTTTACCTCTTTACCCTTACAACTTTTTTTTGTACATGTTTTCGCTTAAACTTTTATTCGATTTAGGTCCCAGATGTATCCTTGATCTATCGAAGGCATTGTTAGTCCAAAATAATGAGAAAATAATTAGTTATGGGCTCTCAAAGTTAAGAAAATAAAAAAATGTTGTCCGAAAGGTCAACTAAACATCATTCTAAAAACAAAACTAATAGTGATCGAGGAGTTCAAATACTCTTAAAAACTGCTCTTGACATCCCTTATTACAACGGTGTAGTCCATGTAGCATAAAAATCTACCAACTTGTCAAAAATAAGGCTTATGGGGAAAATGGAGTGAAAATTCAAAGGAAAAAATACACATTTTTATTTTTTTAATTGCGAATTTTGTTCCAAAACATTTCCCATAGTTCCAATACATAATGTGCGCGACAGGTGGAGCCCATGAAACGGGGCCAAGTCACCTAATCTACGAGTTTGTGAACTCTCTAGTTGGGAACGCTCTGTCTAGGAATTCTCTTACTGTGAGACCGTTTCATGGGCTCCACCTTTCGCGCACATTATGTATTGGAACTATGGGAGATTTTTTGGAACAAAATTCGTAATTAAAAAAAATAAAAATGTGTATTTTTTCCTTTGAATTTTCACTCCATTTTCCCCATTAGCCTTATTTTTGACAAGTTGGTAGATTTTTATGCTACGTGGACTACACCGTTGTAATAAGGGATGTCAAGAGCAGTTTTTAAGAGTATTTGAACTCCTCGATCACTATTAGTTTTGTTTTTAGAATGATGTTTAGTTGACCTTTCGGACAACATTTTTTTGATTTTCGTAACTTTGAGAGCCCATAACTAATTATTTTCTCATTATTTTGGATTAACAATGCCTCCGATAGATCAAGGATACATCTGGGACCAAAATCGAATGAAAAGTTTAAGCGAAAACATGTGCAAAAAAAGTTGTAAGGGTAAAGAGGTAAAATTTGGGAAAAAAAATAAAAAATCTCAAAAATTATCATAAAAAAAATATGTGAAGAGTTAGGGTCTTTTCCTTCAAATTGTTTTTTACAAATAGGTCCAGCTACACGCCCACTAGGTTTGTCTAACCCTCCACCAAACACCCTGTATAGCTATCTTACAAAATTATAACTTAGATGTGTTTGCGGCGGCGAGCGTTAGGTGTTTCCAAATGTATTTTTCCTGTACTTATATTAGTTTATGTGACTGTATCATAATGATGCAGTGCTGATGCTGTAATGGACACAAATAGACCAAGACAGAGACAAATGGACTTCACCTTCACAAGAGGGGTTCTTGCATATGCATACAATTTAAAAATAACTACAAGTAACTTTTTTATCTCTTTTTTTCTTTTAAACTCTGTAAAATATTGTTATGTACTTGTAATAATAGGCAATGCCAATAATGAACAGTACCATACACTACTGGCTGGCAACATTCCCTCTCTGAGTTGCTAAACTCCCCCTCTTGAGCTGAAAAAGCTGTTATCTCGCCAGAAGCCTCATTCAGGTGCGCTCCGAGGTCTTTAAAAAGCCCTCTAAGGCCCTAAGTCCCGGACATGGACCTATCCGCCAGCTCAGGATACTTCCTCGCCCTAACCTTACCTGTAAGTACATGAGGCCGAGACCGCTCTGTCCCACTGGGTTGTTTAGTTCCGCAGCTTTTCTGAAGTAACGCAGGGCCGTTTCGTTGTCAGGCTTTATACCGTCACCACCTTCTAGGTATATCTGATACAAAATGATAAAAAAGAAGATTAAGGTCAAATATTTCAATCTATACTAATATTATAAAGAGGTTACGTTGGTAACATGTATGTATGTATGTATATTGGGGGTAATCTCCAAAACTACTGGACCGATTTCAAAAATTCTTTCACCATTAGAAAGCTACATTCACCCTGAGTAACATAGGCTACTTTTGATCCCGATATTCCCACGGGATCGGGACTTACGCGGGTGAAACCGCGGGAATCTGCTAGTCTCTAATAAAAGTCCAACAAAATGTAACACTACCGAATAAAAACTTTCCAAACTTTGATTTCAAACTGACCTTCCCTAGAAAAGCGTTGGCCACAGCGTTCCCCGTCTTGGCAGCCTGGGAGAAGTAATGCAGCGCCTTGTTCAGATCCAGCGTCACGCCGCGACCGCCTTGGAAGTGTAGCTGCCCGAGGCCCACCTGACCGGACCGGACACACGACAAGTGTTTGTTAGGCCGTATACAGAAAGAAAGCTGGAAACTTATAAGCGCTGACAAGCGCTTACCAGCGCTTGTCAGCGCTGGTGACCCGCGCAGGAAAATGTATGAACCCGCGCCGATAAGCACTGATCGGTGCCGACAAGTTCCGACAAGCTTCAACACGCGCTGGTCAGCGCTGGGCTGCTGACGTCATAACATTGTCCGATGAGTCCGACATTCTGCCTCAACCTGCTTCCTTTGTGTAGAACGGACCAGCGCTGACAAGAGCTGGTAAGCGCTTATAAGTTTCCAGCTTTCTTTCTGTATACGC
The DNA here is from genome assembly GCA_958496205.1 of Idaea biselata. Taxonomy (NCBI): domain Eukaryota; kingdom Metazoa; phylum Arthropoda; class Insecta; order Lepidoptera; family Geometridae; genus Idaea; species Idaea biselata. Next base: position 11,980,914 of record OY292402.1, read on the forward strand.
ACTTAGTGAGCAGGAGGGTTACTTCGGTTCTTTCGACACGACAACGATACGATAATTCCAGCCGATACGATGATTCTACTGTCACACTGTGATAGTAGGGTGACAGTAGAATCATCGTATCGGCTGAAATTATCGTATCGTTGTCGTGTCGAAACGAACCGCAGTAACCCTCCTGGTCACTTTAACAGAGTATGGGACAATGTTGGGGATGCCAAGTTTTGGCTGAAGAAGCTAATGGTGGTTTTAGAGCTTTTTGCAGCTCTCTATGGTACAACGAGATACAGCAACATCTGCAAATGGTGTTCATTTGCAGGTGTTGGAGGAAGGATGGAGGAAGGAGAAGTTAAGGGGGAAATTCAAGTACCACTCAGGAAATTTGAAGATGGTAGTAATAACGACGTCAGCGATATAACATAAATGACTTAGAAGATATCTGTTCTAGGTTTAAAGATTCCAAGGTGTTATTTTGCACATTAGTACAAGCGACATGTAATACCGCGTCGCGCTTAGATGAAAACAAAAATAAGTAGATCCGGTATATTCTAACATAGCGTATTCGAAAAATGAGCTAGAAACATCTATACATGCATTTTCTTAAAATTATTGTATTTAAAAACATTTGTCTTTAAGAATGATTCAGGCTTTGTAAATAAGCAAAGATGCATTCTTATAGATGTCAAAAAGATAATCGCAATGTGACAGCACGTGGTCACGCGGCAACGGTTCGACATACGACTGCGGCTAGTGCGTCAGCTAGACGCAGTTTTATCGTCTCATTTTCCGAGACTAGGTACCGTATCTTTAGTTTAATCTAAGGCGTCGCGGTCGCGCGATGCAGACAAAGTGACGTGAGCAGCTCACCTGCGCCTGCACGTCGCCCTTCTCCGCCAGCAGCTGGTAGTACTCGATGAGGTCGGTGTCCAGCGTGCCGCCGCCCTCCGCCTCGTCCACCAGCCGCGTGCGCACCACGGCCGCGCCGCCGCTGAATGTCACCTCGCTTGCCACTGGGAAATAGAACACAAATCTATACTAATACTAGCTGACCCGGCAAACGTTGTTTTGCCTTATAAATTATAGATAGTAGCCGATTCTCAGACCTACTGAATACGAAAATAAAATTTCATAAAAATCGGTCGCGCCGTTTCGGAGGAGTTCGATAACTAACACTGTGACATGGAAATTTTATATATTAGAAGATTATAAAGCGAAAGAGTTTGTTTGTTTGAACGCGCTAATCTCAGGAACCACTAGTCCGATTTGAAAAATTCTTTCGGTGTTGGATAGTCCATTTATTGAGGAAGGCTATAGGCTATTTTTGATCCCGATATTCCCACGGGATCGGGACTTATGCGGGTGAAACCGCGGGGAACTGCTAGTACTGTATTAACGATTCTTAAGGAATAAGATGCCTCTACCTAGTACAGACATCAGTCACACTAAGGTTTGATCCCCTTACTTATAAACGATGACTAAGCTATGTAAAGTTTGTTTCCGTCTGTCAACTTTGAAACTTTATGGCACAGTAAAAGACAGGCAATACATAGTATATGTATCTGTTAGTCATCTATACTAATATTATAAATAGGTAACGTTGGTAACATGTATGTGTGTATGTATATTGGGGGTAATATCCGAAAGTACTGGACCAATTTCAAAAATTCTTTCACCATTAGAAAGCTACATTCACCCTGAGTAACATAGGCTTTTGATCCCGATATTCCCACGGGATCGGGACTTACGCGGGTGAAACCGCGGGAATCTGCTAGTCGTTTATAAGTAACAGGGTCTATGTTCTGTATATTGTTTGTAGTATCACTTAAGTAATTTGTAAAGTTCTTTCAATAAACATATTGTTACCTTTAGCAGCCACCTTCATATACAAGTCCAGCGCTTTAGGGCAGGAACTGGGTACGGACACCCCGGCCCAGTACCGGTACGCCAGCGCCATCTGTGCGAAGGACGAACCTCCCATGGCACCCAGCGTGTAGTGGACGAGGGCCTTCCCTTGGGATACCGGTACCCCCACTCCGGAGGCGTGAAGGAAGCCCATACCCTGAGAAAATACAGTTGTGATATTGTATGGTCACGCCACTCTAGGTGCCTTGGAAAGAGTGCAATCCTTAATTTGAAGAGCGGTGTTGGTCTAGTGGTAGATACCGCGACTTTCATTCCGAAGGTCGTGGTTTCGAATCCAGGCCGACCGCGCACCAATGTCTTTTTCTTTAAGAAAAATTTAAGTGCGCTATTAACATCGCTCTTACGGTGAAGGAAAACATCGTGAGGAAACCGACATGTCCTAGGATAAACCACGGTCCGAAGGCATGGGATATTCGCCAATGCGGGGTAGGCTCCCGTGGCGTCTTAAGCCCTCTAAGAAATCACGTACAATGGCCTAATTGTGAGGCTAAGTGCGGAAAAGGCTCAGCGAAACTAACTAACTAATCCTTAATTTCATCTTGGCCAGACAGGCAACTGTGGCGCAATTGGATAGCGCAATATAACAATTTTGTAAGGTTGCAGGTTCCTGCTAGCAGCAGCATTTTTTCAAAAAACTAACCATTGCTGACTAAGAAATGCTTACCGCATGAGCATCAGCATTCCCTTCATCGCTGAGCTTCTCAAATATCCCTTTCGCCTTCTGTATGTCTAAGTCGAGTCCCTCAGCAAAGACATACGCCCAAGCGAGTCGGATCTGCGCGGGTTTGTACCCCGCGTCGGCAGCTTGCAACACCTGCCCTATGGTTGCCTCTACATCCGGGGTGCGCCGTTGCAGTTTTTTGGCTGCCTCGTCGAATAATTGTTTGGCTAGAGAAAATAATGTTATAAGATAGTCAATAGTTTTTAGGGTTCCGTACCCAAAGGGTAAAAACGGGACCCTATTACTGAGACTTCGCTGTCTGTCCGTCTGTCACCAGGTTGTATCTCATGAACCGTAATAGCTAGACGGTTGAAATATTCACAGAGATGTATTTCGGTTGCCGCTACAACAACAAATACTAAAAACAAAATAAAACAAATATTTAAGAGGGGCTCCTATACAACAAACGTATTTCAAAAACATCGAATCGAGTCATGAAATTCAAAATGGCTACCCTATCTGTCAAATATACCAGTCTGCCTTCACTTACCAAAGAGTTTCTTAATTATAAGTTTCAGATTGTCTTTGTGCCAAAGTTTTTTTTTTAGTGGTGTAGTCGTATGATGGAAGTAAGAATCGAAGCTAAATATGTCACATTTTCCTATCAAATTTTAAAATTCGTAAACGATTTTAGGGTTCGGTACTCAATTGTGATAGTGGTACGGAACCCTTCGTGCGCGAGTTTCGCACTTGCCGGGTTTTTTAAACTTAAACAGTTTCTCTTCATTATTATCAGGAAAACTGGCATGGTAAAATATAAGTTACCTTCTCTCAACTCAGGTGTCAATCTTTCCTCTGGTTCCTCAGGCAATGGTGGTAACTTGTCCAACATATCTTGAGGGTTTTCTTCTTGTAATTTCTGTAAATATAAATCTTATTATGGTCCTTTCTCTTAATGATTGTTGGTTTTAGGGTTCCGTAGCCAAATAGCAAAAAAACGGAACTCTTATAGATTCGTCATGTCTGTCTGTCCGTCTGTCTGTCCGTCCGTCCGTATGTCACAGCCACTTTTTTCCGAAAGTATAAGAGCTATACTGTTGAAACTTGGTAAGTAGATGTATTCGGTGAACCGCATTAAGATTTGCACACAAAAATAGGAAAAATAACAAAAAAAAATGGGGTTCCCCATACTTACAACCGAAACTCAAAAAAAATTTTTTCATCAAACCTATACGTGTGGGGTATCTATGGATAGGTCTTCAAAAATGATAATAAAAAAAAATCTAAACTGAATAGTTTGCGCGAGAGACACTTCCAAAGTGGTAAAATGTGTCCCCCCCCCCCCCCCCCCCCCTGTAACTTCTAAAATAATGGAATGATAAAACTAAAACAAGTATATGATGTACATTACTATGCAAACTTCCAACGAAAATTGGTTTGAACGAGATCTAGTAAGTAGTTTTTTTTAAAACGTCATAAATCGTTAACTGCAATTTACCTTTCAAAACAAAATCTCTTGTATAGATAATGTACGGAACCCTTCGTGCGCGACTCGCACTTGTCCTGTTTTTTTTAGATTTACTATGTTATGCAGATTTGGTTATAATATGTATTTGGTTGGAGGTGTAGTAGGCGCTCTGGCTTGCCCTCTGTCAGAGGAGGCTTTCGCGCTCTACAATATTGTTTCTTTGGGGTTGCAGAGACGTTAAGTTGCAATAATGGCCTAACAGAGCGACATTGCGGTTCAATTAGTTTTTACAAAAAGTTCTTTACTTATACAGGGTGTCCCAGAAACGAGTGTCAAGCGAAAGTCCAGAGGTAGAGGACCTTAAGGGGTACCCGAATCACCCTCATGTATGTTCCGCGATTTTTCGTAGTTTAGAAGTTATGGCCTATTTTCTCATTTTTCTACTAAAATGCGACCACTGATACCTTTTTGGTCATACTTACTGCAACAATTGAGATAATTGGCTGATTTCTTTTCAAATGTGGAGCTGAATAATAGGGTCATGTTACCTGTTACAAAAAAAGGCGTAACACTAACCAAACTGTTACAAATTAAAAAAGAATTTCATAAAGTGAGCGTTGACAAAACGTTATAAACACTTTAAAGAGCAATTAAAAGAAAAACTCGCCTATTATTTTTTTTCCAAACCAACTTGAAAAACTTCCTTACTTCATTAGCTATCTACCCTATTACTTTTATTGGTCTATCATTAGAGGATCATATCAAAAATTTTATTTAAAAATTCTTTGGTCGAAAATTCTCTCACTCATCTTACTTAAACCTGAAGGGAAACTCCCGGCCTAATCGAATAACATAAAAAACATATTTGTTACTATTTTCTTTAATACATTTATTTGTACAAATCTTAATCAGGATTTGTGCAGAAGTTTTCTTGCGGAAAACAAAAATCATCACTAGATGGCGCTAGTGGTAAAATACATCGTGGTATCGTTGCGTTTTTATGTCAAAAATCACGTTTGTTGTGTGGGAGCTCCCTTAAATATTTGCGGGTACAGTAATACATCCTCTGTAAAAATTTCAAGTGTCTAGCTATCATGGTTTATGAGATACAGCCCGGTGACAGACGGTCAGACAGCGAAGTCTTCGTAATAGGGATGAGTGAGAGAATTTTCGACCAAAGAATTTTTAAATAAAATTTTTGATATGATCCTCTAATGATAGACCAATAAAAATAATAGGGTAGATAGCTAATGAAGTAAGTAAGTTTTTGAAGTTGATTTGAAAAAAAAAATAGTAGGCGAGTTTTTCTTTTAATTGCTCTATAAAGTGTTTATAACGTTTTGTCTACGCTCACTTTATGAAATACTTTTTTTATTTGTAACAGTTTGGTTAGTGTTACGCCTATTTTTTGAAACAGGTAACATGACCCTATTATTCAGCTCCACATTTGAAAAGAAATCAGCCAATTATCTCAATTATTGCAGTCAGTATGGGCAAATAGGTGTCAGTGGTCGAATTTTAGAAGAAAAATGAGAAAAAAGGCCATAACTTCTAAACTACGAAAAATCGCGTAACATACATGGGGATGATTCGGGTACCTCTTAAGGTCCTCTACCTCTGGACTTTCGCTTGACACTCGTTTCTGGGACACCCTGTATAGATATTTTTATAAAACTTGGGTGTGTATGGTCCCCATTACGGGTGTGTATGGGGCCCATTACGGGTGTGTATGGGGCCCATTACGGGTGTGTATGGGGCCCATTAAGATCGTTGGGCCCAAGCCAACCTCACCTGCTAGCCGGTGCACCTGCTGAAAAACGGACGAGGCTCTGGCGCAGACTTTTCCTTCAGGGTTGGGAGGTCGACGGCAGTCGTTCCCGTAAAAGTCGAAATATAGCCAAATCTATTATGGAAAGTACGAAAGAAAGATATGGCCACAGGGATAGGGCGCCGCCGCATAACGGCGCGCAGGAGTTTCGCCCGACTCCTCTGGCAAGTGGACTAGGGCTACCGTGCCACGGGCGGGCACGGTTAAAGACGCGAGCCCCGAAACTCCGCTTCGCAACGTGGAACATTGGCACGCTAACTGGACGCGCGAGGGAGCTAGCCGACGTACTTTCCAGGCGGATGGTGGCCGTGGCGTTCCTGCAGGAGACTCGATGGAAAGGCAGCAGATCCCGGCTCATTGGGAATGGCTACAAGCTGATCTACACGGGTGCACCTGATGGAGAGAACGGGGTGGCTGTGGTGCTCGCTGAGGGGTTGCATGACGATATCTTGGAGGTGAATCGCTTTAGCGACCGACTTATGTGCGTGAAGGTGCTTATTGGGGGGGGGGTTCCTACTCACTTGGTAAGTGCTTACGCGCCACAGGTCGGTTGTAGCGACGCTGATAAGAGGTAGTTTTGGGATAAACTCGGCGAGGTCCTTGGGGCAATACCGTTGTCACAGGGAATCGTTTTGGGTGGTGATCTGAACGGTCATGTGGGTGAGATGGGGGTAAAATTTGAACGTGTTCATGGAGGCTACGGGTATGGCAGTCGGAATGCGGAAGGGGAAGAAATTCTGCGTACGTGTGCCACTGCCGACCTGGCACTTGTGAACACTTATTTCAAAAAAATCCCGACCACTTGATTACCTACAGGAGCGGGGGGCGCGCTACCCAAATCGATTTTCTAATCACTAGGAGACACCATATCGGCAACGTGGCCAACTGCAAAGTCATACCCGGTGAGAGTCTCACTGCCCAACACCGTATCCTTGTCATGGATCTCTGTGTAAAGACCAAAGACAAACGACCGGAACCATGTCAGCGCCGAATCAGATGGTGGATGCTTGATGAAGTCAAGTCCCAGATGCTTGCCTCAGCAATCGGCGACAAATGTGCCAACGCTGAAGGCGAATCGGTACAGGAACACTGGGACTGGATTCAGGGGTCTATCGCTGATTCGGCGCGGTCGATCCTCGGTATGTCTAAGGGAGGACGCAAGTGTGACAAGGAAACTTGGTGGTGGAACGACACAGTCCAGAGGGAGACTAGGGTGAAGAAAGCCCTCTTTAAAAAGTGGCAAGCGTCCAACTCTCCTGAAAATCGCGACGCGTACAGGTCTGCCAAGCGTGCCACAAAGAGAGCAGTAGCCAGAGCCAGACGGGACCACTTACAGCCATTGTACGATAAGTTGGAAACGTCTGAGGAGCAGAAGCTTATTTATAAATTGGCACGTTCTAGGATCAAAGCGGCACAGGATATATCCAAGTGCCGCTGTGTAAAAGATCCTAATGGTAACCTGCTATGCGAGGACCTCGCGGTGAAGGAGAGGTGGCGCTCTTATTTCCACGAGCTGCTCAATAAGCAGTATAAAGAGGTGCAGCCACCGGAACTCCCTCCGAATCTAGGACTTGTGCCACTGATTACGCCTGAGGAGGTGCGCAAGGCTCTTCGCTGCATGAAGAATCGGAAAGCTGTCGGCGCCGATGGAGTCCCCATCGAAGTATGGAAGGCTATGGGTTCTTGTGGTGTGGGCATCTTAACCAACCTTTTTAACCGCATACTCGAGACCGGCAGAATCCCCGCCCAATGGAGACTGAGTGTTATCACTCCAGTGTTCAGGGGAAAGGATCTGTGCAGGAGTGTGGAAGTTATCGTGGTATAAAGGTCATGTCCCACACCATGAAGCTCTACGAGCGTATAGTTGACTCTCGGATCCGGCAGGAGTGCACTGTCTCGGAGGGCCAGTATGGTTTCCGCCCCGGTCATGGTATCAAGGACCCTGTTTTTGCCCTAAGGATCGTTATGGAGAAATACAGGACGAAGAATACGCCTCTGCATTTTCTGTTCCTGGACTTGCAGAAGGCCTTCGACTGTGTTGCTCGCGTGATGATCTGGTGGGCGCTGCGGTCCAAAGGGGTACCAGAAACTTATATTGAAACCATCAGGGACATGTACCGAAATTCCAATTCAGTAGTGCGAACTGCTGTTGGTGACACTAAATCTTTCCCCATTACAGTCGGAGTCCACCAAGGATCCGTCTTAAGTCCGTTTCTGTTTAGCGTAATACTGGACGCACTGTCCGTAGTCATCCGAGACGCACCCGAGCAGCCCCCGTGGATGCTCATGTATACTGATGATATTGCGCTAGCGGACTTGGATAAGGGACGGCTTGGAAGGCGTGTAAATGCGTGGAAAGAGTCACTTGAGAACGGCGGTTTGCAACTCAACGTAGCGAAGACCGAATACTTGGCTAACAATACCACAGATCCCACACCTGTCTGCGTAGACGGTCACATGGTCGAGCAGACAGACAAGTTTAAGTACTTGGGATCTGTGCTTCACGAGTCCGGCGACATCGATTGTGACGTCAAGTCCCGCATTTCGGCAGCTTGGGCCAAGTGGCGAGAGGTAACTGGTGTCATCTATGACCCGAAAATGCCGGTTAAACTGAAGGGACAGGTCTATAAAACGATCATTAGACCTGTCCTTTTGTATGGTAGTGAGGCGTGGCCGTTGCTTGAGCGACATAAGCAGGAGCTGCGTGTCACGGAGATGAAGATGCTGCGCTGGATGTGTGGAGTGACGCGAAAAGACCGCGTCAGAAACTTCCGCATCAGGGGCAGCCTTCATGTCCGAGACATTGCAGACAAACTGCAAGAATGCCGCTTACGGTGGTACGGCCACGTTCTACGAAAACCAGCTAGTTACGTGGGAAACAAATGTCTTGCTATGGCGCCTCCGCCCGGCCGTGGCAGATTGGGAAGACCCAAGAAGTGCTGGCTTGACGTCGTAAGATCGGATATGCGTGCAAATGGCCTCACTATGCGGGATGCCGAAGATCGTGCGAAGTGGAGACGTAAAATTAGGAAAGCGGACCCCGGGCTCTCTCGAGAGATACAACCGGGAACAACGCTCGGATGATGATGATGATATTTTTATAAAACAAAAAAAAACAGTTAGAAACTTACATCAAATTCATTTCCAGTAGATTCCCATTCTTTTCTCGATTTCGATGTCAAGAGATTTGACTTCAGTACTTTTATTGTATACTCCATTTGACTCACTTCTCTTTCTAAAAATATAAATGTACAATGTTGACAATAATTTTATTATCAATTTATGTATAGCTGGTGTCCTGGAGTTAACACATAAGTTTCAATTTAACCTTATTGGTAGGGAACCTTAAAAATAGATGTATTTCATGCCTTGAAAATTATCTGCTGACCGACCTTTAATTTTATTATGAAAATAAAGATGTAAAAGAAGTTAATTGTAATAATTATGGACAACAAACCTCTATCTGCACTGGTCACTGCACCAAGTATCTCTCTACTATTCAATTTCTGCATAGCATTAGCAAACTCCGCGGCCGCTTCTAAATCTTGAAAGTATAATTCACTGTCCACTTTAGACTCTTCTTCCGTATCTTCATCATCTTCTATCTTCTTCTTTTCCCGGGTCTCAGGTCCAACAAGCTCACAGACAGTCAACGAAAGACACAGGCACACGATAAATACGTCGAATCTCAACATTTTGAAGTAATTATACCATCGAACGAAAACATACACTTACGTGTCCCTAAACTTTAATTCAATTTCTATACCGGCGAATTTTGTTATAGTACACCGATAGTTTAGGGACACGTGGAAGTTTACAAATAGATGTCGTTTTTTTAAATAATTGTATAGTTTATTAATTATATTAAATTTAAATTTCAAGTGTTACTACGAGAAAACCCAAAGCAGCAGCTGATATTTTTGGACAATCGGATTTTGTTTGACGTTGACATTCAACTTGGCATTCATGTCAATGTGGCATGTGGCCGGATTTTGATCGCACAAAGCCCTTTGAAAAGGTTTTTTTTAATGTCAAACACGTGCAATCTGCCAATGTCAAATATATTTGTTTTTGCGAATTGCGAATTTTTGGAAAGCCAGATTCTTGCCGGGTGTTAGAGGATAAACACGTGTGCTAAGAGTGTTCGTGAGATTTTTTCGTGATTTTTGCAGTTTTACCTGTGCAGTGTTATTTTTTTAGATACTGATCACCACACTAACAAATATTTGAGCTTAGGTAAGTGCCAGAATGGACGAGGCAGGGGAGGCTCATAGTGAGCCTCCCGAGGCAGAAATGGTGCAATCACCTGACATCATTGATGCCTCAGCCCAGCCTGAGGCCTCACCTGAAATCCAACTGGAAAATAGACAAGCCAATAAGAGGCGAATGCAGGAAAGCAAGTCACAAGACTCTGTTAAAAAAACAATAATAGATCCAGAGGAAAGTGCAGCTTCAATACAAACTGTCTACTCCCATCCAAGCCTAGTTGTCGGCACCCCGAACCTTTACAGTACAGATGATAAAGGACCTTTTATTGTTATTGTTTCTAAAACCGAGTCCCAACCCGATTCAGGCTCTTATGTCAAGCCCATTAAATTTGGTCAACTTTTGTCTAGGTATAATGTAAAAAATATACACCCGGATGGTATTAAAAAAATTGGTAGAAATAAACTATCCGTAACTTTTAAATTTCCAGAAGATGCCAACAAATTTCTATCCAATCCACTTTTAAAAGAACACCAATATGGGGCTCATATACCTACCTACAATGTTACTAGGATGGGCGTAGTGCGTAACGTTCCCACTGACCTATCGATGTCTGAGTTTGTAGAGTCATTAGTTATCCCAACCTCTACCTTTGTCCTGAAAGCCAGGAGATTTAACAGGAAGTGTATTCAAGACGGAAAAGTCAATTGGATCCCGACTCAATCAGTAGTAATTACTTTTCATGGTCAAATCCTTCCATCACATGTGTATTCATTTCACACCTCTCTCCCAGTGGAGGTTTATTACTACCCCACCGTTCAGTGCCTTAATTGCTGCAAATACGGGCATATAAAAACTCAGTGCCGCTCAAAACCAACATGTTTCAAATGTTCCCAGGATCATTCAGGAGACCATTGCACTGTTGAAATTGATCAAGCCTCCTGTATTCACTGCTCTGGTTCCCACTACGCTAATAATAAAATATGTCCTGAATATCAAAGACAAAATGATATTAAGGCTGTGATGGCTAAGGAAGGTATTTCCTATTTTGATGCTTCAATGCGCTTTCCCACTGTGTCCAAATCTTTCTCGGAGGTGTTATCTCAAAACCCTCCCTTCTCCTATACTCAGTCAGCTCAAATATCCCAAAAGTCCCAGTCCACCTCTCAATCTTACCGTAAAACAATTACTTTAAACCAACGTCCACGTCCTGCCCTTGGAAAGTCGTATGATAGGTTTGCTCACAACAATATTATTTCAACCCCTTCTTCCTCTCAGCCTAATGGCTGTGCCACACAACATAACCCCTGTTTTAATACCCACACTTTCCAGTCTCAGGATTCACTACAATTTCTAATATCCCTTCTCTTATCTATTATCACCCAAAATAACATTAGCTTACCGTCCGACGTTGCCCATAAACTTTCACAATATACAAAAGACTTTAACAATGGATCACATTCCTATCCTTCAATGGAACAGTCGTAGTCTCAGGCCTAAAAAACCTGAGCTAATACATCTAATTAATAAATGTAAACCTGTAATTATCGCCATATCGGAGACATGGTTTAACCCTGGTGCACCTTTCAGGGTCACAGGGTACTCATGTCTCCGAGATGATCGATCAGACAGCCATGCTGGCTGTGCATTATTTATTCGTCGTAATGTCTCTTTTTCCCAAATTTCTTTACCTGCTCTCCCTTTTGGATTAAATGCGGTTGCTGTTAGAGCTTTCAATATTTCTTTTGTTTCCATATATATTCCTCATACTAACCTTAATCTCATCCCTATTTTTTCACAAATAATATCTTCTATCCCGTCCCCGTTCATAATTTTAGGTGACTTTAATTCCCACAACCCATCTTGGGGTTCGGGCCGTCATGACACCTTCTCAGATAAATTACTAGAAATTTTTGATGATTTTAACATTTGTGTATTAAACAATGGAGCCCCTACACATAGGGTCTTTCCCAATCAGGACCCAAGAAGTGTTACAGATCTCTCTCTGTGCTCTGCATCCATGAGCTCACAACTTTCATGGGAAATCCTCTCTCAAACCTATAGCAGTGATCATTTCCCCATAATTCTTCGGTTACAGACTAGGGCATCACCTTCCTCTAATTATTCGTCCCTACTTAAACACAGGCTCTCGGGAGCCAATTGGCCTGCTTATTCTTCTACCCTAGATAGCAAAATTAATTCCCTACCAATTCCCAATGAAACCGATTGTTTGAGTTCCTATTCATTATTTGTTGAAGCCTTAAACGCATCTGCCGATGCTCACATTCCCCCTAAAAGACCACCAAAATTCTTTGTCTCCACACCTTGGTGGGATTCTGAATGCTCCGAGGCCATCAGAAAGAGGAAAGAGGCCGAACTTGAATATAACCTTAGTATGACCACCACAAACTTTATTCAATACAAACGGTGTGCTGCTAAGGTTAAAAGAATGTTATCAACCAAAAAAAAACTAGGATGGAAACGTTTCTGCGAGAGCTTATCCCCCCGAACTCCCGCTAAGATCGTGTGGAAACAAATTAAACGTTTTAGAGGAGCCTGCTCTAACAATAATATGTCCTCAAACGATTTGGAGTCATGGATCGACCCCTTCTTAGACAAACTTGCGCCTCCTTGGGTGCCTACTGAGGACTCCCTCCCCCTCCCAAGTTACTTTCTACCTTCATCCAGCTTAATAGATTCCCCTTTTTCGCTCAATGAACTCCAGACTGCTCTTGACGGTGTGAGAGATTCTTCCCCTGGGATGGATGGTATCCCATATTCTTTTATAACCAAATCTCCAGACAATTGTAAAATACACCTTCTAAAATTAATTAATAATTTCTTCGATTTCGGTCTTATCCCAGAATCCTGGAAAACCCAGGTAATTATTCCTATCCCCAAACCTGGAGTCGATCCGTCCTCCCCTAACAGTCGCAGACCTATAGCTCTATCATCTGTCCTAGCCAAAATTACGGAACACCTAATCAAACAGAGAATGGAATGGCTGGTGGAGAGCCAGAACATGCTTGCAGTTTCACAATTCGGTTTCAGAAAGGGAATGAGTACTGTTGATAGTCTTGGCATCTTATCTACGGATATACGGTTGGCAATGCGTAAGAAACAATATTTAATAGCGGTATTCCTGGACATAGAGTCCGCCTATGACAACGTCCAACTCCAAATTCTCAGGAACAAACTGGTTCAGCTGAGCATTCCGTGGAAGATGGTACGTTTTTGCATGAACATGCTTACAGAAAGGTCCATTATTTTCAAAGACCAAACCAGTGTGGACATGGGAGGGGGAGTAGCATCTGCTTCCCGCCCTCTTAGGTCTATCTGGAAGGGCTTACCCCAGGGATCTGTCTTAAGTCCCTTGTTGTACAGCATTTACACAGCAGAATTGGATAAATCAATTGCTCCCCCAGCTGAAATTCTCCAATATGCTGATGATCTGGCTATTTACGTATCCGCAGATTCTGATGTTCAAGCTACCTCCCAACTCAACATTAATTTAAATAGTTTAAATTCTTGGCTAGCAGCTCATGGACTATCCTTGTCAGTATCTAAGTGCAGAGCTGTGGTATTCACTCGTAGAAGGGTGATCCCAAATGTTCACTTAAATGTCAGTGGAGGAGTGATCCCTCAAGTGTCAAGGGTGAAATTTCTTGGAATCCACCTGGACTCCAGAATGTCAGGAGAAGCCCACTGTGACTATGTTGCTGGAAAATGCGAAAAAAATATAAATGTTCTGCGATCACTGGCAGGCGTATGGTGGGGATCTCACCCGTTCTGTCAAAGAATGTTATACCATGCTATAGTCCGCAGTCATTTGGATTACGGTTCATTTATTTTAGACCCTTGTAATAAGTCTGCTCTTTCCAAATTAGATAAAATCCAGTCAAAATCCCTCCGTTTAATCATAGGGGCAATGAGATCATCGCCCATCAATGCCATGCAGGTCGAATGCGTAGAACCACCTTTGGACTTGAGAAGACAGTTCCTTTGTGATCGGTTTCTTCTGAGAGTTTTACAAAATTCCCAACATCCACTACCAAAAAAAATCAAAGCATACAATGATTCTCTGGATCCTGCTAACGTCCCTCCAAGTGATAAATTACCGTGCATTCTTAAAAGTTATTTAAAATTAACTCGCCTTCCCAATCCCATTAGTCAGTTACAATTGTTCCCAATTTTTTTATTAAAGTATGAAGCCTTAACCTTCAGACCTATGGTGTTGGTTGATTTTGAAATTGAAAAAGGTTGCATAGACGGCCCTTCTGCTTTTTTAATTAAATTAAATAGTGATTTCCCCGGATGGACCACTTTATATACTGATGCTTCAAAATTATCACAAGATAGCCCAGTCGGCGCAGCTGTATGGTTCCCCTCATCCAGGATCATATTAAGTTTCAAGTGCCCCTCATTATATTCAGTATTTACAGGTGAGGCTATTGCCCTTCTAGAAGCTATTTTATTTGTCAAATCACATAACCTTAATAAAACGTTAATACTAACAGACTCTAAAAGCTGCCTACAAGCCATTTTGTCAAACCCCTTTCGTTCTAAAGGTAAATACCCAATTATTCTTGAAATTAGAAAGTCACTCTTTGAATGTCACCAACTAGGCATTGATATTGCACTCGCTTGGATCCCGGGTCATTCTGGAATACCTGGTAATGAGAATGCAGACTCTTGTGCCAAAAATGCTATTCAATGCGGGTCAACGGAACACTCTGAGGTTTACTCTCACGACTTAACCCCTACTCTGAGAGATGTTCTGCGTACTGCTTGGTCTAAAAGATGGGAACTGACTAGAAATAGGGTGGGCAAATATTATAGTGATATTCAACCAACAATCCCGATTAGACCCTGGTTTTCCCTTTTTAAAAATATAGACAAGACAACGACATCTGTAATCTGCAGGTTGAGAATTGGACACACATGTTCACCGGTCCATCTTGCCAAACTAAGGATCAGGGATAGCTCCATTTGTGAGTGTGGCTTGGATGAGGGTACAGTTAATCATATATTTTTCTCTTGCCCCAAGCAGCTGTTTTCATTTTATGACTCACTCCCCGAGGATATTCCTCGTCCTTCCTCTCTTAAAAACCTTCTTTCTCTTGTTTCTACCCGGTTTGTTTATTTTCTAGCTAGGTATATTATTACTAACAAAATAAAACTATAAATTATGAACTTATAAACTTATTCGCGTTTATATATCTATTATTACTATCTAATGTATTTTATTTGTGTTGTCTCTTTTTGTTTAGATTAAAATGATTCTGCACGAGGATCATCAAGAACCGACCAAAACATAGTTTACCGTTCATTAGCGCTAAAGTTTTTGTTACTCGAATCACTCTGACATTGGCAGAATTGCGTCTTAGTGTCAGCAATCAGCCATACAAAAGAAGTTGAAGTTGAAGTTGGAAAGCCAGTTTTTCAACGATTATTTATTGCTTTTATTACAAAAGATACGTGGAAATCGGTTTTGCACGCAAACACAATCGAGACGCTTTACTAAAACGTTCAAAACACCTGCAGAACCTCTAGTATTTATTCAGAAGAAAAAATAATTTCGTAACCAAGATGTGGCGAATACCGGCTAGAAGCGGTAGGCCTTGCGTTGGAGGGACTCGGCTGAAGTCCTCTAACAGCATACGGAGCACCTTCATAGACTATTTCGTTAAAGATCATGGCCATAAGTATGTGAAATCAAGCCCTGTCGTGCCCCTGTGTGATCCTACAGTGCCATTTGTTAATGCTGGAATGAATCAGGTAAACTTCAAGACACTAGCTGCGCATACTACTTATATACCACTTACATTTAATGTCTTACTCCTAAGTTGCAATTTTGGAGTTAAATGATTATTATCTTCTAGCAGCGCTCACGGTTTCACCTGCGTAAGTCACGATCCTGTGGGAATATCGAGATAAAAAGTAGCCAGTGTTAAACCGGATCTCCAACTATCTGCATACAAAGTTTCATCACAATTTTTTCAGTAGTTTTAGTGTGAAGGAGTAACAAGCATACTTGTTTACTTATCTACACTTTCACATTTATAATATTAGTATTATATTATAAACTAGCTGCGTCCCGCGGTTTCACCTGCCTAAATCCCGATCCCGTAGGAATATCGGGATCAAAAGTAGCCTATGTTACTCAGGGTGAATGTAGCTTTCTAATTTTTTTTTTTTTTTCGCCTTTGTTTGGGTTTGATTCACGGCAATCTGTCTTTACAACAATAAGCCCTTCGTTTGTATGTGCTTGGGTTTATGTGGTAGTTTCTGGTGAAGAGTCCATTGACTCTTCATTCTCCTGCTGATCAGACAAAAATCTGTCCATGAGTGTAGGAATGCTGTGTCTTTTCAGGCGTCGGTACTCCGTGCTCCCTGAACCACACAGCTGAGCGGCCAGTTCATTCACGTGGCTTGACAGTCTGGCTTGGTATTTTTTGCTATACATTGCAATTTCTTGGCCTACGGTGTTCATATTCAGGTCCGCGTGAATGTATTTATTGCTGATGTAATAGGGAATACCGAACATGGTTCTTAAAGTTTTGTTTTGGAACCTCTGCAGGATCTCGATATTACTATTGCTGGCCGTGCCCCACAGCTGTATACCATATGTCCAGATTGGTTTTAGGATGGATTTGTAGATGGTCATTTTGCTTGTGAACGAGAGCTGTGATTTGCAATTAACCAGCCAGTACATGTTGCGCATTATTGTGTCCAGTTGTCTGCGTTTGGTCCAAATATGTTTTTGCCATGTCAGTCTTCTGTCAAGATGCATACCCAGGTATTTGGCATCCTCTGCCTGGGGAATGTCTCTGCCATAGAGCTTAACTGGGGGACATGTGTTTTTCCTCAGTGTGTATGTAACGTGAGTAGATTTGTTCTGGTTAGCCCTAATTCTCCACCTGTTTAGCCATATCTCCACCTCCTCCAGATGCGCTTGAAGGAACGAAGAGGCTAGGTGGGGGTCTTCGTGGACTGACAGGAGAGCAGTGTCATCAGCGTAAGTTGCTGTTGTAGTCTGGGCATCAGTTGGTAAGTCCGCAGTAAATATCACATATAGTACTGGCCCCAAGATACTTCCCTGTGGCACTCCTGAGAGTATTTCAACTATTTGTGAAGTTTCGTCATTTACTTTCACCTCAAAGCATCTGTTGCTGAGATATGATGAGAGAATCCCATAGAATGAGTGTGGTAGAAGCTTTTTCAGTTTATAGAGTAGTCCCTCATGCCACACTTTGTCAAAAGCCTGTCCTATATCAAGGAAAACAGCTGAGCAGTATTGTTTGTTTTCAAGTGTCTGGCTAATTGTTTGCACCAAACGGTGCACTTGTTCAACTGTTCCATGTTGCCCACGGAAACCGAATTGATGCGATGGAGTTATATCCTGCAGGTGTGTTTTCATCCTATTTAATATCAATTTCTCCAGCAGTTTTCCCAAAACCGATAGTAGGCTAATAGGTCTGTAAGAACTAACTTCTTGTGGTGGCTTCCCTGGCTTGAGTATCATAATAACTTGGGCTATTTTCCATTGGGAAGGATAGAAACCGGATCTGAGGCATGCGTTGAAAATGTTGGCAAGAAGGACCACTCCTTTTACAGGAAGTTGTTTTAGAAGGGTAGCGTCTATCATGTCGTATCCTGGTGTTTTTTTCTCTTTTAGACCTCTTATTTCCCTTCTAATCTCTGCCGGAGAGGTACTGCTTAATGGTAAGCACATTTGCATCGGCGACCCCAAGGACGCAGAAACATCCATGTCGTGTTCATGGCTTTCACTAGGATGTGGTTTGAAGACCAGTTTTAGATGTTCTGCGTGAAAATATTGAAAACATAAAAAAGGAACTTGTAGCTTTAGGACATGATGTCAGACAAATTGTAAATATCTCACATAAGACAACCAAAGAGCCCTTGCCGTTGTTTTTTATCGATTTAGAACCTAAACATAACAACAAAGATATTTTTAAAGTTACTAAGATAAATCATTACATGAAAGTCTCCTTTGAGGCCCCCTATAAAACCAAAGAGATACTGCAGTGTAAACGATGCCAAAGATTCGGCCACTCAAAAAATCAGTGTTTCCGACCTTTCCGATGCGTAAAGTGCGGCGAAGAACACCCCACGGCAACATGTGCGAAAAGACCTGACACAGAAGCAACGTGTGCTAACTGCCAAGAAAAACACCCAGCAAGCTATAAAGGTTGCAAAAAATACAAAGAATACAGAGAACTTATATTCAAAATTAAACCATCCAAGAAACCAACACAACTCAACATACCAACACAACCTAACAAATCAACACAAGCCAACAAATCTACACAGAACATTCCACGACCCAATGAAAAAGACCGAAGTCTACCACCTCTGAGAAAACCAGATACTAAGCTAGACACGTATGCGTCGATTACTAAGACCAACCTTCTGACTAATCCACCTGACATCCAAACAAACTTTAAAGACCCTAATAACTTAGTAGATCTACTAGACAACATGTTTACTAAATTACAAACTTTCATGACTAACATGATAGACAACATGATGGATCGCATAATCCAGCTGATCACCCACATTATTCCAAAATGCCCGTAAGACTTAGAGCTGTTCTCTGGAATGCCAATGGACTTAACACGCAGGGACGTAAACAAGAACTAGAAGCTTTTCTATGGGAAGAGAATATCGACATTGCCATGATAACTGAAACTCGATTCACCCCAAAGAGCTTCCTACACATCAAGAGTTACAATGTGTACCTTACAAACCATCCTTCTGGTAATAGCCATGGGGGTACAGCTTTAATTATAAAAGAAAATATCAAGCATTACCAGATGGAGGAATATTGTACTGAAAAAATCCAGGCAACTTCTGTCAAAGTCCAAGATAACAAGACTGAAACCACTTTCTCAGCGGTATATTGCCCTCCGGAAAAAAAGAAACAATACACGAAAAAAGCTGATTTCATAGACTTTTTCTTAACTCTGGGAAATAGATTTATATGCGGTGGAGACTGGAACTCCAAAAATATATCATGGGGCTCACGCACGACTACGCCACGTGGAAGACAGCTACATCAAGCTACTGGTGAGCTTAACTTGTGTTGGATGTCACATGGAAAACCCACACATTGGCCTGTAGATAAAACGAAAAAGCCGGATCTCTTGGACTTCTACATCATAAAAAACCTCTCAACAGGCTACATGACAGTAGAGGAGTGTGTTGACTTATCGTCTGACCACACACCTGTTCTCCTAAACCTGGATACAAAAATTCCGACAAAAGAGGTACCATTGAAATTGTACAATCGTAAAACTGACTGGGATAAGTTTAAAAACATTATCACTGATCAATTGGATCTCAAAATAAACCTCAAATGCATTGAAAAGATTGAACAGGCTATTGAAGACCTAAATAAACTAATCCATCACGCAGCTGCAGTAGCTACACCTCTTACTAGAAGTAAACCTGGAGGACAAATGTGCAACACAAAAGAGATAAAGGATATGGTCAGGGAGCGACGTAGATTAAGGAGGGTTTGGCATCAAACAGGTTACCCTTCAGACAAAACCGCTTTCAATAAAGCATCCAAAAATCTGAAAGATAAGCTCAATGAGATTGCAAATGAAAATCTCCAAAAACGTCTAGCCGATCTAACCCCTTACAAAGACTCCAACTACTCCCTTTGGAAGGTCACAAAGAATATAAAACGACCTAAAAAACAAATACCTCCAATCAAAACTCAGGCAGGCAGTTGGGCTAGGTCGGATGCGGAAAAAGCTTCAGCTTTCTAATGGTGAAAGAATTTTTGAAATCGGTCCAGTAGGTTTGAATTTATTCATAACAAACACACAGATGCACACACACCCAAAAATACAAATCTTTCCTCCTAATAATATTAGTATAGATGTGCAAGTTTGCATGCAAGGAGACTGACTATCTAACAATCTAAAAACTAATGTTTTACAAGCAATAAACACAAATTAATTAATAATTTTGACAGACAATAACAATTTACAATTTTTAGCTTATATGGTTGTCTCATAACTTGATTTTTAATGATTTATGCTAACCTACTACAAATATTTCCGAGGAAAACTACAGCTTCAAATGTTCAATACTAGCAGCAGGGCTCGAACTCGCATCTCTAAATAAATAAAATAAAATGTATTTACAGCAAACAAACCATATAACGGTATTAACAGTTAAAACTTCGGATCTAATTAACTGAGGTATTGTTAGCCGAATGAGGGTAACAAAATGATTTATCGGCGGCACCCACACTAGATAAAATCTGTATTGTGGATGACTCTGAGTCTGTACATGGTTGTTTTCACTACAAATGTTATTAAAAACCAGGGTATTTACCATCTTGGCTGTGTAGCCCCGGCATAGAATAGGGTTACCCCATCTCATCCCGTGGGTGTCGTAAAGGCGACTAAGGGATCTGAGGGAGATTAGCAAACCTTAAGTACTCGGCTTGATCCCTAAGAGGGTTGGTGTCAGGCAGGCGGCCGGCCGTAAAAACATTGCCAAATCTAATTGCAGCAGGTATGGTCAATGATGATGGATGACTTACCGACTGCGCCGACCCCAAATAAAAAAAATCATTTGGGGTTTAGCGGACCCCGGGCTCCCGAGAGGGGATGCAACCGGGAACATCGCTCAGCTGAGAAGAAGAAGAAGGGTATTTACCATCTTTCAATTCGTTTTTTTAAGAAGCTTGATATTTCGCCACTCAATAAATACCCCGTTATTTAATAATATTTGTAGGCAACAACAATATCATATCTTCTTTCTAATTTCAGTTTAAGCCTATATTTCTGGGTCAAGTGGACCCTCCCTGCCTTCGAGCAGTGAACTCACAGAAGTGCATCAGAGTCGGAGGCAAGCACAATGACCTGGACGTAGTAGGGACTGATGGAACCCATCATACGTTCTTCGAGATGCTTGGAAATTGGTCTTTTGGTGATTATTATAAGGTAAGTGAACAGAAAATTAATTATTACTTAAGACTATTGTCTACTAATTGTCATAGCATTTCAATGAATGACTATTGTCTGAACATAAAACAGTAATTTGGAAATATGTTTGTAATTTATCTTAAACTTAAGAGTCATTATGGTCATGAATAAAAAATGAAAGGATAAATTTCCAAAATGCAATGCTCTTGATGGCCATCTGCAACAAAGACATTAAAATTAATAAATATACTACACTAAAATCGTGACCGTGCCTTATCCTCTCCACGCCTGCGTTGCGCGAGTCTCGTGCCTGCGCCGCCCCTTCACGCCTTTTCTATATAATTTTGGCCTAAGGCGCTAGTTTCGAGTACCAGTAGTTGCGGGTTCGAATCCCGCAGTGTACGAATTAATGGAAGCATTTGTTTAAACACAATAGTGTTTGTTAGTTAGAAAAACGTTGAATTTTCAAATAAAACAATTTCAGTGAATTTATATTGTTTAATAATAAATCTGCCTGTGAACTGGAAAGTCCTTGAAATGTCAGGTAACAAAAACAAAATAAAAAAAATAGAGATTGTTAATCTGTTATTATAATATTGTAAATATTATCTCACAGTTCTGAAAACAACTGTTTGGTATTTTGAATACTACTATTATTATAAAGGTGAAACTCCTATAGCCTTATTAGAGCGGTGTTGGTCTAGTGGTAGATACCCCGGCTTTCATTCTGAGAGTCGTGGGTTTGAATCCAGACCGACCGCGAACCAATGTCTTTTTCTTTAAGAAAAAGGTATGTGCGCTAATAACATCGCTCTTACGGTGAAGGAAAAACATCGTGAGGAAACCAACATGTCCTAGGACTCACCACGGTCCGAAGACATGGGATATTCAGTGTTTTCTATGTATCATATTATGTATATGTTTACAAAAAAAACAAGTATAATATGTAGTATATCCGTTGTCTAGTACCCATAGTACAAGCCTAGTGCTTAGTTTGGGGCTAGATTGCGCTGTGTGTAACGTCGTGCAATATTTATTTATAATAAACGTGGAGTAGGGTCGGAGAAGGAATAACATGCTTTGTCTTTAACCGTGACAAGAGCTTTCAAAGTTGACAGACAGAACAAAACGTAGTAAACCTCCTCCAACATTATTCCACTTTTATTAATAAGGCTATTAATGTTTGTTGCTCTTTCAAGCTGAATTACTGAACCAATTTCGATATAACTCAGTACCTACCTACCTAGGTAGGTACCTACAAAGGTAGGTATGTACTGAGGTAGGTATGTATAGGTGCACAAAGTGCAATAAAATGTAAAGGGATGATGATGATGAGGTGTGAGTGTGCACACTTACATCTACAATGTAGATGTAAGTGTGCACACTGTATTATTCTGATTTTCCTTAGACTTACGCGGGTGAAACTGCTCAATGCAGCTATTTTGTATATAAAATTAGTAGATATTTTTGTTATTTTTAGAAAGAAGCTTGTCGAATGGCATGGGACTTACTACTGGGTCCATACAGACTGAAACCTGAGAATCTGGTGGTGACTTACTTTGAAGGAGACGTCGTTCTGAATGTACTAGAAGACAGGGAGTGTCGAGATGTTTGGAGAGAAATTGGGTGAGGAACCAAGCAGTGTTTAGCTTGTGTTTGCGTTTACATTTGTGTCTTATTATTTTCTCCTAATTGTATTTTTGTTTTGTCTTTTTTTGTGGTACTTTGTGGTACAGTGTTTCGTCTATTTTATCCTATTTTAGTTATTATTGGAAATGTGAAAGTTTGTAATTATGTATGTGCCTTTATTACTCTTTCACGCAAAAAATACAGAACCAATTGTGACTAAACTTCGGAGTCAGATGGGAACCTGAAATAACACAGGCTTCTTTTTAACGCGATATTCTCGCGGGAACGGCACTTACGGGGGTGAAAACGCGAGGCGCAGCATGTATTTTTTTTGTAATATACGTGGCCTTGAGGAGACCCCAAGCCCCAAGCCCAAAAAATCTATTCATTTATTTAAATTTGTTTGTTTTCTTTTCCAGAGTTCCCGCCAGCCAACTGCGCGGTCTGGGTTCTAAAGACAACTTCTGGGAAATGGGCCAGACTGGGCCCTGTGGCCCCTGCACTGAGATACACTACGTCAACCCAGACGGAACTCTTACTGAGTTATGGAATATTGTATTTATACAATTTAATAGGTTAGTCTAGATCAAGTTTTGGGTTCTTTCCATAGATTCTATTATCCCTACTAATTAATACTACTAATAATTATAGATGTAGACGAAAATAACTCTATCTGCCTGTCTGTTAAGTTTTCAATGAATTTTGATCATAGGGATAGATGGGACATCGGAAAAGCTAGATCCAAACTTATATTAAAAATCTGAAAGTGTGTATATTTTTTTGTTTGTTGATTGCCCTTTTACGGCCAAACGGTTCGACCGGTTTGGTTAAAAACTTGCATAGGGATAGTTTACAAGTGATGGAGAGCTAGCTGTGTAGGCCCGGCATAGAATAGAGTTACCCCATCTCATCCCGTGGGTGTCGTAAAAGGCGACTAAGGGATCTGAGGGAGTTCTCCCCGCCGCGGTGGCGGATAAACTGCTTGATCCCTAAGAGGGTTGGTGTCAGGCAGGCGGCCGGCCGTAAAAATATTGCCAAATCTAATTGCAGAAGGTATTCTCAATGATGACTTACCGACTGCGCCGACCCCAAATAAAAAAAAACAATTTGGGGTTTAGCGGACCCCGGGCTCCGAGAGGGATGCAACCGGGGTCCGCCGCAACATCGCTCGGATGAGAAGTTTAAGTGACGGAGAATAACATAGGATACTTTTGATCCCGATAACCCCGCGGGATCAAGACTTACACGGGTGACAACGCGGGGCGCACCTACTGTAATATATTTAAAAAGCTGACAAGCTATTTTTTATTTATTCCAGGCAATCAGACGGTAAAATCCATCCATTGAGCCAGCAATATGTAGACACGGGGATGGGGCTCGAGAGAATGGCGGCCTTACTGCAGGGCGTTCCTTCCAACTATGACACAGATCTGTTTCTACCGATCATTAGGGCTATTGAGGAAGTAAGCAAGCAATTTACTACTTTTCATTTTCTTTTTAGGGTTCCGTACCAAAAGGGTAAAAACGAAACCCTATTACTGAGACTCCGCTGTCTGTCTGTCTGTCCATCCATCCGTCTGTCACTAGGCTGTATCTCATGAACCGTGATAGCTAGATGGTTGAAACTTTCACAGATTATGTATTTCTGTAGCCGCTATAATAACAAACAACAACCTAAGCATGACGTTTTGCACTGTGATTAGGATTTCAGTTAAAATGGCCAATTTATATTATTGAAAATCTTAATAATCTGATTTATTTTTGAAAATAGTGAAGTGGCTAATTTTTAAATAATATAAATTTTTTCCTAAAATCGTGAAATCGATCAGGCTACAGGGTCCCAAAATGTGACAAAAACACGTTAAAATGTTTTAGAACAGTAATGGCGTGCCTAAATACGAGGGTAGATATGAAAAAGACGCCATATTGGATTGCATGTACCGGAGACTGGCGGACCACGCGAGGATGATCAGTGTCTGCTTGGCCGATGGGGTCTTCCCGGCTGCCAGGTATAATACTAAAATAGTATAGTTTTCACTCTGCACACACCGGCTCGTATAACTTGTCAGCAGAGTATTTCGCTCTTTCTTCTACATATTGCTATTGATGAGCTTTATCGATATTGCAAAATTCTCAAGATAGCGGGGCCAACTCTCTAATATTTAAACTTTATAATGACAGATTTAGTACCAAATTGGTACTATTTGGTAACTCAGTTAAAAAAAATTGTACCTCTTTAGTTTAAAAGATATTCAAGAAAAACCCTGACCCCGCCTTGTTGACGTCAAGTCTAATAAATTCTCACCATTCTAGCCTTATTATGACCATAGTACTTACTAATTATTTTGGCTTATCAAATATTATGGGGCAAGATGACGTCCTACTTTAATGTATTTATTTATTATTTCAGTCTAAATCTCAAACAGTTAATGCGGAAATCATTAAGAATATCGCACGATGTTTTCAATAACCCAGAGCTACTGTCTTCTCTCTACTCGTCAGTGGCTTCAACCCTTGGATCCACCTACCCAGAACTGTTAGCTAAGGTACGTATCTTTGACAGGTACAGTAAGGATTCAGAAGTGGACACCAATGTCTTTTTCATCCCATCTATTCGAAAAGTGTCGCTTTGGTCCTCTATAAGTGCGACCAAAGTAGCTCTTTTCTGTTAAGATAAACAGCCGGGAGCAAAGTAAAACAGCCGGGAGCAAAATAAAACAGCCGGGAGCAAAGTAAATTTGAATTTGGAACATATGTATCATTCATAGAAATCAAACGTAAATTATATGAATTACTGGCTTACCACGGGGCTAGATGGCGCTGTGTGTTGTTCACAGAATTTATTTATTTTATTAGTTTCATTAGTGTCATTAGTTTCAGTTTCATTAGTGTCATTAGTTTCATTTGCTTCATTAGTTACATTTGTTTCATTAGTTTCATCAGGTTCATTAGTTTCATTAATTTCATTAGTTTCATTAGTTTCATTGGTTTCGTTTGTTTCGTTTGGTTTATTAGTTTCGTTAGTTTAGCTAGTTTTGTTAGTTTCGTTAGTTTCGTTAGTTTCATTAGTTTCGTTAGTTTCGTTAGTTTCATTAGTTTCATTAGTTTCATGAGTTTCATGAGTTTCATTAGTTCATTAGTTTCATTCGTTTCTTTAGTTTCATTAGTTTCATTTGTTTCATTTGTTTCATGAGTTTCATTAGTTTCATTAGTTTCATTAGTTTCATTAGTTTCATTAGTTTCATTAGGATCATTAGTTTCATTAGTTTTATGAGTTTCATTAGTTTCATTAGTTTCATTAGTTTTATGAGTTTAATTAGTTTCATTAGTTCATTAGTTTCGTTAGTTTCGTTAGTTTCGTTTGTTCCGTTAGATTCGTTAGTTTCATTAGTTTCATTAGTTTCATGAGTTTCATGAGTTTCATTAGTTCATTAGTTTCATTCGTTTCTTTAGTTTCATTAGTTTCATTTGTTTCATTTGTTTCATAAGTTTCATTAGTTTCATTAGTTTCATTAGTTTCATTAGTTTCATTAGTTTCATTAGTTTCATTAGTTGCATTAGTTTCATTAGTTTCATTAGGATCATTAGTTTCATTAGTTTTATGAGTTTCATTAGTTTCATTAGTTTTATGAGTTTAATTAGTTTCATTAGTTCATTAGTTTCGTTAGTTTCGTTAGTTTCGTTAGTTCCGTTAGTTTCGTTAGTTTCGTTAGTTTGGTTAGTTTCATTTGTTTTATTTATTTTGATTATTTTTTTAGTATTTATATGAAATTTTCACAGATGATGTATTTCTGTAGCCGCTATAACAACCAACAAATATTTATAGAGGGCTTCTGTATAATAAACGTGATATTAAAATTTTATACCCAACATTTTTGTTTAAGTAAATAGGTATATTCACGAATTACGTAACACCATATCTTATTTATTTTCTCATAGAAGGGGATGAAAAGTAGAGTATATGACTCGAGAGCAAATTATTTTTGCCTCGGGCGATGTATACTTTGAATCCCTCGCTGCGCTCAGAATTCTACGTTAGAATCCCTCGCTACGCTCGGGATTCTATTCTAGAATTCCTCGCTTTGCTCGTGATTCAAAGTAACGCCCTCGCCGTAAAAATACTATTTTGCTCCCTTGTTATACAATCTACTATTTCATCCCATCTATTCGAAAAGTGTCGCTTTGGTCCTCTATAAGTGCGACCAAAGTAGCTCTTTTCTGTTAAGAGATAAACAGGCGGGAGCAAAGTAAAACAGCCGGGAGCAAAATAAAATAGGCGGGAGCAAAATAAAATAGGCGGGAGCAAAGTAAATTTGAATTTGGAACATTATGTATCATAGAAATCAAACGTTAATTATATGAATTACTGGCAGATATGTGTTGAGTCACCGTAACACAAACTTAGTCGCTTACCACGGGGCTAGATGGCGCTGTGTGTTGTTCACAGAATTTATTTATTTTATTAGTTTCATTAGTGTCATTAGTTTCAGTTTCATTAGTCTCATTAGTTTCATTTGCTTCATTAGTTTCATTTGTTTCATTAGTTTCATTAGGTTCATTAGTTTCATTAGTTTCATTAGTTTCATTAGGTTCATTTGTTTCATTAGTTTCGTTTGTTTCGTTTGTTTCGTTAGTTTCATTAGTTTCATTTGTTTCATTAGGATAATTAGTTTCATTAGTTTCATGAGTTTCATTTGTTTCATTAGTTCATTAGTTTCATTTGTTTCATTATTTTCATTAGTTTCATGAGTTTCATTAGTTTCGTTAGTTTCGTTAGTTGCGTTAGTTTCATTAGTTTCATTTGTTTTATTTATTTTGCTTATTTTTTTAGTATTTATATGAAATTTTCACAGATGTATTTCTGTAGCCGCTATAACAACCAACAAATATTTATAGAGGGCTTCTGTATAATAAACGTGATATTAAAATTTTATACCCAACATTTTTGTTTAAGTAAATAGGTATATTCACGAATTACGTAACACCATATCTTATTTATTTTCTCATAGAAAGGGGATGAAAAGTAGAGTATATGAATGACTCGAGAGCAAATTATTTTTGCCTCGGGCGATGTATACTTTGAATCCCTCGCTGCGCTCAGAATTCTACGTTAGAATCCCTCGCCACGCTCGGGATTCTATTCTAGAATTCCTCGCTTTGCTCGTGATTCAAAGTAACGCCCTCGCCGTAAAAATACTATTTTGCTCCCTTGTTATACAATCTACTATTTTAACCCTCGACGGAAAAAGAGGGGTGTTATAAGTTTGACGTGTCTGTCTGTCTGTCTGTGTGTGTGTGTGTATCTGTCTGTGGCATCGTAGCTCACGAACAGATGAACCGATTTCAATGTAGTTTTTTTTGTTTATAGATGACTTTTGCGCGAGTGTTCTTAGCTATGTTTGAATAAAATCGGCTCAGCCGTTCATAATATATGTAGGTTGAAGCTCGGAAATAAAAACCGAATATTTTCATATACCCGAGTGGTGTATCAAATGAAAGGGCGTAACTTTTGTAACAACAATATGCATGTTTAATCAAAATCGGCTCAGCCGTTCAAAGTATATGTAGGGTCAAACTCGGAAATAAAATCCGAATACTTTCAAATATGCTCGAGTGGGGTATCAAATGAAAGGGCGTAACTTTTGCGACAACAATATGCATATTTTATACTAGTTCTTACAAAAAGTGTAAAATAAAAAAATAAAAAAAATTTAAAAAACGAAGCCGAAAACAAATTTCATGACTCTGAGTAGGTGGTTCCTTACGTTCCTGCGTCGGTTCGTCGCGGTCGGCACGGTTAGGTTACCAACACAACAACCAACAACTTCTGTGACACATTCCCGCGTCCCCCGACGCGGGAACGTAAGGTACCACATACCTACTCAGAGACATGAAATTTGTTTTCGGCTTATTAAATACCTGCCTTATTATTTTTACCTTTTTAAAGTTTAGTTTTGTTTTAACTTGGTAGATTATTGAAGTCGGGGGTTTTTAAATTTTAAATTTAATTTTTGTGTATAAAATTAGTAGATCTTTTTGTTATTTATTTTATACTTCTATACTAATATTATAAAGAGATTTTTTTGTTTGTTTGTAACATTTTTTTTTTAATCATCATTTACAAAAAAGGGGGTTAAAATTAAAATCTTGGATTTCAAGGAGTCTGACGCTCGACTGATCATAGAACATGAAGGGCAGTCATACATCAAACTGAAGAGTCAAATCAAGAAGAAATGGAAGGACTTAGTGGAAAATTATCCTGAAGTCGAGGCGCTGAGTGATATGGAGCTAGCGTCCTTTGCACAAGGATATAGGGAATTTAAACAGGTAACTAGTGATTTTATACAAGGTACTTAATGTCTTTAAAATACATCCACACCGCATGCTCCACTGGAGAAGGGCAAACCATGCGTTCAAGTTTCGCAAAGGGGCAATGAATTTTGGAAGAAAAACTTATTTTTCCTAAAATATTTCCTTGAAGTGTAACACGATAAATAAAATATTCGAATTCTTACAAATTCCCGCTTATAGGTGGTCATATAATTAAGAACGGTGATATAAAGGGAATTTTTTTTCCAACTAAGATGCAAAACTAATTGTATGCATTTGTTTTTATTTCTCTCGGTATCGTAAAACATTTCCATATTACCACTGTATTCATTGATACACATGATTGGCTAAAAATCAATAGGCAAACTTTTTACACTACTTTTAAACAAAGTATTCCTTATTACTGGCTGGTCACGTAATTAAGAACGCTAAGTAGTTTATACCTTTATAACACATTTGCTCGTAAAGGGCCTCTTATTTCACCAATTTCAATATCGTAATGTATGTCATTACGTACTTGTGCGTAATCGTAAAGTAAAACGCACGAGTTTCTTTCTAATAAGGTAACACGTACGGTTTATCATGCTCCGTCTAAAACCAACGGTACTTTTTTAAATCTTAAGAAAAAAAAAGCAAAGAAAGCAAATCAAAAAGTTTTTATGTCAGAAAAGTGGTCAATATTTTATGAATAAAATTAACTTTGGGAGATAAAATATAAAAAATAAACATTTAACTCTTTAATTTAATTCATTTTGACAGTAAATTACATCTGTAACAGAAACAAAAAAAACAACATTAAAAATGCCAACTGGCAACGTAATAATCAATTTCACAAATTGTTCAAATTTTTCTAACTGCTTTAACAAGTGATTAAAGATTTATTCGTTTAAGAAAGTCCGAGTTTTATTTATTTCCTCGCAAATGTGTTATAAAACGTCGTATGACATACGTGCGCTTTGATAATTACAGCCTCTGCTTTCTTGTAGCCCTCGCCTACGGCTCGGGCTAGCAATATCGCCTCGGCTGTAATTTTCAACTTACCGCACTTATATCATAATGTACTATTATTCAATTTTAAATAGAGAACACTCAGTCGATTTGTTACTGTTTGTATAATTTTGGCGCCATTACGTGCTGTAATAGTACATTATGATATAAGTGCGGTAAGTTGAAAATTACAGCCGAGGCGATATTGCTAGCCCGAGCCGTAGGCGAGGGCTACAAGAAAGCAAAGGCTGTAATTATCAAAGCGCACGTATGTCATACGACGTTTTATAACACATTTGCGAGGAAATAAATAAAAGTCGGACTTTCTTAAACGAATAAATCTTTAATCACTTGCCAAAGTTAATTTTATTCATAAAATATTGACCACTTTTCTGACATAAAAACTTTTTGATTTGCTTTCTTTGCTTTTTTTTTCTTAAGATTTAAAAAAGTACCGTTGGTTTTAGACGGAGCATGATAAACCGTACGAGTTACCTTATTAGAAAGAAACTCGTGCGTTTTACTTTACGATTACGCACAAGTACGTAATGGCATACATTACGATATTGAAATTGGTGAAATAAGAGGCCCTTTACGAGCAAATGTGTTATAAAAGATTAAAGGTGATTGCTTCTTTAGAAAAAACAATGGGAAAAAATAAAAGTTGTGATAAATCTACAAGGGAAGTAATAATAAAACTTCGCCGGAAGAATTGGCCTTATAAAAAGATAGCCGACCATCTGCAATGTTCAAAAACGATGGTTTTCCACGCTGTAAAGCATTTTGCTACGTATCAAACTACTTCGAATGTTCCACGTGTACCTAAACAGAGAAAAACAACTCCTCGAGATGACCGAAACATCGTTCGTATGGCAAAACAAAATCCTTTTAAAGGGTCCAATGAGCTTAGAAAAGAATATTTTGGTGAAAACAACCCTTCAGCAATCTCAGCACGCACTATTCGAAGACGTTTGGTAGAAGAAAAATTGCACGGTAGGATAGCAAGAAAGGTACCCATGTTAAAACTTTGCCACAGGCAAGCCCGGCTTGCATTTGCGAGAAAGTATGAAAACTGGACTGTGCAACAGTGGAAAAATGTACTTTTTTCTGACGAGACGAAAATAAACAGAGTATGTTCTGATGGAAAACGATATGTACGACGTCCCCCGAATACAGCATTCGACCCAAAGTACACGAAAGTTACATTAAAGCACGGTGGTGGAAATGTAAAAATTTGGGGTTGCTTTTCTGGACCTGGTGTAGGACTTGTAAAGTTGATAGAAGGTAACATGGATCAGTTCCAATACAAAAATATACTGGAAGAAACAATGTTACCATACGCTGAAGACGTTCTACCGGTCATTTGGACATTCCAGCATGACAATGATCCAAAGCACACTGCACGCACCGTAAAGGAATTTCTTACAGCGCAATTAGTTTCTGTCTTAGACTGGCCTGCTAACAGTCCAGATCTAAACCCAATAGAGAATCTGTGGTTTGAAGTAAAGAAAAAGGTTTCAAATACAAAGTGTGGAAATTTAAGAGAGCTGTATGACGTTTTTTTAGAAGAATGGAACTCTATTTCTCTTGCGAAATGTCAAAAATTAATAGAGTCAATGCCTCGCCGGTGTAAAGCTGTAATTAAAAGCCGTGGATATGCTATTAACTATTAATTTTAGTTAAATATTTATTAAATTTCTTTTTATGTTTCCTGTGCTACATAATATTGTTATTTTTTAAATCTAAGTGTCATACAAAACAATTCCCGAGCAGTTAAATAAATCGTTCTTAATTATTTGTCCAGTTTCAGTACTATTTGAATGTGTTACTTTGATAAAATCAATAAAATGTGCAAAAAATAGTTAGCGATTTCATACTTTATTCTTAAGTCAGGTTGCTCTATTAATGTGACTATTATATAACATAACTAGTTGCTTCTCAGAAGGTACACATCTCTGTGTATGATACGATTTAAATAAAAAACTTCTAGAACTTCAAATCGTTCTTAATTATATGACCACAACTGTAAGTAGATACATATACCTACCTATATGATAGAATATAATATGTTCTATTATACAGGGTGGTCCAACTAGTGACGTCAATAAACATTTTTAGATTCCTCACACCTGGGGGTATCCGAAAATACCCCATGTATGTTCTGCGTTTTTTTGTAGTTTAGGAGTTATTTTCTCATTTTCTACTAAAATGCGACCACTGAGACCTATTTGGTTATACTAACTGCAATAATTTAGATAATTGGCTGATTTCTTTTCAAATGTGGAGCTGAATAATAGGGTCATGTTACCTGTTACAAAAAAAGGCGTAACACAAAACAAACTGCTACAAATAAAAAAAGTATTTCATAAAGAGAGCGTAGACAAAACGCTATAAACAATTTAAAGAGCAATTAAAAGAAAAACTCGCCTATTTTTTTTTCCAAACTAACTTCAAAAACTTCCTTACTTCATTAGCTATCTACCCTATCATTTTTATTGGTCTATCATTACAGGATCATAACAAAATTTTTATTTTAAAATTCTTTGGTCGAAAATTCTCTCACTCATCTTACTTAAACCTGAAGGGAAACTCCCGGCCTAATCGAATAACATAAAAAAACATATTTGTTATTATTTTATTAAGTACATTTATTTGTACAAATCTTAATTAAGATTTGTGCGGAAGTTTTTTTGCGGAAGACAAAAACCATCAGTAGATGGCGCTAGTGGTAAAATACATCGTGGTATCGTTGCGTTTTTATGTCAAAAATCACGTTAGTTGTATGGGAGTTCCCTTAAATATTTGCGGCTACAGCAATACATCCTCTGTAAAAATTTCAACTGTCTAGCTATCACGGTTTATGAGATACAGCCCGGTGACAGATGGTCAGACAGCGAAGTCTTCGTAATAGGGATGAGTGAGACAATTTTCGACAAAAGAATTTTTAATTAAAATTTTTGCTATGATCCTCTAATGATAGACCAATAAAAATGATAGGGTAGATAGATAGCTAATGAAGTAAGGAAGTTTTTGAAGTTAGTTTGGAAAAAAAATAATAGGCGAGTTTTTCTTTTAATTGCTCTTTAAAGTGTTTGTAGCGTTTTGTCTACGCTCTCTTTATAATTTTTTTTTTTTATTTGTAGCAGTTTGTTTTGTGTTACGCCTTTTTTTGTAACAGGTAACATGACCCTATTATTCAGCTCCACATTTGAAAAGAAATCAGCTAATTATCTAAATTATTGCAGTTAGTATAACCAAATAGGTCTCAGTGGTCGCATTTTAGTAGAAAATGAGAAAAAACCCCGGCCCAAGTGCGAAACTCGCGCACGAAGGGTTCCGTACCACTATCACAATTGGGTACGGAACCATAAAATGGTTTACAACAACTTTGATTCAAAGGAAATCTGAAACTTATAAGAAACTCTTTGGACAGTGAAGGCAGACTAGTATATTTGACAGATAGGGCAGCCATTTTGAATTCCATGACCAACTCGATTTGACTTGACCAATCAGAAGCGACCTCACATCGTACTAGAATTCCTTTGTAGTTTTTTAAACACGTTTGTTGCATGGGAGCCCCTTTTAAATAATTGTTTTTTTTTGTTTTTAGTATGATACATTTTCTGTGAAAATTTCAACCTTCTAGCTATTACGGTTCATGAGATACAGCCTGGTGACAGACGGACAGACGGACAGACGGACGGACGGACAGACAGCGAAGTCTCAGTAATAGGGTCCCGTTTTTACCTTTAGGTACGGAACCCTAAAAAGGCCATAACTCCTAAACTACAAAAAATCGCAGAACATACATGGGGTATTTTCGGATACCCCCAGGTGTGAGGAATCTAAAAAAAGTTTATTGACGTCACTTGTTGGACCACCCTGTATACGTGTACGTAGAGAGTCGATGTTTCACATCTGCCAGTCGTTCACATTTTTTTTAATTTAGGGTTTGCGTAAGTCTTCTCATCATTGACCATACCTTCTGCACATAGATTAGCATTATTTTTACGGCCGGCCACCTGCCGGAACCAACCCTCCTAGAGACCAAGCAGCTTATCCGCCACCGCGCGGGAAGACCTTATGGTTTGCTAGTCTCCCTAAGATTCCTTAGTCGCCTTTTACGACACCTACGGAAGAAATGGGATAACCCCAACCAATGCCAGGGCTATAAGGTACCGATTCGATAATATGTTATTAATGTTAAATATCTTTACAGGCAACTAAAAATTTAAAGTCACGGACAATCCCCGGTGAGCTAGTTTTCAAGCTATACGACACTCACGGGTTTCAAGAAGACGTCATACAACGGATCGCTGACCTCAACCAAATGACCATAGACAAGCAAACCTTCCATAGACTCCTGGCCAACCATAGAGCACGGCACAAAACCTCCTTCCAAGAACAAAACGACAACAAAGCGCTATTATTTAACAATGCCATAGAAAAGCTATTAAAAACTGGGTTAAAAAGAACTAAAAGATGAAGCCAAATACGATTTTATTTCTAAAAATGATGACGATATTGTCTTTCCAACGGTAAAGACGAAGCTAATAGCGATTTTGAATTCTGATTGCAAATGGATAGACTACTCTGATCCGTCCGAAAAGGAACCTTATTATCTAGTGACAGAAGATTCAAATTTTTACTGCGAAGAAGGTGGTCAAATAGCAGACATCGGCTCTATTAAAGTTAATAAAAATGTTAGTTTCAAAGTCGAATCAGTGTTCAAGATCCGTGACTTTATATTCCATAAAGGGACTTTTTCCTTGAGTGAAGGTGAAAATAATTATATAAAGAATAATGTAGATGTTTTATTGACAATTGATGGGGAAAGAAGACTGAATATAATGAGGAATCATACGGCAGTGCATTTGTTGAATGCAGCTCTGAGGAAAGTGTTGAATAAGAGTGTTGTATGTCAGATTGGGTCGGGAGTGACCGATGAGGGATTTTGGTTGAATTTGGCTGTTTACGGTGAGAAGTTGAGTCAAAAAGTC